>JAHLJT010009419.1:171567837-172024039 GCA_031308135.1 Acheta domesticus
AAGGATTCCTATCACTTCATTGATAAATTAAAAGGACTTCGCTTAAAGCCTAACGATCTACTGGTTAGTTTTGACGTCACATCGCTTTTTACAATGGTTCCAGTGCAAGATACTTTAAATTTCTTAGCAAAATATTTTCCAGAGGATATAGTTTCGCTGTTTAAACACACACTGACCACAACGCGCGGCGTAGCTATGGGCAATCCATTAAGCCCGATTGTGGCCAACCTTTACATGGAAGCTTTCGAAGACACTGCGTTAAACAGTTCTCCTTTGAAACCGACACATTGGTTTCGCTATGTGGATGATACCTTTGTGGTCTGGAGCCACGGTGAGCAGTTGTTGTCGGATTTTCTGGAATATCTGAATAATATCCACCTAAGAATTCAATTTACTATGGAGGTGGAAAAAGGCAAACAACTACCTTTCCTAGATGTTTTGGTCAACAGGAATCCAGATGGCTCCCTCGGACATAAAGTTTACCGGAAGCCTACACCGTGTAGACACACGGATCGTTATTTACACAAAAACTCAAATCATCATCCCAGTCAAAAACGTGCTATGATTAAAACCCTTTACAACCGTGCCAAACGCATTTGCGAACCTGACCACCTACCCGAAGAACTACAACACCTCGAGAAGGCATTGCAAGCCATTGGATACAAGCCCGATGAAGTTAGAAGGGCCCCACACCCGAAGAGGAAGACCGCTGATCGCGACCATACGCAAGACTTAACACATGGTACAGTTTTCCTGCCCTATGTGAAGAAAGTAACAGATCGCATAGGGATATTGTTAACTAGACATGGGGTCAGAACCATCTTCAAACCCACCCAACAACTTCGCAACATATTACGCTCAGCGAAAGATCCCCAGGATCGCATGTCTAGCCGGAGTGTATAGAATTCCTTGTTCTTGCGGGTCCGTGTACATAGGCACTACGGGGAGAAGTTTCAATACACGAATAACAGAGCACAAAAGGAACTGCCGTTTAGGACAAACAGAAAAATCAGCAGTTGCCGATCACGCGTTGTCAGGACGCGGCCACGACATACGCTGTGAAGCTACTGATATTCTCTCCACCACCACGCATTACTACAGCAGACTCCAAATGGAAGCCATCGAGATTTACAAACATAAAAATAATTTTAACAGGAAAGAAGAAGGTGAAAAGTTAAATAAAGCATGGTACCCGGCACTTCTTTACTCAAAATCTCGGCAGCCAGTACCGCTGACGTGGCGCAGCAGCCCATTAACACCACCGACGTGCCCAGCCAATCACGCGCGATCACCGGTGACGCGGCCCAATCAGTCGCGAGCGCGCGAACCACGGCGCGAACCGAGCGTATAAATACGGCTCCTCGACGCCTGAGTGCATCTGCGATGAACACGTGGCTTAGCGATGAACGCGAATTCAAACTCCGGGGGTTCGCTGTTTATCGCCGAGATCGCGCTGGCAGGCCAGGTGGCGGCGTCGCTCTAGCGATTCGCCGCGAACTGCCGCAGCTCGAAGCTGAAATCCCTGCTATTGCTCTGGCGTCTCTAGAGGCGGTCGGGGCGTACGTCTGGGTAGGAAGCGGCCGACTTCTTGTCGTGTCCGTCTACTGCCCTGACCAAACCTTAGATCCGGCTGGAATTGAGGCGCTTCTCGCTTTAAATTCCAAACTAATCCTTTTGGGTGATTACAACGCCAGACATAGTTCATGGGGCGGCCTCGGTGCTAACAGAAACGGCAGTAAAATTGCCAATCTTGTAGCGACAAGGCGGGGCGTAGAGATCTGCGCTCCGAATAGCCCTACGCATTTCCCGGAAGTACGTAACAGGAACCCGGGTGTTATCGATTTTATGATCGTGAAGGGCGTTGAGTGTGTGGTTCCCCGCTCAATTGCCGCACTGGATTCCGATCATAACCCGGTAACGTGTGTAGTGACGTCCCTGGTACCAGCTCGCCAAGATAGTTTTCGAACTACGTGTGACACGAACTGGGCAGGTTTCGCAACACAGCTGAATTCTCAGCTTGAGCCAAAACGACTAAATACGGAGGCCGAAATCGACGAAGCGGTGACTCACTTCACTGCAACGCTGAAATCGGCTTTCAAGCAGAACTCCACTGTCACACGCGAAGTGAATTCTCGCCCTGAGCTCACAATTGAGCAGAGAAGGATCTTACGAGAATTGCGCCGAACTGTCAAAGTTCATCGCCGTTTCGGCGACCCCGTTGACGGAGAGCGGGCGCGCAATCTCAGTCGAGAATTCCGTTCATCTCTACGGGATGAGAGAACTGCTCAATGGTCAAATACTATTTCAAAATGCAACCTTCACGAGAGGCACATTTGGGAACTCTCCAGAGCGCTAGGCCGCAGACCGGGAGTAAATTGCCCGATCCAAAGCAACGCCGGGACAGGGGCGCCCGGTGTTCCACCACCTCGGCCGACTTATGCGTGGGACGACGCGGCAAAAAGCGAGATCTTCGCGAACTCGCTCGCGCTGCAGTTCCGCACATTTGAATCAGGCGCCGCTGCGCTGTTTTGATTAGGGTTCTGTTCCGAATCGGCGCCAGCACCTCCTGCGCCTCTCTCTGTCTTCGCTGCCGGACGCCCGGGGGCAGCTCGGTCCGGCCAATCACGGCGCCAGGAGCGCCGGGGTATTGATGCCTCGTTATTTACATTTCCTGGTGAACACTTCATAGTTCTCTACTCAGTTTATATTATTAAATAATAAAATAATGAATTCTTATGGCTAAACTTAAACCTAACTAACCCTAGAATTCTAATCTACAACTTATAACTACGACTGGATAACTTTTAACTTAATAACTAATCATTGTAATTAAATCTTTTTACAATTTCGCTTAATTCTAATCTACAACTAAATCTTAATTATTAACTTAGAAAACTATCTTAACTATGGAAATTTCGGCTAGTAACTGTGGAATTTGGCTTGCAGCTGTGCAGTTTGTGTCGACCGAAGCAGAGCCTTTGATGAGCTGCGGAGGACGATGGCGTGTCTAGGGTGTGTAGTTTTTAATTTAGAAGTTGCGGGGGCGTTGTGGTGTGTGTTTGTGTATTTTTGTGTGTGTGTGTTTGTGTGTGTTTATGGGGGTTTTAAGAACATAATATCAGAGGGGAGATGTTTTTGTTTGTGGTGTGATTTTTTGGCATAATATTGTGTATAAGGTGCAAAAGTGGGGTGTAGTTGTATATCGGTGAATATGTGTTTGATTCGCTCCGTGGCAAGTTTGTGTATTGTTGTGATGATAGTTTCGATGTTTCTGTTGGTGAGTTCCGTATCGAGGATTGTGCCTGGAGGAGGCTTAAAAGCGGCGCGAATAAAAGAGTGTTTCGCGCGCGTGAGCTTCTCACGGCGCCGTTCCGCTGCCGTCGCCCACACCTCGCATGCGTACAGCCCCGCGCTCCGTACGCACGCAAGATACAGTCGAATTTTCAATTTGTCTTTTAGTGTTTTTGTTCTGAAGAGGGGCATGAGCCTGTGTATGCGTTGTATCATGTTTTGCCGTGTGTTATTCAAGTGCGTGTGCCAAGTCAAGCGGTGGTCGAAAGTGACCCCGAGGTATTTAATCTCGTCTTGCCACGGGAGCGTGTGTGCGTGTAGGCGGATGGGAGCGACAGTGTGCGCGTTGACCTTTCGTTTGTGTGTAAAAAGAATCGCCTGGCATTTCTGCGCATTCATCGTGAGGCCGTTTTCCGCACTCCAAGTTGTGAGTGCATTTGCGGCGCGCTGTAATTTAGAGAGGGCAAAGTTTATTCGGCTATCTTTGACTGCGAACGCTACGTCGTCAGCGTAGATAAATTCGCTCACTCCGGCAGTAGTGGGCGCGTCATTAATGAAGAGAGAGAAGAGGAAAGGAGAGAGCACGGCACCCTGGGGGACGCCGGCGAGAATAGGGCGAGAAGACGAAAGGCAAGATTGATATCTCACACGAAAAGTGCGAGATGAGAGGTAGCTAGTGATGAGATTTAGAAGGAAGGGTGGAACGTATGGGCGAAGTTTTTGTAGAAGGAGTGGGTGGTGGACGGTGTCGAAGGCGAAAGAATAGTCAAAGAAAAGAGCAGGAACAGAAGAGCGTCGGTTGAGAGTAGAGGAAACAAAGAAAGCGGAACGAAGTGCCTGTAGAGCGGAGGAGCGATTCTTCCGAAAGCCGAACTGCGTCCCCCTAATAATTCCTCGCTGTTCAAAATCTGGCAAAACTCGCTTGAGAATGAGTTTCTCAAGGAGCTTGCCGAGGATTGGGAGGAGGGAGATCGGCCGATAGTTTTCCGGGAGACGCGAGTTTTTGTTCGGTTTCGGAAGTACCGTCACAGTCGCAGATTTCCATACCGCGGGGAAATATTGCACAGAAATGCAGGCGTTATAAATTGAAGTGATGAGACGGGTGGCCTTAGGAGGTAATTTCTTCAGCAATTCGCCGGAGAGTTGATCCGGCCCGCCCGCTCGTTTCGTGTTGATGTTTTTAAGAGCGTCGCTTACCTCATCCTCTGTGATGTGCCAGTCAGACGGAATTTCGTGAGGGGGCGAAGGCGTGAAAGAGATTTCCGCAGCGGTGGCAGGGAGAGAAAGAGCGATAGTAGGAGGAGAAAAGCGTGATTGCAGGGTGTCAGCAAATACCTCTGCTTTCACGGCGGGGTCGTAAGTGGGTGGAAGGCAGTGGGGGCGATTTAGTGCCGTGGTGGCCGGCTGTGAGCTGCGTAGCGCCCGTTGCAATTTCCACAGATCTTTTGCGTTGTCTATTTCTGCGTTTTCGACATGTTTTTCCCACATAGCGTTTCTATGCTCCCGCAGAAGCTTGGAGGTTTTCCGCCGAATAGATTGATAGGCCGCTTTCGCTGCGGGGTCGTGAGAGCGATGGTATTCTCGCTGCGCCTTTCGGCGCTCCTGAATCAGGCGGATCAGCTCGACTGGCGTTTGGTTGAGCGGACGAGAATTTGGAGCGGTGGATGAATGATCGTGAAAAGCTGATTTGGTTTGGTAAATGAGATGAGTGATGGCGCGATCGATGTTTTGAGGGGAATCGAGAACGGGGTTGCCGATGAGCTTGTTCGCCACTTTCGTTTTGAACGAAGCCCAATCGGTGACGGGTTTGGGTTTTGGGCCGGGGGCCGGGAAGATATCTCGCTGAAGAGCGAAGATAATCGGCAGGTGGTCGGATGGCAGATCGTGGAGCGGTTTGGGGGTGGTGATTGTAAGAGAGGGGGAGTGAAGGACGATATCGAGGATATCGCTTTCAATGAGATTGGTGATGGGGTTTCGGCGAATGTGAGTGAAAGATGTAGGGGCGGAAAGGACGAGCTGAGTGCTTTGATTCAGATAAGAGAGCAGGCGATTTCCTGCAGAGTTCCGCGCACGGCATGCCCAGGCCGTGTGCTTGCAGTTTATATCGCCTGCTGTAATTACCGACGGCCCGAGTGTTAGCAGCGTATCGAGGTCGCGTTCCTCTAATTGAAGTTGAGGCCGCTTGTAAGCGGATACGAGTGTAAGCGTTCCGTACGGCGTTCCTACTTCAATAGCTGTGGCTTCTATTGCGGCGAGAGGCGGTATTACCAGAGGCGTATGCGGGATATTTCGTCGAATGGCAATTAGGGTGCCACCGCCGCGGTGCGGCCCAGGACGACAGGTTTTGTAGATGAAGAAATGCCGAAGCGAGAATGCCTCGGCAGGGAGAAGTTGCGTCTCCTGGATGAGAAAGGCATGAGGCGAGTAGTCGCAGATGAACTGCTCTATCTCGGCCTTCTTCTTGTTTAGACCGCCATTCCCATTCCAGGAGACGATTTTAAAGAGAGAGCTCTGAGGTGCATTCACGGGAATGCCTCAGCGAGAATGGGGAGAACAGCGGAGAATTTTGACAGAATAATCGCCTGGGGCACGCAGAATTGGGAGGATTTGTTTCAGGGTATCAATAATTTTTCTGAGATTGATCCCTTTGAGAAGAGAGAAGAGTTCCGAAAGTTCGGAGAGGCCGCCGAGAGATTGCGAGTATTCAAATGAGGCGGGAGGAGCTGAAGGCGCGTTCATTGGCCGGTTCGCCGCGATGTCGGCGAATGGTACGTAGGCTGGGGTGGGGACGGCGGGAACCAATCCCGCGAGCGGAGGAAAGGCCTGCTGGGTGGGGAGCGCGCCGGCCAATCCTGGCGTAGCAGCGGAGGGGGGGCGCGGTATGAGCGTGTTCCGCTGCGATGCAACACATTTGCGCGCCTGGCGCTCTGAGCGGCGGTTCGCATCTGGCGAGCTCCCGTGATGCGCTGAGCTCGCGCCGCTTTGTAATTAAGAAGCGCCTCGCACTCGCCGAAATTGGCGGTGTGCGGGCCACCGCAGTTAGCGCAGTGCGGTTGTTGGCCCTCCGTACGTGTACATGCCTCAAAGGCGTGGCCTCCCCCACAAAACAAGCAGATAACATTTCGCCGGCAGCCGTTATGGGAGTGACCCCACATTTGGCACCGGCGGCAATGCGGAACCCGGTCTGCGCCGCGGTGCTCCTCGCATTGGATAATGCTATTGGCAGCGATGGTGATTGATTTGGCCATGCCAATTTGGGCATGGTCCAATTCCACAACATAGAGCTGAAGGCTCAAGAGTTGTTTCTGCCCCTCTGCCGTGTAGAGGGGACGTTTCATTTCGGAAATGTGGTGCACATTAAGTCCGTGCTGTGTCAGCTCAGATGTGAGTTCACTGATGTTTAGGTTCGCGGGGAGACCGCGGATGACCAACTTGTGGCGCCGCTCAGCCGTCGCACGCCGGAAGAAAAATTGCGCATCTCTGTTAAAATCCTGCATTTTTTCTAAGATCTGAATGATCTTACCATGGTCCTGGCGGTTGCCAGGTTTCAAAGTCAGGAATGCGGAGGTGGTGTTGCCTCGTAGGGGCGCAGTGAGGTGGGGCGTCAGTGTAGCCATGATCTCTTTGACATTCACTGGCTGCTGAATGCAGATCTCTCCGATCACCTCACGGGGACGGGCGGGCTGAGCACGGGGAGGTGCGCCGGTGGCTGGCGGTGCCTGTGGTGCCTGAGGGGCAGTGCGGGGAGTGGCATTTGCAGCCTGCGCGAGCAGTTGAAAGCGATTGCTCGTTGGTATCGCGTAAATCGGGAGGTCTGTTCTGCGCGGCTGGAAAGCGCGCGGCAGCAAGAGCGAGGGGGTCGGGGTCGGGGGTCCCCGCGGTCTCCGACACGGCGTCCCTAACGGCAGAGTTCTCGGCGGCGCTCATGGTGGGGGCGTCTGACTGGCGGGGCGGAGGGGAACTCTGTTGTGGGCTGGGCCCAGACACGCGCGTCTCCGCGACGCCGGATTCCTCCGCAGACTCACCTGTAGGCGTCTCAGCGGGGGCTGGGGCTTCAGCGGCGGCTGCCTCGGCCGCTTCGGCTGCGTTCCGTGGCGCGCACACTCTGCGCCGGCGGTTCAGCTCCGCCGTTCTTGCTGCGTCCTCACGCAGGCGGTTTATTTCCGCCTGAATATTGTCCTCGCACTGGGTTCTCACTGCCACGCAAGTGTGGCGTACGGCGTCGTCTTTGAGACGGCAGGTATTACAATGATTTCGACGGTTGACTGGTTTGGAGCGTATGCGTGAAACCACCCGTGCACCGAGCACGGGGCTGTGTTCAATCGCAGCTATTAGTTCTGCGTCTGTTTGCATACATAAATGATGACACAGATGACACTTTTACAGTTTAGTGTAGAGGGAGCCGAGCTCAACCTCTACACTTCAAAGCGTTTTTAGAAGTGGAAGGGGAGCCAAGCTCGACCTCGTTCGCACTCTCAACTGTCCTTTGTGTAGCGGGAGCCGAGCTCAACCACTACACAAAAGTTTTGACTTTGATGCGGAGAGGGAGCCGGGCTCAACCTCTACGCGCACCTCGGGCAAAACGGCTACAAAAGTTTGTGGCAAAGCCACAGAGCGACACCTCAACAACCTCGCGACAGTGTCGAAGAAGGAGCCGAGCTCAACCTCCTCGCACACTTCAAAACTGACCAAACGCGATCTCCAAACTAGACACGATCACTAACACACGCACGATCTCGACACACTCGACACTGTGGGCGCGGCCCGCGAGGAGCGCGCCGCCCAAGTGGAGCAGAGAAGGCGGACGGCAGAGGCCACACCCGTTCCCGCCTCCCTGAGCGAGCAGGAGCGCGTGCTTAGCCGCACCATTGACGAGCTCGCCCGCAACGGGCTCGACTTGGGGCGCGTGACGCAGGCGCTTATGCGCGCCGTGTCCGGCCGCGATCCGGCTGAGTGGCCTGCAGTGATCCTCAAAGTTGTAGTGACACAACTCCTTGTGCACTCACATGAGGTGACGGCGGCCGCTACGGCCGGCGCGACGGATGAGGCACGCTCTTCCTCATCCATGTCCCAAACCTCCCCCGCACCCTAAATAATGGCTGTGTTTCCTTCTTTTTATAGGAATAGCTGCACCGTCGCATTTTGGAACTGCAACGGCATCAGTTCGCGAGCGAAGCAGTCAGAACTTCACAGCTTTCTCGCTCGGCATAACATTTCTGTCATGATGCTGGGTGAAACATGGCTAAGCCCGCATCTTTCTCTTTCCATTCCAGGATATATCTGCTACCGGAACGACAGAGCGGCACAAGCACCGAATATGACGGCCTCTCAAATCGGAGGCGGAACTACAATACTAATCAGACGCAGCATAATTCATTATGTTACAGCTCTCCCGCAGCTGTAGCACGCCGAGGCCACTGCTGTCGTCGTACAGACGGAACGCGGGCCGCTGCGGCTCGTCTCTCTTTACGCTCGTCCCGACCGCTCCGCGGAAGCGTGCGCCCAACTAGCTGCAGATATTGCAAAACTAGTTGCGGCAAACACCACTCCAACACTCGTGGCAGGCGATTATAACGCCAAGCACACGGCCTGGAGCTCCCGCATCACTTGCCCGCGCGGCCGTAAGCTGAAAGCAGTTGCTGATGCAAACGGCTGCGAGATTTTTGCTCCTACCACACCTACTTTCTATCCTCATAACACGAATGGCAAGCCTGATGTTTTAGATATCGCGCTTTGCCATAAGATTCACTATTCACCTATCTTAACCACTACCTATGAATTATCCTCTGATCACTTCCCAGTAATCGCAGAGATGAGACGCGGCGGCGCGACACTGTCTACTGCACCTACGACGCAGAAGCGGCGCACTAACTGGAATCTCTTTCAGACGGAGCTGCAGCAGCGCATTCCTGACGCGTCCGCTCTTTCAGATCCGCAGCAGATTGAAACTGGAGCAGCAAAATTCGCCGAAGCCGTGACTGAGAGCCTCAACGCAGCAGCTGAGAAGCAACGTTCCTCTAAAAAGGAGCAGCCACTAACCCCTTATTTGGACAATTTAATTTGCAGGAAAAACAGAGCGCGCAGAGTGTGGCAGAGCACGCGAAACCCCGCTGATAAGCGAGAGCTAAATCGAGTAAAGCGGAAAGTTGAAATCGAACTAGCAGAGTTTCGCAATCAGAAGTGGGAAAAATTTCTTTCAGGTCTCAAACCGGAAGATAATTCATTATGGAAAATCACGCAGTTTGGCTTTCGCGCGGGCCACAGCACAACGCATCAGCTTGTGCGAATTACAGATCGCATAAGGCGCAACTTCAACGAGAGCCGATTTACAGGTGGAGTATTCCTCGACGTCGCCAGCGCATTTGACAAGGTCTGGCACGTCGGCCTCCTTTACAAACTCCACTCATTAAACCTTCCAACCTACCTAGTACACCTTGTTTACTCTTTCCTCGCAAACAGAACGTTTCAAGTAACGCTTCTGAATGCGAAATCTACCCGCCGCGCCATACGGGCCGGAGTGCCGCAAGGGAACGTGCTTGCTCCTACGCTCTTCAGCCTCTATGTGCGCGACATTCCCTCGCACCCTCAAACGGAACTCGCCTTGTACGCAGACGATACGGCTGTAATAGCCACGTCTAAAAAGATCGAGCTTCTCCAGAAGTATTTGGATCAGCATTTACTTCAGATCCAGGAGTGGCTGAAGCTGTGGCGGGAAAAGTCAACGTGAGTAAGAACGCGGCGGTGCTCTTCACACGACGACAGAGATTCACGCAGCCGAGGCCGTTCGCGCTTTGTGGCGATGTAATAAACTGGGCCAAAAACGTTAAATATTTAGGAGTGACATTAGATAGCGCACTCACTTTTAACCTGCACATAGATAACGTGCGGAAGAAAGCGCGGCAGACCAAAGGCCGCTTGCGATGCTTATTTCATAAGCGGAGCAAACTGTCAACGGCGAACTGCCTCACGCTTTATAAAGCAATCATTAGGCCACAAATGGACTACGCATGCCCTAGTTGGGCAATCGCTGCAGAAAGTTACTTAAATAAACTGCAAGTAGTTCAAAATGAATGTCTTAGGGCCGCCCTATTCGCCCCTAGGTTTGCATTAATTAAAGATTTGCACCGCGACCTATCAATGCCACTGCTAGTAGAGCATTTCAAAAAACTAACTTCTCAATTTTTCAGAAAAGCCGCTGACTCGGAAAATACTCTCATTTCCGAGGTCGCTTCATACGAACCCGCTCCACGGGCGAAGTATAAGCGACCGAAACAATTCCTGGAGTAAAAGAAATCTGAAACAGCGAAATGAGACTTCTAACATAAACATTGTTTTCTAACTATTGCACACGCAATGCGCGCGCCAGTTGGCTAATGTCCTCTGATCTGTTTTTCTTTTTCTTGTTGCAGGATTGGCCATAGATGCCCGTAAGGGTAGGGATGGCTGCACCGCGGTGGAGTGAACGCGTATTGCACTTTACGCGCGTTTCACGAAACTGAACAAATACTCGCAAGTGAGTGCATCAGTCGACGACGTGCTGCCGGACAGAGTTCTTCGTCCCCGCCAGCATCACCACTGAAGATGTCTACCACAGTTGTAGGCGAAAAGTTTGGAGGAGTCTCCGTTGGACCACGGCCTGCAAGCCCGGCAACTTCCCACAATGAAGAAACCGGCCGTGAAAGCCTACATTGTAACATGATCGTATGTTGTGAGCACAGATAAGGCCCGTTTACACGCTACGAGGCTTCGTTTCCGAAATAAACGCAAAAACGGAACAATTTTTCGATTTTCGAATTTGACCCCAGTGTTATGCGTCCTAGCACGGAATTTCATGGCGAATTCACTGGTGAAGTCCGTTTTTCGATCCGACTTTTAATTTTCGAGAAAATGGCGAAAAACATGATAGTAAGTTGTGAGCCCAGATAAGGCCCGTTTTCACGCTACGAGGCTTCGTTTCCGAGATAAACGCGAAAAACGGAAAAATTTTTCGATTTTCGAATTTGACCCCAGTGTTATGCGTCCTAGCACGGAATTTCATGGCGAATTCACTGGTGAAGGCCGTTTTTCGATCCGACTTTTAATTTTCGAGAAAATGGCGAAAAACATGATAGTAAGTTGTGAGCCCAGATAAGGCCCGTTTTCACGCTACGAGGCTTCGTTTCCGAGATAAACGCGAAAAACGGAAAAATTTTTCGATTTTCGAATTTGACCCCAGTGTTATGCGTCCTAGCACGGAATTTCATGGCGAATTCACTGGTGAAGGCCGTTTTTCGATCCGACTTTTAATTTTCGAGAAAATGGCGAAAAACATGATAGTAAGTTGTGAGCACAGATAAGGCCCGTTTTCACGCTACGAGGCTTCGTTTCCGAGATAAACGCGAAAAACGGAAAAATTTTTCGATTTTCGAATTTGACCCCAGTGGTATGCGTCCTAGCACGGAATGTCATAGCGAATTCACCGGTGAAGTCCGTTTTTCGATCCGACTTCTAATTTTCGAGAAAAAGGCGAAAAACATGATCGTATGTTGTGAGCATAGATAAAGGCCGTTTTCGCGCTACGACGCTTAGTTTCCGAGATAAACGCGAAAAACGGAAATTTTTTTCCATTTTCGAATTAGACCCCAGTGTTATGCGTCCTAGCACGGAATTTCATGGCGAATTCACTGGTGAAGTCCGTTTTTCGATCCGACTTTTAATTTTCGAGAAAATGGCGAAAAACATGATAGTAAGTTGTGAGCACAGATAAGGCCCGTTTTCACGCTACGAGGCTTCGTTTCCGAGATAAACGCGAAAAACGGAAAAATTTTTCGATTTTCGAATTTGACCCCAGTGTTATGCGTCCTAGCACGGAATTTCATGACGAATTCACTGGTGAAGTCCGTATTTCGATCCGACTTTTATAGCATCTTTTTTTCATAAAATGAAAAATGTGTGCATAAACTTTAATATACGGTGAATGTTGATTTGAAAATGTATCTATAGAGTTCAGTAATAATGTTTTTCACAATCTTTATAAACAATGGATGTGATGTCCGTTCTACTGTTTTCTTACACTTTTCATTCTCTGGATGCTCTGCGGTTTAAATTCCTCGGACAAATTTCACGTCTTGTTGGTTCTCTTTCTAGCAACTTGTGTTTCGTGTTTTTGCTCTGAATGCAAATATTGTATTATTTTAGGTATCAGGTCTTGCGACAATCCTCATAGAATTTATCTCATAATAGACCAAGGGCGAATACGATCTAAACCTTCCGTCTGCAATTCTTATGTGGGGTGAGACCTCGAAATATCAGTTATGTTTTAGTTCAGAAAGTTGAATCAGAAAGTTGATCGTGCCTACTTCGAACGTATCACCGGAAAGGGATCCGTAGGCGTTGCGCCGTGCCGACGGCTCTGCTTGTCAACACGGGTTCCCCCCACTTTCCTCGCTAGATGCCGTGACTACTGCGCGGAATGAGCTCACGAATTCATTCCCTTCCCGCAAGGGAGAACTGCAGAACGATACGCAAAGAATTAGTTTGTTTAGAATACTTTAACTTAATATAAACGTTCTCGGTATTATTAGGTACTTGATACTTTCATTATATTATAATGTAGTTAGCACGTACATGAAACACGCTCAAAACGCCAAAATTATTAATTCTTTCGAACTTGAAATTGCTCCAGTTGATCACAAGAGAACGCATTTAAATTATCATTCTCGCGCACTCACGAATCTACCGGACTTTTCACGAGGCATGAAGAAATAAACCCCTGCACTCTCCAAGAAGCTTCGCTGACGTCACGAGACGAATCTACACAGCGTTCTGAAAACATCACTCACACTTAGCTCAGAATCAGAGTTGAGTGAACAGTTTTGCTCTGGTCATTAGCAATGAATATTTCCAATGTATAAAGGATTTTTTCTATGCTTTACTTAGGGGAATGACTCATTCCCTTCATTCCATGGAATGCACGCCACTGATTAATAGACACACACGCTGAACAATACTCACTACTGATCTTGCTCGGCTTGATTAACATGGCGGGAAGAAAACCTACGAACCGTGACGTTAGAGTGAAAGTTGAGAGGCCTGTTTATAACGATAGCCACGGCAGAGTCCAAGCAGTTATGGCAGTGACGTCACGGTTGTCACAGCAACTCCCGTCGCAAGCCGCACTTGGAGGTTGAGAGGAACCATGAAATTTGGATCATTGCCACCTTAATAAGCGTATTTTACTCTATTCTTACAAAAAATATAAAGGAAAAATTTTGAGCCGTTTTTGAGAATATTTTGAAAATGTTAGGGGGGCTTAATGTAATGTACCCCCAAATTTTAAAGAATGTATATCAAAATCTCAAAGCTTCGAGTCGAGCCAGATGGAAATTTGGAAAAAATCCTACGCATCCTACGCTTAGGCGTTATTGGTGTTCACAGACGGACACACTGACCGACGTTTTGAAAAGAACCACATTTTCGGTATCAAGGGACCCCACAACGTGTATTTCCGTTGAAATCTCGAAATCGATTTTCCGCAGCATTACATATCTTTCCCAATACTACGTATATTACTCCGTATATACGTATGCATACGGGAAAGTAAAAAAGGAAACACGTCAAAAAGACATTGAGACACACTAGATTAGGGATCGGATTTCTATGAATTTGCATGACCTACAGTGTGTCCTTCCGCATCATTGTGATCAGATCAGACTTCTCAGAACATCCAGCTTAATGCCTCGACATTTATATGTTCTTTCCCTTTTTCATGAATAATTTCAATGTATTGAATAATTAGTCATCACCTAATTAATCTGTTTTATTCCCGAACAGTTACTCACCATATTAAAGGATTATGATCAGTCTCAATTTTTATCTTTACTTGCCCATCTAAATAATATTTTAGATTTTGCAAGCCCCAATTACAGACGTACATTCTTTTTCAATTGTACTAAATTTAATTTCCGAGTCAGATAAGTTCCAACTGATATACTATAGAATGTTCCTTCCCCTCATCAATTTGAGCCAAAATTACTCTTATCCCACGATCTGAAGCATCACATTGAATAAAAAGTTTTGCTGAAGACTGGGGAGTGTACTGCAGATTCATTAGACAGGGCGTCCTTTAGGGGTTTGAATGCGTCATCACATTCTTGCGACCAATTTACTTTGCCATGGCGTCCCTCCCACGCAATAAATCTGTTAATGGTGCTGCGTTTTCTGTGAATCCTGGAATAAACCGTCTATAATATCCTGCGAGCCCTAGAAAAGCTCTAATTTGCATTTTCGATTTAGGAACCGGATACTCCTGAATCGAGTGAACCTTTGCTTGAACTGGCCTCATTACGCCCACAACGTAGGCTAAGTACTGAACGGAATTTCTGGCGAACATGGTTGAACACTGCTGAAAATGTAAAGTCGCCTTTTTGATAATTTAAACATACTTCTTCCCAGTTATCCATGGTGGATGTGATATTCTCAGTTATCACTAAAAATGGCAATGTCATCCATATATGGTACGGCAAATTTACTATAGGAATCTAACAAGGATGCCATCATGCGACTGAACTGATAAGGTGCGTTGTTAATACCAAAGAGAAGACGTAATGGTCAGTAAGTACCGAATTCAGTCACAAAAGCTGCATATCGCTGTGTTCTCGGCTTGAGGGCAATTTGCCAAGAGCACTTTGCAAATCATGTGTACTAATTATTTTGGCCGCCGCCACAGTCTCTATGTGTTCCTCCATGCTCGGCGAAGGATGATATTCAGACTTAATACACTGATTCAGTCCCCTATAATCAATGCACGGACGCGGCTTCCTTCCCGGTGCTTGCACCAAAATCATCGTCCATACATAATCCGAGTGACGTAATTAATTTTATCACGCAGCATCTTAGTGATTTCTTCCTTCAGTATTTCCGACTGGCTAGGCAACATACGATAGAGTACACTCCTGACAGGTTTGGATTCATCCATAGTTTCGATATCCAATGTTACAATGTCAGTCAGACCAGGCTTGTCCGAGAATATCTTTCTATATTATTTGACAATCTCTTCGAGCCTTTTCTGAAACTCGAGTTCAACATATGTTCCCTCGAACTTCGCTTCGATCTCAAAAGCACTATTTTCAAGTTTCACGGCGTATTTATTCAATTAATCTTCGTCCGGTCCGAACATCGGTGCCCGTATTGTCACGTAACTGATGTGCTCAGTTTTCTTTATAACATGTTTTCATCGTATATACGACCATCTTTGTCCCAGGTAACAAAATTACATAATTAGTTTCTCAGATTTTGTCTAGAACGAACGACAACTCGAGGGAATCATTCGATCCTTCCCTTCCTTATGACTATATGAATGAATGACTATAGCCGCGCGCCGTTTCATGAATGGAGTGTTCGTACCAAATGCGATTGAAGTCTAAAAAGGAAATGCCGCGATGTCACGTGTCCAAACATGTCCTCATATTTTTTCACTGAAAGTACATGCCCTCTTGATCTCATGATGAACATTTTGGCTGCCGATACATACTGCCAATTATTTTAAAAATTTCCACACTTACCAACAATTTCGTACTATTTTTCGTTTTTACAAAGAACTTGAACAGCCCTCGCATGCCAAGCTACGAGCGCGTGTGCGCCGAGGCTGGCATTTCAGAGGGTTGTTTCCTCAAGGTCAAATGGCAATCGGTGGGAGCAGGCCGTTAAATGCTTTTCTTATTGTAAAACTCCATTTTCTTTGAGATTTTATTTCCTTAACAATTTCTCACCGAAAGTTAGTTACTTTTTAATTTCCCGCTACCTGCGTGAAAAAACGGCGCAGAACGTGAATACTATTTGAATACTATTTCGTATTCCTTGGTTTGTTTACTTTTGAACTTTTGTATAAGTTTTAAACATTTTTTAAAACCTATTTTAAATTGCATCCTTTGAGTTGTGAAAACGAATAGATGATTTCACTATCCTTAATAAAATGCGGGAATGAAGAGTAATGCATGTAAAAACATGACATTTTGATTAATATAAATATATTTAATCATTACATTTTCTATCCATTTTCATTTTCTTGCTAGCGGTATCAACAATGCTAATTGGCAAAATGTGCAGTAAATATGACAATGAATTATCGGTTATTGTTGCAATGCAGCGCAGATATGAGAAGGCAACCGCGCTGGGTAACGGCTGCTTTGCAGGGTTGGCCATTTTTACAGCGGGGAAAGCATAGGGCCAATTCGCAAATTCAGGATGTTTTTAATTGCCTTGCAGCGTGTACCGGTATCCAAAATGTTAATCGTGAAATCAATATGGCAAGTGCATTCGGTGAAAAGGATTAAGGCAGGTTTCGACATGTCACATCGCGGCATTCCCTTGTAAGAAGGAATATACAGTTTCGTTACACATGTCTTCCAGGGACACGCAACGTCGCGCACAGAGGTTCGTTGTATCTCCGCGCTCGTTTTGCAAATCGAGGATTTTGACATCCTCAAGGTCCTGGAGAGGGTCAGCAGACGTGTGGTAAGAAAGCACCGTCGTGCTTCATGCAACACTTTCTCAGAGAGACTGCATTTTTTGTATATTTCTTTTTCGAATATGGAGCACTTGTTTAAGTTTGATGGTCTCCCATGCAGTTGACACGTTTGGAGCCAGTTTCGCAATTGGACATGTGGCATTCTTTGGTGCAAACCACACACAGGACGGCCCATGCAGCGTTATGGGTATGACACTTAAAGAAGCGTAGAGGGTTCGGCACATACTGCCGCACACGCGATTGTAGAAACCACACGAGATCTCCTAACGAGAGGGGCGGTCAGCTTTGAGGTGGCGTTTTCCTCTTATTCTTCTCCCCATTCACCTTCCGCTGAATCCTGTGCACGCGTTTAACTCCTTCAGACAGGAAGGTTTTCAAGACTCCCTTGGTTTCGGTAGCGAAATCGTCATGATTTATTACACACATACAAATGTTTAAGGTAGGGATGGTCGACACTTGAACCTGGAGGCCGGCTATTTCCTTCACTTTCAGAAGTTTGTCAATTTGATCATTTGACCGACACTAGAAAAGAATGGATCCAGTGCGTTGTGGAACTACTGTCAGGAAGTTCTATATTTTCTCCACAGCCTTGGCAAGTTTATTCCCTGCCGCCTACTCGCAGGGGAACACCATGACACTCTCCCCCCACACCCTGGAGTTCAGTCACAGACCTAATTCGAGTCGATTGATCGGGAGTGGGTCCCGACTGCCCGTTTAGAAGACCTGGTGAATGTGGGGCTCTGCTCCGTGTAGGTCCCAAACCCGGGTTCATGGGTGCTCGTACAGTGAACAAGGCAAGATCGTCTACAAACAAACATCCGGCGTCAAGGCGACAGTCGAGAAAACATGCAGACACCTCAACTCCCAGGTCACCCATTCCCTTCGACACGGATCGCTATGCACGCCATCGTGGACGTTCTGCATTCAAAGGAGACCAGTGAGGAAAGGGGGGGGTGATAAAAGAATGTGTGACAAACAAGAGTGAAAGATGGAGGAACACATGAGAGCTTCTTTGCATCTCCCCGTTAGCACATGGACCGACCCATCTCGACGGGAGGAATGGTTCAAGCACTAGAAGAATGATTCATGAACAAACTAATGAAAATTTATTAACTCGACTAAGAATTAGTAAACCAAGTGATTTTCAAAGCTTTCTGCTAGTCGACAACAGAGATTTGATGAACACTGAGAACAGTTATTCCTGAAATCTATTTTCTGTTTGTATTTGTAACCAATTTAGTTATTGTTGACTTTAACACCGAGAAGCTACAATTGCACAATATTAGCCCCAGACGATACAATATTTTCTAGATTGCACAATAAAAATCAAACTCATGTTGATTCACTCAATATTTTGCGCAATCTTTCAATATGATCTACAGACGGTTAATATTATTAAATAATATCCATTTTTATGCAATGTATTGAGTAAAATATTGACCATCTAGGGGCCGCTTAAGAGTACACACACCTTTTACACTGATTTTAATATACAATCAAATACCTCAGTTGGTAATTATTTTATGAACGGAAAAAAAATTACTTGTTCCAAAGGGTCACGTACACGCTTCAATCCGTCCCTTTTAACAATATCTGCTTTTGTTGTTCGGAACCACATTCATCACAACCAAGCATTATTCATATTTTCTACATTAATCAAATTTTATTACACTACATTAATCAAACACATCAAGTATTTTGATTTAAATGTATTTTTACATCTAAAATAGCTATACATAAAAGTTAGTTGTCTACAAAAATCACTTTATCATTCCTCTGGTAATTACTCCTGAAGGCTCTTCTCCCAATTCTTTCACTCCATTCAGACCATCCTGAGAGGCTCTACTCCACGCAAGTTTCACCAGAGACTGCAGCAAATGAAAACACTTTAATCAGTCAAAGCATGACATCATGTTCAAATACATTTTTTTTGTATTGATCAGCTTACTTTCTAGGACCTCAACACTACTTTCCTTTACTTTAACGTAAATCCCAATATCAACATGTTTAGAAAATAATTTAAAAAATTAGAACGTTCATAACAGAAATCTGAGTGCAAACATTCACGAAATGTTTTAAAATTAAATTTGCTGAATAACTGTCTCGGAAAGAGCAAATTATAGACATGTAACAAAAAAATGCAATCTCCATTTAAAAATGAAACCGCTTTATCTGAATTGCAGGCACTGCAATGAAGAGAACAAGAAATTATGCAGGATATACCAAACATACCAACCTTAAAAGATCGTGGCTCCCATATCGCTAGATCAGTCAATACCTTTCTGTTTAGCAGTATATTACATCGAGAAAGACTCTCCCTCATCAGGGGATATGAAAAATTGTGTTCTTCACAAGCAGCAGTAAGACGGGCATCCCATAACTGAAGATGAAAAGCAAATGCATAAATTAATTTCTTTAAATCTACATCATATGTCAATTTTAAATGTAGAAAGATACATTGTTCAGTTTTAGACAATTATGCCCTTGTTGCTAAACAAATTTTGACTAACTCATCGTTTCCTAACATACTGCTAAAACACAACTTTCAAGGGTTGTACGTATGTGGAGGTCCCCTAAATTAGGTACATTACATTCCACAAGATAAAGTGACTGGAAATACTCATGAATAGGAAGCGAATTTCTATGATTTTGCATATTTTTCTCCGGTTTCAGGGCAGTTATACTACGGTTTTTCTTTCTTGGCGCGTTGGGGTGTGTCATCAAAATGGAATACTTCACGGTATTTTGCGTCGTTCTCGGTTGCCGCTAGGAAACGCTTGATCGTGACTGTATCGCGCAATGCTGGCGATCATGCGACTCCTAGCGGCACAACTGAGAACGATGCATAATACCGTGAGATATTCCATTTTGATGACGCCCCTCTCCACGCGCCAAGAAAGAAAAACCGAAGTATAAGTGAAATTTCTCGACATTTGGTTAGAATTGGATGCTATGTAGATTAATATGTTAGTGCATATTTGGCCGATTTTTCCTGTTGGGACATATTCGTGTAATTATAGGGGTATATTTTGCATATTTCATTGAAATAGAGACTTATCTCTAAAACGTTTGAACTTTTCATACGATGAATTTATTTGTGAGCGTTCATTGATTATAAAGAGCTTGTCATAGTTTGCATTTTTTTCTTTTCTATAGATGATAAAATACTTGTGCAATTGTAGGAAATGTCTTATATATATATATATATATATATACACACACACACACATATATATATATATATATATATATATATATATATATATATATAGGCAGAAGAAATGCAACAAGACATACAATGTACTTCACTAAGGTGAATATTTACTTTAATTATTTCTCTCGCGAAGTAGGGAAGCATTATATTTGTATACACCAAAATATATCTTAATTCTAAGCACACTTCTCGTGAATTTTATCAAGAAATGTTAATGCAGGAAATGAAATTAATTTGAATTGCATATTAAAGTGAATATTTGAGAATTTTTATGTCATAAATGCATATTTTTAAAATCATTCTTGAAGATTTTTTAGGGCTTAAAATTCCTCTCCCTACTCATGAAATTTCCTTCTAAATATTTATCCATATTTTTATTTGACTTCCACAACTGAATTCAGAATATAGTATTTAGTGAGTAGGTATACGAAAAAGAAGAATCTGCTCACTTCCGTGAGTACACTTCCAGAGTCGCTTGCCGAATTTCTTAACCACGTTCCGTGAAGAGGTTAAGTAACTCGAAACATAGCGAGTTTCTGGACGGATGAACGTCTGGGAACCTCGGCGATCGAACGAGCCCCTGCCCGAAGGGATAAAAGGCAATGATCGACTACGGCTGGACGTTAAAGGTTATTCCACACGTCCGACGCCAGTAAATGATTTTGGGAACGTTCTGAGAAACATAACATAAAACTACGAACGACAACCCTTCCACGGTGCGTCAGCGAGAGAGGAACTGCGTCGTGTAACCTCAAAATCATACTCCGATTTAAACACAGTGGCACTTGTAGATCAGATTGGGCGACTATGTTCCCTTCGTCATCTTCACGTGCCACTACTTGTACTCTGACAATGAGTACCAAGGCGCGGTAACGCTTCGCTATGAAACTTCAAAGACTCCACATTAGAATCCGGACTTCAGCCATTGGGCGTCGGGTAGTACCGCGAAAGAGAATTTTGACGTTACTGAAGATCTGTTTCCTACATTCGACTAGAGAAGTCTATTTAATTTCAGTGTATGATATAGCGTTGGATTCAGGATGCATCTCACCAGCACGCTATTTTACCACTTCTTAAAATTTCTCCGAAAGTAGGAAAACACTTAAAATTAGCTTCGTCTATTTTAGTTGGAAAAAAAGATTTACCAGTTGAATTCTATCAAATAGACAAACGCCATTTTGAGATAAAAAATCGAGTCGTAGGAAAAAAAGAGTTCTTGCGTATCTGCTCGTTCTTTTCGGTAGTGGAATGATAACGGAAGAGCTTAGAAGTAAAATATATCAAAAATAAGATGTGAGGAGTTGGAATATTGGTGATATTTACACAACTAGTTCGATTTCCCTTTTCAAATCAGTTCCAAATCGTAATCGATATTCTGAGTAATGCCTGAAACAATTTTATTTATTTATTTATTTACGTCAAAAAACAGTTAAAAACTGCGTATGACGAGCTATGGGGAGAAGTGAATTTTGTACACGTTTTCATAATTCTGTGGTCTCTATCCTAAACCATATTTTAGTCGAATTTTGAATACAGAAAAAGAGAGGTTTTTTTCGAGTTTTGTTGACCAAATATTCGCTCCTATATAATAAAATATATTTTCAAAGGTAAATTAGCTATAAATTCCTGCCCTGAACCCTCATGTTCTTCATGAAAGAATAATACTTTTTGCCGCGATAATATGAAAAACGATAATTTGAATAACTATATTTCCCACTGAAATTCAGAAGACGTGCACAAATAATGAAGTTACATTTATGTCCAGAAGCAAAACAAGGGACCATCTCAGCATTTGCTCAAGGATCAGGGAAACTGGACGAAAAACCTGATCGAGATGGGGGCCATCAACCCAGAAACTGTGGTACAATACTTGTTACAGGTTCTTTAGAATTATACAGTCCAAATGATAAATAATTACATTACCTATCATTGTTAAAATTAATTCTACTTTCCTTTTTGATGCTCGGTATAGTCTCGAATTGTTTAGTTATGCAGCAGAAAAGATTTTACTTGGGACTTAAACTTTTCTATTGAATTTAATCGTTTAATGTCTTCTGGCACAGTGTTGTAGAGTAATGTACATGAATTGTATGTGAATTTTTTGTAGTGAGCAGTTGATACTGCCACTTGGTGAATATGATTACTACGTCGTGTGTTATACTTATAGACATCGGCGTTTGCTGAAAATATATTCCCGCCCTTAAGTAAGTCATTTTTGACAAAAACTACTGATTCGTAAATCAGGAGACAAGGTAATGGTAAAATTCCTAGATTAATAAAGAGTGACTTACAAGAATCACGTGGGTTGGATTTGCTTATTATTCGTACAATTTTTTTTTGTAATCTGAAAGTCTGTGAGCTATAAGATATGTTTCCCCAAAATATTATGCCATATCTCAGGCGGGAGTGAACATTGGCAAAATATACACAACGAGCTGTATGAAGGCTGACGGAATTTGAAAGAATTCTGAACGCGTAGCATAATGAACTTAATTTTGTGTTCAATTCATTTAAGTGGGCATTCCATTTGAGGTTTGACTGAATTGATAGACCTAAAAATTTTGTTACATTAACATCAGTCAATGGCACACCGTTCATTTTCAATGGAGTACAGAATTTATTTGATATGGAAAACTGCATTGAAACAGTTTTATTTTCATTTACTTTTAATTTGTTATTACGGAACCAATTTGAAAGTCTGATATTGTACTATTTACGGTTTCTTTGTTGCAAAGAATATTTGTATCATCCGCAAAGAGAACTGTTCTTCCGTTTCGAATCGCTAAGGGCATGTCATTTACGTATAATAGGAAGAGAATAGGGCCTAAAATCGATCCTTGCGGGACTCCACGTGCCATTGGCAAAGAACCGGAAAGGTGTGTACATAAAGTTCCATCATTCCAGTAAGGTATTTCTACTCTCTGAGATCGTTGTTTAAGGTACCAACATAGCCAATCTAGAGCAATTCCACGGATTCCATACGAAGGTAATTTTGAAAGTAAAATGTTATGATCAATGACGTCAAAAGCTTTTGAAAGATCTAAAAATATTCCAATAGTTGCTTCGTTTTGATCCAATGATGAGGCAACATCCTTAAGAAAAGAAAAAATGGCTGTTTCCGTAGATTTTGATTTCCGGAATCCATGTTGGCAATTTGAAAACGCGTCGTGTTTATTGAGAAAGGTTTCCATTCGCACATAAAAAAGTCTCTCTAATATTTTTGAAAAAACTGACAAAAGAGAAATTGGCCGATAATTTTAAACTTCATTTTTGTTGCCTTTTTTGAAGAGCGGCTTAATCTTAGCTGTTTTAAAAATATCTGGAAAAATTCCGGTGCATAAGGATGCATTAAATATGTGAGTTAACGGGTGTATAATGGCTGGCGCGCACATCTTTAACAAACAATCCGGAAATTCATCTAAACCGGCCGAATATTTATTTTTTAATTTACCGATTATTTTGAGAATTTCATAGGAAGAGGTTTCGGAAACGAACATAGTGTCTAAGATTTTTAGGGAAACGTCAGATGTTGAATTTTGTGGCTGAAAACCCTTAGTGAGATCGACAGCAATTCTCGAAAAGTATTGGTTAAAGAGACTAGCCACTGTTGCCGGATCGTTCACATCTCTATCGTTATCTTTTAAAACAACATTCTCTACAAGGTTTCTAGTTGGTTTGGTCGCATTTTTTACTATATCCCACATTGATTTTGTTTTGTTATTTGAGTTCAAAATATCCTGATCGTGTTTCATGATTTTAGCCTGCCTTATGACTTTTCTTAACAATGATTTGTATTTTTTAAAGTACAGGAGGAAATCTTGAGATACGTTATGATGCTTAGAAATGAAAGAAAGAACTCGTTTGTTTTTACATGATGTTCTAATCCCTTGTGTTATCCAAGAATTGTTTTTGCGTGAAATATTTAATTTTCTTTTCTGAAGAGGAAAGCAAGTGTTAAAATGAAATGAAAGCGTTGAAAAAAAGAATAATATTTATCGTTTGTATCAATAGTATTATAAACCGCGTCCCATGACTCCTGCAGCAAGTAATCAATGAATAATTTTATTTTACTTTTAGAAAACACTCTACTCATACGTGTATTATTTATTGTGTCATTGTTCGCATTTCATATAATGGTAAGAATTTGTGCATCGTGGTCACTGTATCCTAAATCTTTTGTTTCAATTTCATGTCGAGTAGTGGTTTTGTTAATTATAATTTGATCGATTGCCTTCTTTGAATTTACTGTGATCCGTGTAGGTACTTTTATTGTAATATCTAAATTGAAGGAATTAATTAAGTTAAGAAACTGCTCTTTCTCGCAAGATTCGATCAGAAAATCAATGTTAAAATCGCCACATACAACAGTGGATTCACAAGAGCGATTGATGACTTTGATTAGTGTTATCTCTAGTTTTTCTTAGAACAAAATGTAATCTGCAGCTCTCTTTGTTGGAGGCCTGTAGATGCAAAGCAATATCATTTTTAGCACAGGAAGATGTACAACAGAAATTTCAAAAACATTTTCAACGGAATTCTCATTGAATTCCGTCAAGGAGATAGAATCAATATTATTTTTAACGTAAATACAAGAACCTCCATATGCAGGACTTTTATGAGATTCTCTTTTTCTACAATAATAGCCTGCGAGGTAAAAGTTTGGAATTTGGAAAATGCTAAGTTCATTAGGAGATAACCAATGTTCTGTAAAGCAAAGAACATCCATTTGATTTAAATCGCTCTGTAGAGCTGCCTCGATAAACTCAGTTTTATTTGAAAGGGATTGAACATTATGGTGCAATATCTTTATTTTTTGCAAGTACCTACACGAATGTTTTTCTGCTGCTCCTGACTGTAGTTGCTATATATTTACTCCATTTTTACCTCGAGTGCGTGGTCGAAGGTTGTAATGTGTCCCAGCAGTCACAGGTTGTGAGGAAATAGAGGCGTCATTGGTAGTGGGAATGGAAGAAACGGGAGTAGGTTCACAGGAGGGGGTAAGAGGGTTCAGAATAAGGGTGGGGGGTGGGGAACGTAAGGAAGGTGAAAGGGATGGATTTTTGGCAGGAGGCTGCGTGGGACTGGAGTTGATGATGTATTGTGCAAGCTTTTCACCGACTGCATGTTTTCCAGCAAGGTTCATGTGGAGACCGTGCCGGGTGAAGTGTTTTACTGAGAGGAAATTCATTTCAAAAAGTGTTATATCTGTTTCTCTCAGTTGCCGTTTTAGTTGTTGGTTTGCATGCTTAATCTCGCTGCAGAGCGTTGGCCTGTTGTACCAGAAGGGCAGAGTCGAGACTACAATGTTAGTATTTTGGGCGGCACATTGTAATTTGTTTACATGTTGTTCAGGTGTAAAGTTACCGCCCAAATTAATGTCATTCTGCCCTCCGATGATAAAGACTGTGTCCTGATTGGTCATTGTCTTCGTGTGAGTGTCCAACTCTGCAGTCACGTCTGCAAACCTCCCGTTAGGTTTAAAAATAGACGAGACTGAGTAGTTGGGGGGTAACTTCCTACTGAGAATGGAGGAAAGATGGCGACCATGGCTGTCAGCTAAAATAAGTACCTGTTTTTTAGGCTCAGTAGGAATGGCTTTGTTTTCAAGTGGGCTAGGATGCGAAGCTTTACGTGTTTTGATTTTGACACGCTTCCTAGCCTGTTTGCGTTGGTTTGTGCATGTATTTGTCGATGGAAGGGAAGGGTTGTGAGGATCAGGAAGGCGAGGAAAATCTGTTTCATAATCTAAAACACTAAATCTGTTTTGAATTGCGACTGGATGTGGTGTCTGTGTCTTATGTGCAGTCTCGGGTGCACGGTTGGGAAAATTCGCAGTGTTGCCTACTTGTGCCCAACCGTCATTGTAGAGAACGACCTCTTCCAGCCTTCGGATATGTTTATCTAAATTACTGTTTACGTGTGTGATGGCTTTCAGAAGGTCGGCTTTGAGGGTGTAGAGAGTAAAAAGAGCAGAACGAACAGTAGCCATGTCACGAATGCGTGTTAAAGTACGTGATAAAATTGGAATAAATACAAGAAAACTCAGATAAAAGCAACAGTCACCTAGCTTAATATTTTAAAAGTGTAATATTTATGTGTATTCGATAAATTAAAAATTAAGATTCGATACAAGAAAGAGAAGGTATGCTAACTACAAAATCTATTGAAAGCTAGTACTTACGAAATTTGGCATTGCGGTTACGTATTTTCGTTCACTTAAGCTGCAACTGTTTAATACAATGTCGACTATACTTTACCGTAAATAGATAAAGATATTAGCTGAAATTTGTCTTCAAAATATTGAATAAGATTTGAAACAAATTCAAAACTACACGATACACCCTCCTCGTAACGTTCAAATTAACTGAATAATCACTCGCCACAAAAATAAAATAAAGTGAATAGTCACTCGTCACAAAAATAGAATAAATATTTCAGTAATTAAGTTAAAACAGTGATATAAAATCGAAAATAAACTGCTCTGTTTATAGATGTTGACACTTGATCACCAACTCGTAATTCTGAAGTTCGTTAAGGTTCAGTAATATTTAAAATTCGTTAGCTGTTGGTTCGTCTTGGTTAGAGCAAAAAACCAGCCAAAATTATATTTCCAGCTAACCTGCAATGTTTTTTATGTTGGTATTCGAAGGAAGACGGAAATATGTGAATAAGATAAATAGTGTTATACTATTAATGAAGATGATACGAGACCGTTTGCCTCTGTTACAGCATCACAAGTTTCGTATGTGGGGAAACATGTATTGAGATGCAAAGTGACGAAAGCATAAACGGACTGCTTGGTTTGCCCTGCCTTGCAAAGTTTGGCCTCCTCGCGCGCCGCAGGCCGCGGGAGCTCTTTGCCGTGGCGTCGAAGGAGGGCCCAAAACGCGCGGGTGACGCGACGGCGTGGAAAGGAGGGGGTGAGGTGTTTTTCCAAATTTGACTCTATTCATCCGATTTGCATGATTGACACGGCGTTGGATTCTGGAAGCTCGTCGCCATAGCGCTTTAACCCCACATGTTTTCAATTGTTCCCGAAAGTACGAAAAAAAATTTAAAGAACATTTTTTTTAGAAAGTGCTTCGTAGCGTAAATTATATTTTGAAAAGGAGTCAAATGTCGTTTACAGATCGAAAATCAGACCAGTCGTTCAGACATTATCGGTAAATTCCCTATGCCAGTGTTGCAATCTATTGAATTTTCCTCTAAGTATTTTTCGGTACATTTAGGAGAATTTTTGAGTTTACTGATTCATTTAGATTTAACTTATAAATTAGAGTTACACAAAAACATATAAATTATAAATAAAGGTTATAAATTAGTTACACAGACTTACAACAGAACATAATTTTTCGTATTGGAAATAGTTACGTAATACTGTAATTTCTACTAACTTAAAAATTCAGCCATAAATTGAAAAAATCCAATACAAAACGAAGCGCCTGTGTCAGGAACAGCAGTCGCTTCTAAATTTTACAAATGAAACAAACATGAATGAATTTAAGTATTAGAGTATTTGTAATTTAGTACATAGAAAAGAAACAAATGAAAGACTGCAACACAATAAGGTGGGTAAAAATACCCTCAAGCTTAATTTAATTTTGAATAGAGGGCATGTTTAGTTTTATTTTGAAAGTTATATTCCCAAAATCTCAGAGCGACAGCCTGATTATTTTGTAAGATATAAAAAAATACAAATTTTCTGTATTTGATTTTTTCGTATCATTACTGGGAGATATTCTGAAAACATTATGAGACGTAGTTGACATCTATACTTATTTTGGGGAGCTTTTTCAAAACAATTTGGCGGGAAATTCAATTTTTTTTAACTATAAAAGTATTATTCGGTATTTTTCTACGAGGACAAGTCAATAAATAAGTCGTAAAACGGAATTGAGACAAAAATAATGAAAGTAACTTTCTGACATTTATTTCACTTTTCCTCATAATCACTCAGTACATTCAGGCATTTATCCCATCGCATTACAAGTCCCTGAAAGCCAGCAGCAAAGAATTCTTTAGGTTTCTGTCGCAGCCAACGTGTAACCTCATAGATTACGGCATCATCTGTATGAAAATGACGGCCACCCAAATGATTTTTTAGGGGCCCAAACAGATGAAAATCACTGGAGACAAAGTCAGTGCTGTACGGTGGATGTTCCAAGCGTTCCCAATGAAATGTCCGTAACAGCTCCTGCGTTGGTCTTGCTGTGTGAGGGCGGGCAGCCATCTAGAAGAATCGCACCCTTTGACAGGAGTCCAGGTCGCTTGCGGCGAATGGCCTGTCAGAGTTCCCGCAGCGTGGTGCAGTACGACGCGGCATTCACAGTTTCACCGTAATCTATGAGGTTACACGTTGACTGCGACAACAACCAAATGACTTTGCTGCTGGCTTTCAAGGACTTGTAATGCGATGGGATAAGTGCGTAAATGTACAAAGTGATTATGTGGGAAAGTGAAATGTATGTCAGAAAGTTACTTTGATTATTTGCCTCAATTCCGTTTTGCGACTTATTTCTTGACTTGCCCTCGTATGTTTTATTTCTGGAGTGACAACTCCTTACTAGAGTTTGTGTACTACCTTACTTCTTACAAATCGGTATTAAGGTGTTCTTAACTACTGATTATTTTCAGATTTTCCTTATTGGTGCGTCATATTGAAAAACATTAAGAACTCTTTTTTGTAAGTCATTTACATGCGTAATAAGTTGGCCTTTCAGTCAGGCCTTACTTGTAATAAGTTGGCCTTTCAGCCAAAGACGCAGCGTCTCCCGGACAGCCATGAAGTCGTAATAAGTTAATTACTTTTCTACAAAAAAATACGTTTCAGGATCAAAATCATATCATTTTACCATACAAAAATATTGGTGCTGTATATCCATCGTGTATTGGGTAAATAATGTAGACTGAAACAATGAACTCGAAAATAAATTTTTACCGAAAACGGGATTGTCTGTAAGATTGCATGTTGTCTTAATAACACTTTTGGTAAACTTTTGGTTTTAATTCCGACCAAGGCATGGTGAAAGACATCAACCAGACGAATGTCAGGAACGATGTTCAAAATATTCTTGTTGCAGAAATTGAAAATGCAAATTGCAGATGTAAAATTACCATTTAACTAGTAGAGCAACAGAACAGCACAGACTTTCCCTATTCAGTTTCTTTTTCCTTTGGTCTTTGTTAGCTGTTCGGCCACACATTCTTGCCAGCTGCCATCTAACGCCATCCAACGTACATTTTTTAGGAGATTTTCTTAATTCGCCGGTTGCTTAATAGTAGAACGGGAATATTATTTTAACAATATTAAAGAACAGTAAAACCTCGTCCTAAATGCCAATTTTCTTTGAAAAGATTGCAGTAGTTTTTCAGAAAATGGCGTTTAAGAGCTACTGAAAATTCGAAATTTGAAGCTCTTTTTTCACAGAAACCTCTTGAGTTTTCGAAAAACTTCATTAGAAGTCATATTAATGTTAAAAACATTAATAAAGTGAATATAAACATTACCATACTATTTACTAATTCGTGAAAAATGTTAAATTTTCAAAGAAAACTTCGCCAGATTAAACTAGTGTGTTGCTTACAAGACTTCTAGACACATTTATTAGCAATTCAACTAGTTTTATTTAAAAGATCTTGATAAAATGAATCCAACATTTACACCAAGTCAATCTAAATTGCAATGATTTCTGTGCATACTCTTTTATATGCGCTACCTAAATGTAAGATGCAATTTCGTAATATTTAATTATACGGATATTTACTTACATTCAGTTCCATAGTGTACTGATGAAATGCACATATGCATAGATAAGTGACCTTTCGTTCAGTGAATATATGTATGTTCTATACCTCCGACGGACAAAAATAGTGATTATCAAATACGTTTCGAATAATTTCTAAAAGTCTAATTTGTAAACACAAACTCTAGTAAATAAAATATTTATCTTATCACAGCCATTGAGTGAAGATGTATATAGAGGGCTCACCAGGCGTGTTTTTAGTTACATCCTTTGAATAGTTCCCCGTCGACCGCTAGGATGCGCCAACGTCGGGAAGTGTGAAGGGCTGTCTGGCTTTCTGTTGGTGGTGGGGGTTCTCTAGGAAATATCACGCGGTGGGGGGGAACATAAGTTGTTTCCATGGCGACGGCAGGCACTGGGCTCGGGCTGCCGTCGCCCCAGCTGGCTTGCCTGGCCACTTGTGTCTCGGGAGAGCAAAATGTGGAGTCACGAACGTACACGAAGTCACCCGAGTGGAGTCGAGCGAGCCCATGCGCGAGCCGAACGGACTTCATGGCGCAAATCTTCAATTCGAAATCTGTCAGAAATTTAATGTTTCTAATGTTAAGTGGTCGTTAACGCCATTAACAAGATTTGTTGCGAACTTTCGTTTTAAACGAATAATTCCAAACTATTAGTCACATTAGTTTCTTTATTTTAACTTTTCTATAACTTAGTTATTTGGTAGGTGGTTTTTAATAAGTATTTAATATTCTCAATTTATTTTCCGTCGGCTAGTTCAGGTTAGAATTATTTTAGTGCAAAGGAGTGCAGTGGTAATAAAAATGCAGCTTTTGTAAAGAAGAAACGGCAGGAGATTGCAGTCACAAATGCCAGTGCTGACGAAGTAGAAACTTTTTTAGTATCAGATGTCAAGCATTGTTCATTTTCAGCCAAAATCTCACCGGTCAAGGCATCAGCCAGTGCGAACATTCTTTCCAAGTTCACTGATGATTTTCCTGCTGAACTGTGAAATATCCGAAGAAGAGAATTGCACTTGCATGTTACTTCACAAGTGTGTTTAGGAACATTTACTGAAAGGATGCGTGTGAGTGCTGTCTGTGGATCCTCAAATGTATGCATTGAAGTAAAACAATCAATGTAATTTGCTCTTCAGTTAGTGAACAAGTGTAATAATTGTGAACAATTGTTAAATAAAATTTCAAATAGCCATCGTCTACCCTAACATCATCTTGTAGTAGGCCACCACATGAAGTGAATAGAAAAATTGTGGATGCTTCTTTGCAAATAGGTAGGGGACATTCAGCAATAGAGCAGTTTCAATGGTAATTGGTTTACCTTGAATGAATGTTTCAACTTACAATTCTCATGTTCTCTCTGTTATTAAAAATAATGCAAAAATAAGAGGAAATTTTGAGACTTTCATATATGTAGCAATACATAAAGCTTATATAGATGTTCTAGATTCAGTCAGTGATGAAGTTATACATTTTTTAGTATTGTATGATGGAACATGGCATAAACGAGGCACTACATGTCGTTATGTAATGGGAATTGTTATCGATATCTTGACTGGTCATGTGGCTGATTTTCATGTTTTGTCAAAATACTGTGGCACTTATGAAAAGAACAAGAGCAAATTATGAGAAAAAAGCTGTGAATATAAAAAATGGAAAGAAATTCATTATTTAAGTGGAGAGTGTGTTAGTAATTTTAATGGATCTTCAAAAGCAATGGATGTAGCTCATCATTTTAGATATACACTCACTCAAAAAAATATTCGGACAGTACTCAGCATACTCACGTTGAACACGCTCTGAGCGTGTTAAAACAATAAAATATTATACCAGCAATAATTTTAATATTCTTTTAGCTTTAAATACTGGTATACTGCAAAAGGCGTTTTTTCTGCTTTTACATCAATGATAAATTTGCATTAGAACTTCCAGTAACGGAAATTGCACACCAAATAAATATTCGGACAGACGTATCCCCATCATTTTTCAACGAACTACTGGGCGAAAATAAAATGTAACTTTTCCCACGGTTGATTCAAGGACGGTTGTAACGGTCAACCGAAGCGCTGTCGAAAATCAGTTTATTAGAGTCTCTCCTTGAATCACGTTGGAAGAATGACTCGAAAGGGAAAGAACAGCTCTTTCGAACTGCGACAGTTAGTTATCTTTCACAATGCAAAAGGCAAGTGCTGCCGTGAAATTGCAAAAATCTTAAATATGAAGAAAAGCACGGTATATGACATAATTAAACTATTTTAACAAGAAGACAGGATTGAGTCTCACCGCCAAAGTGGACGTCCCTATAAACGTTCCCGTCGAGAAGAGATCTTCGTCGTCAGGAACATTAAAAAAAATCCCAAATTATGTGCACCGAAGATTGCTGCAGAGGTGAGAACAGAACTGGGGAAGGAAATACATCCAGAAACAATTCGAGTGATTCTACGAAAAGCAGAATTTCATGGTCGCGTGGCTAGAAGAAAGCCGTTCATAAATAAGATTAACAAGAGGAAAAGGTGGGAGTTCGCTGAGGAACATGTAAACAAGGATCTTGAATGGTGGAATCGAGTGATATTTTCACACGAGAGTAAGTTCAATGTGTTTGGACCTGATGGAAGAACATTGGTGTGGAGACAGGCAAACACACAGTTGCAAGAGAACAATCTGCAGCCAACAGTAAAACACGGAGTTGGTAACGTAATGGTGTGGGGCTGTATGGCGGCGAGTGGTGTGGGTGAGTTTGTCTCCATTGAAGATATAATGGACAAACACAAAAATCTAAATGTGCTCAAGGACAATCTTAAGAAAAGTGCCGATAAGTTAGGTATTGGGCATAATTTTAGTTTTTATCACAACGATCCCAAGCATACGTCTCAATTAGTTCAACTGTGGCTCTTGTACAACTGCCCTAAAGTTCTTCACCCTCCCCCCCAATCCCCAGACATCAATCCCATAGAAAATCTTTGGCAAAAGTTGGACAGTGAAGTGAGAAAGGAGCCTATCGCCAACAAACAACAATTAAAAGTGCGATTGCGCGAAGAATGGAACAAAATTTCAGCTGAGTATACTAGAAAACTATGTCCGTGAAGTTGGCACCACCATCAAAGCGAAAACAATATAAACGATTACCATTCGTTTGTACCTCGTTTGTACCCGTTTGTTCCACAAAAACATTCGTTTGTACCCAAAGCCACTTAAAAGATACAACACTTTCAAATGTGGTGGTGCCAACTTCACGCTGGCACCGCCACCATCGTATAAGAATTTGAAAACACAGCAGATCGTTTGTACCACGTTTGTACCGGATTGTTCCACCGCAATTTTGGGTTGTACCAGAAAATTGGTGAAGATACAGCCATTTTAAACTTCCGCGAGAAGCTTAGGTCAACAATAACATCTAACTAAAAAACTTGACAGTATATAAATGTGAAACCATTCACAATTGATTGTACCTGGGTTGTACCAGATTGTTCCACCGAAATATGCGTTTGTACCGGAATATTAGTCAACATAGAGTGATTTTTAGATCGCGGAGAGGAGGCCTCACCAACAATACAACACAGGGCGTCACCGTCACCGTCGAAATTTGTTCAACCGGTCTTAATCGATTGTACCAGCACAGTAGCGGAATGTTCCACCAAAATATGCGTTTGTACCACAACATTAGTCAACCTACAGCGATATAAAGATCGCGGAGCGGAGGTCTCGCCAACAATACATCACAGGGCGTCACCGTCACCGACGAAATTTGTTCAACCGGTCTTAATCGATTGTACCAGCACAGTAGCGGAATGTTCCACCAAAATATGCGTTTGTACCACAACATTAGTCAACCTACAGCGATATAAAGATCGCGGAGCGGAGGTCTCGCCAACAATACATTACAGGGCGTCGCCGTCACCGTCGAAATTTGTTCGACCGGTCTTAATCGATTGTACCAGCACAGTACCGGAATGTTCCACCAAAATATGCGTTTGCACCACAACATTAGTCAACCTACAACGATATAAAGATCGCGGAACAAAGGTCTCGCCAACAATACAATACAGGGCGTCACCGTCACCGTCGAAATTTGTTCAACCGGTCTTAATCGATTGTACAAGCACTGTACCGGATTGTTCCACCAAAATATGCGTTTGTACCACAACAATAATCAACCTACAGCGATATAAAGATCGCGGAGTGGAGGTCTCGCCAACAATGCATTACAGGGCGTCACCGTCACCGTCGAAATTTGTTCAACCGGTCTTAATCGATTGTACCAGCACTGTATCGGATTGTTCCATCAAAATATGCGTTTGTACCACAACAATAATAAACCTACAGCGATATAAAGATCGCGGAGCGGAGGTCTCGCCAACAATACATTACAGGGCGTCACCGTCACCGTCGAAATTTGTTCAACCGGTCCTAATCGATTGTACCAGCACAGTACCGGATTGTTTCACAAAAATATGCGTTTGTACCACAACATAAGTCAACCTAAAGCGATATAAAGATCGCGGAGCGGAGGTCCCCCCAACAATACATTACAGGGCGTCACCGTCACCGTCGAAATTTGTTCAACCGGTCTTAATCGATTGTACCTCCACAGTACCAGGTTGTTCCGCCAAAACATGCGTTTGTACCACAACATTAGTCAACCTAAAGCGATATTAAGATCGCGGGGCAGAGGCCTCGCCAACAATACAACACAGGGCGTCACCGTCACCGTCGAAATTTTTTCAACCAGTCTTAATCGTTTGTACCTGGATAGTACCGGAAAATTCCACCGAATTATGCGTTTGTATCAGAACTTTGGTTAACATAGAGCGATATTAAAATGCGGAAAAACGGCTCTCACTAACAATACAACCAAGGTTATCACCGTCACGGTAAATAAATGGGAAACCATTCTTAATCGATGGTATTTGGTTTGTGCCGGAGTGTTTTATCAAATCATACGTTTGTACTAGAAAGTTATTCTACCATTTTAATGAGGTAGCAATTGCTTTGCACCAACACTGTCACAATTCCCGTCATTACCACCGTAAATATATGCGGCATAATGGTTTGTAATGGATAGTTTCACAAAATCATTGGTTTGTATTAAAACATTAATAAAGGTATAGTAATCTTATTGCAGCTAATTATAATTCTTTAACGGCAAAATTCTTCTTGCGGCCAACCGGCTGAGTCTCGCGCAAGCCATAATTCTTCTACCCCAATAATAAAAAATTGATGGAACATAATTACCATTTATTGTAACAAGTTACACGTAATAACTAATTTGTTTTTAAAATAAAAATATTACTTTATATTATGTTTTAGCATTAGGTTAAATAACGAGGTTTTTCAGCTAATTTTAATAAATTGTTTATCAATGTCAAGTAACACTTAAGTAATACCGTCTACTCCTACGTAATGCAGCGTAACAATACCTCAAACTCAAACCTATGTAATGCAGCGTAACAATACCTCAATACCGCGTGCCCGCCCGCCCGACTGCTCGTTCGCTCTACGGTACTGCAGTGTCATGAACTTCCGATGTCCAAACGTCAAGCCAGCGTACGATTTGTGATGTTATGAAATGCATACGGTCTCCAATGGAAGGGTTCTGAAGAAACTCTCCTCTTGGGTTCATTTATAAACAAATGATATTGCTAGGTTCTCGCTGGTTCAGTTCGCATCCTCCTTTCTCGGGAGTAAGGTGTGTAAACAAACGTATGCAAGAATCACAAGCGTTGTTGTTCCGTCAAGTTAGTGACAATGAATAAGTATTTAAAATATGAATAATACTGCTTGTTCCTTTATCCTAATATAAAAACCCATGGATACAAAAAAAGAGTACGTTTACGTTGTAACCAGAGAAGTTAACTAGTGGTGCTACAGAATGGCACAGATTTTCCCGTATTAGTTTTTCCTTGGGTCTTCGCTAGCTATTCGGAATTGCGACATACTCTTTCTTGCCAGCTACCATCTATCACCGCCAAAAGTAAATTTTTTTTTGTCATTTTCCTAATTTTTCGGTTTCCTATTGATAGAACGAAAATATTAATTTTAAAATATTAAAGAACACAGAAACCTAGCCGTAAATGGCAATTTTCTTTTAAAAATTATGTGCCGTTTAAGAGAAAATGGCATTTTAGCACTACTAAAACTGCAAAATTTGAAGCTCATTTTCACAGAAAATTTTTGAGTTTTCGAAATACTTTATTTAAAGTTATTTGAAGCACATACACTCACAAATATAATAATGTTTACAAATTGCTGGTATTGTGCATATTGAAGATGTGAGAGATCTTTCAAAAAAATTACAATTATGTAATTTTTGAAAAAACAAAAAAATAACTCAAACTAAACTTTACGCTATACTAAAGAGTGTAATTAGCACTATCCGTTGCAAAAGTTTCAAGAAACAATTTGCAGCCATATACGAGAAAATGGCGTTTGAGCATTTCTGAAAATGCCGAAATTTGAGCTACTTTTCGCAGAAAACGGTAGTGTTTTCGAGAAACGTTACTTGACATTATTTAAAGCATATAAACTCGTAAATATAATAATGTGAAAAAATCGCCGATAATGTAAATATTAACGACGTGAGAAAAAATTAAAAAAATTTACATTTTTGTAATTTTTGAAAAAACCAACCGATTGACCAAAATGGCATTTATGTCATTGATAGAGTACATTTAACACTATCCCTACGAAAAGTTTAAAGAAAAAATTTGGAGCCGTTTTTGAGAAAATCTTGTTTTTGTAATTTTTTAAAATTGCTCATATTGCACGAAAACTACCAAAATTTTGAAAAACATTTACCTGACCTTTCTTAAAGAACTCAATATGCAGAACAAATTTTATTTGAAGAAAAAATCTCTATCTTCAACTTTGTAGTTGGAGAAAGACGCCGAAAAAAATTCAAACTTTCAAAATTTTCGAAAATTCAGAGCTGTACGTGTAAATCGGACCTATACCATGTTAAAAAGTGTATTTTACTCTATTCATACAAGAAATTTAAAGAAAAGATTTGGAGCCGTTTTTGAGAAAATTTTGAAAATCCCCGGGGGGCTTCATCTAAAGTACCCCCAAATTTTGAAGAATCTTTTTCAAAATCTCAAAGCTTCGACTAGAATCAGATCGACCGAGGAATATCCATTTTGGAAGAAATCGTACGACTGACTGACAGACTTTTATATGCCCTTTTGAATTTTTCTTTGATTTCCACTAATAAGTAATTTTTACCTTTTTCCGTCACTTTTGAAGAATTTTTCGCTGATTTCATGGAGTTAGCCGTGAAAAGAAATGAAAACAATTTCTTAAAACAGTTGCTCTACGAAGTAAAATGGCAGTTGCAAAATGGTAGTGTGCCTCAAAATTCAAGACAGAAAGCGACTGAACTGAAATTCGTTATGCGCGTGTAGGTCAAGTAAACTTGCCGAGTTGAAGCAAGTTTACGAGATCTGTTGTCATTCTGTTGGTCGATGGGAAGGTTGCCTCCAGAAAAAATGATGGGCGATAAGTACCCTTCTTCCCCTACGCGGGATGCTAGAACCCGCGCGCCTAATGGCCACCCACCCACCCCACAGCGCAGATGTGTCTTTCTTTTGTATGTGTCAGATGTGTCCTTTTGTATGTGCGGCCTTTCACCGCAGTGAGAGGACGTGGAGGCTTAGGACGGGCGGGGTACTGACAGCCGACGAGCACTTGGGCCTTCTGGTGGCGGCCTGCTCCCTTGCGGGAGCGCTTCCGCCGGAGTTAATATGTTTGATTGTCTTTTAAAGAGTTTTGTAGCCGCCCTATGGTATCCCCATGTCTGGGCGGCTCAAGTTGGTTCTCACTGTCACTTTTGGTCACTTTCGAGAGTTTTATTGTAGTTCACTTTTTACCTCTCCGTTAATTTTTTTAGCAGCTCCAAAAAGAAATGAGGCACTCGCCTCGCTTCACTTCGCCAAACGGTAGTTCTTAGGGCCTTTTTTATTTTATTTATTGAAAATAATACAGGTATTTACAAATGAGGAGCTAAGGAAGATGAATCAAAATAAATCAAAATAAAATGGACATAGTTACAGAGTAGATAACGTGAAATAACATAAGATGAGTAAATGAGTTGAGATAGAGTAAAATAAAATGAAATAAAATAATGAAGTGGGTGAGAGAGAGTGGAGCCTAATCTACAAACAAGTTATATGAAGTTATACCAGTAAGAAAATATACGATGGAAATGAACAATAAACTAAATAAATGAGTAAATAAACTAAAACTAAAAACCAAATAACTAAAACACGAAGTGGACGACACAATGATATTTAAGAAATCCTCCACCTTTTTATATTCCTAATCTAGCTAATTTACTTAAATTTCACCCTGCAACTTATCTACTCTAATCTAACCCAGTTTTAATTGTTTTTGTGTTTTTTATTTGGTTTTTCAGTTTTTTGTTGGTGTTTTTGCTTCGCTCCGACGCCCCTCGCGCGCTCTCGGCCGCCGCCGCCGGACGCCCCGGGCCAGCCCGCGCCGGCCAATCACAGCGCGAGGGGCGCCGGAGCGCGAGGGGCGCCGGAGCGCGAGGGGCGCCGGAGCGCTGAGTTTCTGCCGCGCACCGGCGCCCCCCGAGTCGATCTCGGCCGCCGCTACCGGACGCCCAGGGCCAGCCCGCGTCGGCCAATCACGGCGCGAGGAGCGTCGGAGCGCTGATTTTCTTCATTTTCGCCTGTTTGGCGCACGTAATACATTTATGTTGCTTAATTATGTACAGTGAAATGATTTGAGAAGAATTTTTAAAACTAAATATTAATTACTAAACCTTAATCTATCCTTAAAAGCAATGGATGCTGCGGTTGGCGGCGTATGTTGCCCGCAGCGAGCTCCTTTCAGTGAGCTGCGAAGGACGATGGCGTGTCTGGGGTGTGTGATTTTGATTGAATTTATTACGCTGTGGGGGCGTTGTGATGTGTGTTATTGTGATTGTGTGTGATTATGGGGGTTTGAAAAAACATTGTCAGAGGGGAGGTGTTTTAATTTGTGGCGGGACTTTTTGGCGTAATATTGCGCATAAGGCGCGAAGATGGGGTGGAGGTGTAAATTGGTGAAGATGTGTTTTATTCGCTCCGTGGCAAGGTTGATTATTGTTGTGGTACAAACACATATTTTGGTGGAACAATCCGGTACAGTGCTGGTACAATCGATTAGGACCGGTCGAACAAATTTCGACGGTGACGGTGACGTCCCGTAATGTATTGTTGGCGAGACCTCCGCTCCGCGATCTTTATGTCGCTATAGGTTGATTATTGTTTTGGTACAAACGCATATTTTGTGGAACAATCCGGTACAGTGCTGGTACAATTGATTAGGACCGGTTGAACAAATTTCGACGGTGACGGTGACGCCCTGTAATGTATTGTTGGCGAGACCTCCGCTCCGCGATCTTTATATCGCTGTAGGTTGACTAATGTTGTGGTACAAACGCATATTTTGGTGGAACAATCCGGTACAGTGCTGGTACAATCGATTAAGACTGGTTGAACAAATTTCGACGGTGACGGCGACGCCCTGTGTTGTATTGTTGGTGAGGCCTCCTCTCCGCGATCTTAAAATCGCTCTATGTTGACTAATATTCTGGTACAAACGCATATTTCGGTGAAACTATCTGGTTCATCCCAGGTACAATCAATTATGAATGGTTTCACATTTATATACTGTCAAGTTTATTAGTTAGATTTTATTGTTGTCCTAAGCCTCTCGCGTAATTTTAAAATGGCTGTATCTTCACCAATTTTCTGGTACAAACCAAAATTGTGGTGGAACAATCCGGTACAAACGTGGTACAAACGATCTGCTATGTTTTCAATTTTTTTTACGATGGTGGCGGTGCCAGCGTGAAGTTGGCACCACCACATTTGAAAGTGTTGTATCTTGTAAGTGGCTTTGGTACAAACGAATGTTTTTGTGGAACAAACGGGTACAAACGAGGTACAAACGAATGGTAATTGTTTAAATTGTTTTCGCTTTGGTGGTGGTGCCAACTTCACGGACATTAGAAAACTCGTAGAAAGTATGCCAAAGAGGTTGAATGAAGTTTTGAAAATGAAAGGACTCCCTACAAGTTATTGATGTATTTATTTTTTTGTTTTATTTAGTTTTATTAATTTGTTTATATTATGTGTCCGAATATTTTTTTGACATTCCGAAGATTCAAGTTTTTTTCAAATTTATTGTAGTTTAATATTTTTTAATGTGAAAATTAAAATTGCATGTTGTTCTAACGTATGAAATGTGCGTCTTTCATTATTTACAACCAAAATTACGACAAGTTTTATATCCTTTTCTAAATAAAAGAAAATATGGTAAAATCGTAGGTGTCCGAATATTTTTTTGAGTGAGTGTACAACAATACTGTCAGATGGTGATGCAAAGACTTTCAATCACCATCTGAAACTAAACATCTATGGAGACAACTTTATTATTAGAAAAGAAGAATGTATAAAACATGTGATGTAAAGATTTAAAACAGGCTTACAAAAATAATACAAGAATAGAATGTGACGGGTGTTACACTTGGTAAAAAACAAGTGAATTTAAAGGATGACATAATTATTTGTCTTAGCAAATTATCACAATGCCATCCAGAAGAATATTCCAGATGTGCAGAAGATGAAGTCTGCAATACTTGCCACCTTATACGATGCAATGCCAACAGACTTGAAGCCATAGCATTTTAAATGCCCTAAAGAAGAAAATTCATGGTGCTTCTACAATCGAGCTCAAGGGAATGAAATTTCAAAACATGGCAAAAACAACAAGAAAACTGTAGTCTCCCAGTGTTATTTGTAAAATAATTCCTATGTATCAGAGGCTTGCAAAAAGTGAATTACTGGAATGTGTATATGGGAAAACACAGAATGCAAATGAATATTTGCATAGTTTTGTTTGGAACAAGTGCCCAAAAGAAACATTTCTTTCCAGAAAAAAGATTGAAATTCCTGACATCAGCAGTGTCCCAGTTCAATATGGGATGTGAGGCCAGTGAAAGAGCATGCTTCAGGAATCAAAGTGACATCTCCTAAGACTAGTGGTGCTCCAACAGCACTTACTTTCCTGTATTAGAGGAAACAGCTACGTAGTACTGAAACATTGCACTTTATGCGCTACTATCATCTGAGTTTACAACTCACTGTTTCCATAGCAGTGTTGTCAGAACTATGTGAATTCTACAACTGCACAAAAATAGAAGACAAAAGTTTTGTAAATCTGTATTGGAAAAAGAAGTCTGATACCCTGGACAATATAGAAATGCATTCCATAGGGCCATGATTAGAGAAGAGTATTTTAAAACCATGAAACAAATTCTCTACTCACTACAAATGGTACAGCATTTGGTGCAAAAACTAAATATTTTCATGCAAATATCAACAGAAATCAGACAATTATAACTCCTTTTCATACAGCTTCATCAGGTCACAACAATGGCACGTAATTCACAAATATTCGCGAGCGCAAAATAAATTCCATTGTTGCAGACCCTGCATTGTCGCTATTCTGAGAGCTATTAATTCTTTTTTATTTCAAATATTTCAAAATAAACAATTTCTAAAATATTAATGTGTAAGTGTATAACAAAACGTGGAATATAAGAAACGAAGAAAGAAAAAATAGACAAAATTGCACATTCTAATTTACGACACACAGCTGCCCGAACTGAAGTAAATTTACAGCGGGCTATTATGATTGTCACAAAATTATAGAAAAACTACTCGTATTTAGAAAAATTAGTCATGACCTTACGTGAAGATGTGGTTTTGATAAATACAATTGAGAAAAAAAGTGTATTTTTAAAATTGTAGTTGTAAGAAAACGACGGAAACGAATCGCAGTCTATTCCGAGCAGGCTATTATGTTTGTCAGGAAATTATAGAAAAACTACCGATATTTTCAAAAAATTTAACATGACCAAATAAGATCTGTTTTTGATTAGCATATTTCATTAAGAAAAACAATCGTATCTTCACAATTGTAGTTGTAGAAAGTGTACAATTGTAGTGCACAGTTGTAAAAAGTGTACAACTGTAGTGCTACAGAATGGCACAGACTTTCCCATTTTAGTTTTCTATTTTCCTGGGTCTTCGCAAGCTATTCGGAATTGCCACATACTCTTTCTTGCCAGCTACCATCTATCATCGCCAAAAGTACATTTTTTTGTCATTTTCTTAATTTTTCGGTTTCCTATTGGTAGAACAGAAACATTAATTTTAGAATATTAAAGAACACAAAAACCTAGCCGTAAATGGCAATTTTCTTTTAAAAATTATGTGCCGTTTAAGAGAAAATGGCGTTTTAGCACAACTAAAAATTCGAAATTTGAAGCTCATTTTCACAGAAAATTTTTGAGTTTTCAAAATACTTTATTTGAAGTTATTTGAAGCACTTACACTCACATATATAATCATCTTTACAAATTGCGGATAATGTGCATATTAAAGATGTGAGAGATCTTTCAAAAAATTTACATTTATATAATTTTTGAAAAAAACAAAAACTCAAAATAAATTTCACGCTATACTAATGAGTGTAATTAGCACTATCCGTTACAAAAGTTTCAAAACAAAAATTGCAGCCATATAAGAGAAAATGACGTTTGAGCATTTCTGAAAATGCCGAAATTTGAGCTACTTTTCACAGAAAACGGTAGTGTTTTCGAAAAACTTTACTTGACCTAATTTAAAGCATATATACTCGTAAATATAATAATGTAAAAAAATCGCCGATAATGTAAATATTAACGACGTGAGAGACTAGTAAAAAAATTTACATTTTTGTAATTTTTGAAAAAACCAACCGATAGAGTACATTTACCACTATCCCTACCAAAAGTTTAAAGAAAAAAATTTGTAGCAGTTTGAGAAAATTTTGTTTTTGTAATTTTTTAAAATTGCACATATTGCACGCAATATTGCACGAAAACTACCAAAATTGGGAAAAACATTTACATGACCTTTATTAAAGAACTCAATATGCAGAACAAATTTTATTTGAAGAAAAAATCTCTATCTTCAATTTTGTAGTTGGAGAAAGACGCCGAAAAAAATTCAAACTTTCACAATTTTCGAAAATTCAGAGCTGTACGTGAAAATCGGACCTATGCCATGTTAAAAAGTGTATTTTCCTCTATTCATACAAGAAATTTAAAGAAAAAATTTGGAGCCGTTTTTGAGAAAATGTTGAAAATCCCCGGGGGGCTTCATATAAAGTACCCCCAAATTTTAAAGAATCTTTTTCAAAATCACAAAGCTTCGACTAGAATCAGATCGACTGGGGAATATCAATTTTGAAGAAAATCGACCGAACGGTTTAGGCGCTAGCGTTGACCACAGACGGACAGACGGACGGAATGCCGTCAATCGATTTTTAAGTATAAAGAAGCAACAAATCATGGATTTTGACCACACCACGAGATAGAGGATTTTTTTTCTTAATTTAGCAACTGATTTTATCCACTTATTCGTTTTCACGGCCCGGCAATTAATTTTTTCCGCCGAAAATTGGCCATTTTTTCGCGCAGCATTACATAACTTTCCCTATACTACGTATATCACTCCGTGTATACGTACGTATACGGGAAAGTAAAAATAAAGATATTATGAGAGACAAACGTCTCCACAAAAGTGAAATGGCATTGCAACTAGACTTTAAAAGTGCTTAAAAAAGCCAAGTCAATAAAAGAAGGAAAGGTTTGTCAAGTCAATAAAAGAAGTAAAGAAAAAGGATGAAGATGCAATGTATGCTTCTGGGCAATTTTAAAGAAAAATTTTATTAATAAACTGTAAATGCACTATCTTAAATTTTCTTTTTCACTTTCCCGGTAATTAATTTTCCTTACATTCTCCCATATCTAAAAAGTTCCAACTTTCACAATTTTCAATCAATTAAAGTAATAATGTAGGAACTTGTTAAGAGATTGTAGATTAATATAATTATGGTAGTATTTTTGCCTTAACCCATTAGTGCATGTGATCCGATAAATCGGATGCTAAGAAAAGCGTCAACAATGCCTGTGATTGGAGACTTATCTGTTTGAGATATACAAGAATCATCTTTCGCATTGTTGGAAAGTCATAAATTAAATGTATATGCTGCAACTTTCAGAAGTTTTAGATTTATAGCAATTAGAGTGCAAGATGGCACATTACAGTCTTGTTGTTTCACGTAGCTAGTAAGTTTTCATGTAATTATATCTAACCTTCATTGATACGAACAAATTTTGTACGAAATGAAATAATGAAGGTTTGTGTTTTCCATTTGAATTGGTATTCTAAGAAAATAATTATAAATTACTAAACTATTTCAAATTAATTTTGGTGATCCGAAATATCGGAGGGGACACCTATCATTACAATACAGTATTTCAGAATGGCTACGTTTTTTCTCTCTATATTTCGAGCAACTGCTTCTAAATGAAAAAGTATTGTTTGCTTATCTGTAACTGGAATTTTGAATATGTTGGAAGAAGAACACACAAAAGGTGCCAACAATTGCGAGCAATGATTTTCACTCTTCTGCAGAAATTATGCATATTAGACGGAAAGGCAATTATTATGAAAGGCTGTTACGGTACCACAAATCATGAAGAAAACGAAATGGGAAGTTACACGAGGTGGTCGAAAAAAATGTAAAATTAATGTTTCACAGCCTGTAGTTTTTAGTTCGTACAATAAAGGAATGGTTGGGATGGATTTGATGAACCAAGTGGTGACAGATCAAGAATGAAACAAAAAAATAGTATTGTTTTATATTTGCACATTTTTTTGATACTTGAGTTGTGAATATTTGGCTCCTGATTAAAATATAGCCGAATGAGGAGAAGTCACATTGTCTTTCGAAATTCCGAAGAGATATTTGCCTGAGCTTGTTGAAAATTCATGAAACATCACCAAGAAGAGAGAAAAACAGCCAAATGATCTAAATTCTGACATCCGTTTTGACAGCAAAAACCATTTGATAATTTCCATTTCTACAAAAAAGGATCTTCTCCACTGCCATAGTAAAGGAAAATTCATGTGTCGAAACTATGATATGGGATTTCATTCCAAATGCTTCAAAGACTATCATACATATTAGAATACGAAAGGAAAGAATTTCTTATGAATCAACATAATTTTTCAAAATCAAAACACTTTCATTTATTTTGTCCAGTAATATAAATATAACGTAAAAATTAGTCCAGACATCAAAATTGACCAAAAGATTAAAATATAGCTAATTTATTTTTAGAGTAACAAATATCTTAGTATATGCGAATTTCACCGTGTCCTTTCTACTGAAAGCATACCGGACCGGACAGCCCGACGGCTGCACTTATGAGTACGGTAGGCGTACGGTAGGATGGAGGAGTACGGTACGCATGTGATCCGATTTATCGGATTACGTTTTTCTTGGAAACGGTGGAGTATAAAATTTTGATAATCCCCATAGTATGTCTTTTAGATGTATAATACATGGATATACAATCTTTTCCCCCAAAAAAAGTCAGGAAACTTCATGCACTAATGGGTTAAGTCATTACTTTTAGAATTAAAAAATATTTGGTTATTTTCAATTTATTTTGGAGTAATAGACAATAAACTTACCAAAAGTAAAATTTTTCTCGGTTACTAATAAATATATTTTGAAAATAAAACAATTATTTAAACACGTAAAATAAACAGTTAATTAAAACATCAGTAAGATGCAATGATTAATTTGCTAATTGGGTTAATTTAATGTAAATAGCTTGTCTCGAGAGAACAGAAGGCACAGAGCGATATCAGTTGCGCAAGCTCAAGCCCTCCGATCGCTCGACTCCGCTCGGGTGTCTTCGTGGACATTCGTGGCTCCGCACTTTGCTCTCCCGAGACACAAGTCTGCCTGGCCCCGCAGACCCGGATTACCGCGCTCGCCCCGCCGACTGGAATGGAAACCTCACCATTTGCCTCTACGAAGCTGTGAATGGGTTTGCAGCGTGATCGCCGTTCAGGACAAGCCGCACTGGCAAAGTCTTTGGCCTGCCTTTCAAAGACCAAGAGTTGTTCCTAAGATGTAAAGGAGTGGACCAAAGGTGGTTAAATAACGGAAATAGGGGAGGGGTCTCTCATAGAACTTACCTCCTTCAGAATAGGAAATCGGAGAGATGCCATTCATCATAAAATCAGTATTTACTCATTTTCTATAGAAACGAAAGACTTTCAATATGTCACTTGAAAACTCTTAAATAAATTAACCAATAAAAAAATTAAAATTCAGTTTACAGGAACAGTATGTATTTTAAAGAGGGATTTTTGGACTTTGCATATCTGCAAAGGTGCACGTAAATTTGCATTGAGCCTCCAGTGGTCGCGGTGTTGTACGGAGAACACTCAATGAGATTGTTGCTCTTGGCCAACCTTTCGAGAAGATATCTTTCGTGAGATCATTCTATTCTTGTCTTATCTCTTCCACTGAAATCTGAAAGCCTGGCCTCTTCCTTGTTGCCAACAATGTACGTTTTTGCCAGATGATAAGTAAATGTTATAAGGAGTACAAAGCTTTTGTGCCAAGTATAAAGCTCGAGAAGTTGTATTATAAATCGTGCCGCGACATCAAGAGTGTTTTTGGAGATTACGTATTGTGTTCGAATTTATTTGATTTTTACTAATTTTCATGATGTAAAACATGTAATCATGAAAAATAGTAAAAATCAAATAAATTATATGTATATATATACATACATACATATAATTATATACATATAATTATATATAATTATATACATATAATTATATATAATTATATACATATAATTATATATAATTATATACATATAAATAAAATATAATATGATAACGAATACAATTACTATGGGTTATTATTATAAACTTTTCTGCAAGCACTTTGTTATACTACGTGTCATATTCACTATTCCACAATATTGCTGCATGCAAAGGCAAAATGTATAACTTAACGCGCATCTTCGCATATATGCAAAGAAGCAAAAAATTTCAATTTTATGACACAGATGTAAATTAGAATTTTTTATCTATTTTTCCCAATATCTCCACAATCCAAATTATTCCCCAAAAAAGTTTGACCTTAAAAGAAAAAATCGTGCAACGACGGGTTAATGTATTTTTCAATTATTGATGTCCCTGTCAGGCGCGGATCCAGACTTCTCTTTTGGGAGGGGTCACGTTAAGACTCAAGTGCATTTATTTCGGAAAGGGGGGAGGGTACGGAATGTAATAACAAATATTTGACGAATGTTATACTATATCAGATTGGCTTTATTATACTATAAATATATTAGAAATTTAATATACTAATAATCACATATCAGATATCAATCAGCTTATGATTGTTACGATCCTCACCCTATCCACTGGGGGTGAGGCGGGTGTATCTTTGGAAATTTAAATGATAACCCCCAATTTTTGTTGCAGATTCGAATTCTGCCTACAAAAATATGTCAATTTTATTCGGTACATTTGTTTAAAAAATAAAAATGTATAAAGTTATCAACAATAACTTTCAAATTAGCAAAAATAACTTTCATTTGATGCAGTATGAAACACTTTGTGAAAAAACTTATGAGAGAAACATGTAAATGTGTAGAATAAAAAAACAAAAATTATATTTTAATAAATTATTATAATTAATAAATACATGCATATAATAAATAAATAAACTAAATTATACTTTTATTTTTCTCACAATTTTTTTCATTCTTCAATTTTTTACATTTTTTGTTTATAGAGTTCTTTTGTATATCAATAAATTTGCACCACATTTGAATCTCCTTCAGTGGTGATTCATCTATAACAATGTTGTAAATTTCATTATAAGTTTGGGGACAACTACACTGAGACATGCAAACATCTAATAAATTTAATTTAATGCAATATTTAATATATTGCAAATAACTGATCTGCTTCCTTTTGCATTGCCAAGGTGCTTTGTATAATTAAAACCCAAATAAAGTAACATCATTGCAATACTATTCATCAACAATGAGAGTTATCACAAGATACTTTTGATACCGGATTCGATTTCAGTGACAGCAAAACATTCAAATAAATATTTTAGGCGTCAGACTCTATCCTCGCTCATCAGCCGAACTAAAGTTTTCTAACAGGATTCGGGCTCAGCGACAGCAAAATATTCAAATAAGGTATTTTAGTAGTGGCTATGCTGAAGGGTAATCTGAGAGTCTTATAATACCTAAATTATTTTTCAATACAATCTGTTGTTGTGTGCCATTTTTCAATATTTTTATTACTGAATCGTTGAAGAAAATTAAATGTGTTTTACTCCTTTTCCCCGTTTACGCGCGAGGGAATTAGTAGGGCTGCAGAAATATACTCTTTGGGGCCGGTAGCTGAGCGAGGAGTCTGCCAGTGGATGGACACCGGCTGGCTCTGCCGCGCATGCGCACGAGAGAGCGTGCGCTATTTCCCTTTCACTTGTATTCACTGGGCAGAGACCCCAGCTGCAGCTTGGACTCTCGATAGGCATGGACTTGTACAACGATGCACGCCCACGTCTCGACCAGGCAAATTCACCTCATCACTTGGCATGGAAAAGTAGAGTTGTTTGTGTACCGTTTGTGTTGGTATTTCTTTACGAAACAAATAATAAAGCTAAAGATATAGTGTTGTAATGTCCCACTGACTATGCGTCAGTCTCATAACTTCTAAACGGTTCACAATATCGAAATGCAGTTTTCGCTCAACATTGCGGAATCACGAGTCAAGTAATAAGCCGTAGAGATAGGAATAGTAGCGATACATAGTAATATACCGTGTTAGATATGAAGAGACTTAGGAAATCTGCATCAAAGTAGACACAACTAAGAATGAACTTTGAGGGTGAGAATTATTTGAAAGATACAAAATTGTGTCTTTTAAAATTATTGTTAACGCGGCGATATAGCTTCTTATTCAGGTTCAGATTTTAGGTTAATATTCAATTTTGGGAGAGCTATCATCAGTTTTGGTTACGGCGAGACGAACGTTATGGTATGCTCGCTAGCTCGCTCGATCTCTGAAAAGACACAGTGTACCCCTCTTATTAGAAGATAATATAAATAAATAAGCAATCAGAGAATAAATCGTTCGACCTTTTACCTCAGTCTCACATGAAAACCAATGCCTTCTTTTAATCTGTATTCCACAAAATTTCACTCATGCATTCACAGTGCTTCCCGCGGAAAAAATGCTCTTTGAAATGTTTTGTAAAAGGCGACACGTATGCCACCCTTGCTAACTTAAACTGTTCTCATGAAACGTTAATGCGAGCTCACTGAAGCTCGTTCACTGGGCGGAGTGACTACTTTGAAAAACCTGTTTCGCCGTTTGAATTTGTTTCATTGCTGTCATTGGTTAAAAAAAACAAACGGAAATCTGCTGTGTCTAAATAATTTTCTCTGCACTAGAGTGCTTGGGGAGTGGAGTCCGGCCGGTGCTGCTCCCTTGCGACGAGAGATGAAACTATTACGAAAAGCTGCTGGCTCGAATGCTACTATGACTAAGAAACCGTATATTTCCGCGCTTTTCGCCACCAGCACGCGGATTTGAAGGGAATTTTTATAAGCCCGACGCGGTTCGTTCAAAATGCAAATTCTGAGCTAGTAATAAAGGGCCAAAGATTGTTATTAAAAACCAATCTCCCGCTACGGCGCCAAATATGAATCCTTTTTGATGCCTATGTGCCACCAATTATTGAGACAGTAGTGACTCAGATGGACTACAGGTTTCAAGATTTCGAAAACTTTCATTTTATTGAATTACTTGACGAAAAGCAGTTTTCCACCTACAAAGCGTCCTTTCGTTCAGAAAAGTGATCTTTCCTAATAAATCAATATCCATTTCTTGACAGTGAGCAGCATCAAAATGAACTGACAAATGTATACATTAATAATGGAAAATACTTGCCTGTAGTTATTTTGCTGAAGTATTTGTTACACAAATTGGTCTAGAAAAAAAATATCAAGAGGTGGTTGAAACAACTCAGTCTAACTTTCCCATTATATACAGCATTATGTGAAAGAAATAGGATTACATTCAAGAGTTAGAGAGATTCCTGAGAAGTTCTATGGGAAATTAACTGTGCAGAAACGAAAGCTTTAAAAAACAAATTATCGACCTTTTTGTTGAATAAACAACGATGACTGGAGCTAATTAACAAAAAATGCAAGATAAGATTTTGAGAATACCCAACTGCATGATGACTCTAGCCTCGCCACTGTATTTTAGGTACTATCCTCGCTCATCAGCCAAACTAAAATTCTCTAACTCTAATTCTTTTCGACAAATCTTAACCACTAACCCCTGTTGATAGCCTTAACTTTCGCTCAAAACGACTTCTTACGTTCTTGCAAAACCAGATCCGGCATCAGACTTCAGTGATCAAATTAGGTTCGCCGTTATTGATTACATTAAGCATTTTTAGGTTAAATAAACATTGAGTTCGATAAGAGTTCCGAATCTGAATTGGATAGTTTCATCGAAACTGAATTCTAATAAACACCTGAAAGCAATATTGTTGCCAACTTCATAGATATACCATTATTATTACTAAAATTTAGCTAGGTCTATTCCCCTTGAACAAGTTGTGACTTTTAAGCTGAATTCATGAGTTGATGTCCATTTTCCCCACAATTCTCTCGTTCAATTAGTGACAAATATTCACATTAAGTTGGCAGTACTAGTAATGCGCAGAGTTGATTCCGACTTTAAATATGTTACTTGTTTATAGTGCGATTTTTCTAACTCTGCCCCTCAAGCCCTTATGGCCAGGATGGAATATCACACGGATATCGCGTCTTTCTCCCTCATGCCGCTAGAAGTCGCATGATCGCAAGCACTGCTTGATACAATCGCGATCATGCGATATCTGGCGGCACGACTGAAAACGTCGCGAAATACCGTGTCATATTCCATCATAAGACGGGCCTTGAGGGGCAAAGTTAGAAAAATCACAATATAGACATATTTCTTTGTTCTAAAAATATTTTAAAGTGATCTTGAACACGCGTATGTTTTTATACAAATTAAATTCAAATTTCTATATAAATTCATTAGTTTCAGCACTGTTCAATTTTTAGAAATTTCTAGAATTGTCTGAAAATATCTGAAAATGTCTCGGTCAGTCCCGATTCTGAAGGGACACTGGAATGGTTATCAGTTTCTCAGAGTTTTTAGATATGTTAGAGTTTCTCACAAAATTGTGACGGTTCATCATTTGGGGGGGGATCATGACCCCCGTGACCCCCCCTTGGATCCGCGCCCGGTCCCTGTTGGTGAGAAGTAAAACGGAAATTATGTTAATTTAATATAGATTACGATGATTTATATTCAGTCCCTATTTAATACATTAATTTAACATAGATTACGATAATTTATATTCAGTCCCTGATTAATAAATGCTTGAGCAACGCAGGACACTTCACCACTATATGATAAATAATATTGTTTTTAAAAAGCGTTGCAATGAATGGATAAGAGAAGTGCTCGCATGATTATAATAATTATGGTCACAGGATCACGTCATTGTTGGGATGCAGTTAATTGGTAGAGTGTAGGCGGAAGGTCCCGCGCGCTCACGCTTACAACAGCCCACCATGTGCTCCCTAAATGTAAATGCCGTAGAAAGATCTTGTGGCAGTAATAGTTTCAATAATTTGAAAATACCGCCAGTGAATGGTGGAGGGGTGAAATCGGTAGTGGGGGCAGAGTCGCGACCTGTGCGCACTCTATTCGGTTACCACATTTTACGGAACTAAGATGCGACGGTGGTGCCATCTCTGAAAGAGTTACCTTAAAAGCATAACCTCTCCGCTGCTGGCAGTGAGCTGTCTATACATCCTTAGTCTATGTCACAGCCACCATCTCTTAGTTCACCAACAACGCGCTTTTTACTTTCCCGTATACGTACGTATACACGGAGTGATATACGTAGTATGAGGAAAGTTATGTAATGCTGCGCGAAAAAATGGCCAATTTTCGGCGGAAAAAAATTAATTGCCGGTCTGTGAAAACGAAGAAGTGGATAAAACCAGTTGCTAAATTAAGAAAACAAAAATCACCTAACACGTGGTGTAGCCAGAAACCCTGTTTTCTGGGTTCTAGATACCGAAAACCCAATTCAAAGGAAAACGTCCGTCCGTCTGTCTGTCTGTAAACACTGCTAGCGCCTAAACCATACGTACGGTTTCTTCCAAAATGGATATTCCCCGGTCGATCTGGTTCTAGTCAAAGCTTTGAGATTTTGAAAACGATTCTTCAAAATTTGGGTATACTTTATATGAACCCCCCCCCCGGGGATTTTCTAAGTTTTCTCAAAAACGGCTCTAAATGTTTTCTTTAAATTACTTGCTTGAATAGAGTAAAATACACTTATTAACATGGCATAGGTCGGATTATCACGGATAACTCAGAATTTTCAAAAATTTTGAAACTTTGATTTTTTTTCGGCGTTTTTCTCCAGCTACAAAATTGAAGATAGTGATTTTTTCTTCAAATAAAATTTGTTCTGCATATTGAGTTCTTTAAGAAAGGTCAGGTAAATGTTTCTCAAAATTTTAGTAGTTTTCGTGCAATATTGCGTGCAATATGTGCATCATTAAAAAATTACAAAAAGATTTTCTCAAAAACGGCTCCAAATTTTTTCTTTAAACTTTTGGTAGGGATAGTGGTAACTCTATCAGATGACATAAAAGCCATATTGGTCTATCGGTTGGTTTTTTCAAAAATCACAAAAATGTAAATCTGTTTACTTGCCTCTCACGTCGTTAATATTTACATTATCGGCGATTTTTTCACATTAATATATTTACGAGTATATATGCTTTAAATAATGTCAAGTAAAGTTTCTCGAAAACACTACCGTTTTCTGTGAAAAGTAGCTCAAATTTCGTCATTTTCAGAAATGCTCAAACGCCATTTTCTCGTAAATGGCTGCAATTTTTTTCTTGAAACTTTTGTAACAGATAGTGATAATTACACTTTTTAATATGACGTAGTTTATTTTGAGTTGTTTTTTTTTTTTTCAAAAATTATATAGATGTAAATTTTTTGAAAGATCTCTCACATCTTTAATATGCACATTATCCGCAATTTGTAAAGGTTATTATATTTGTGAGTGTAAGTGCTTCAAATAACTTCAAATAAAGTACTTGGAAAATTCAAAAATTTTCTGTGAAAATAAGCTTCAAATTTCGCATTTTTAGAAGTGCTAAAACGCCATTTTCTCTTAAATGGCACATAATTTCTTTTAAAAAAATTACCATTTACGGCCAGGTTTTTGTATTCTTTAATATTCTAAAATTAATATTTTCGTTCTACCAATAGGAAACCGAAAAATTAAGAAAATACAAAAAAAATGTACTTTTGGCGATGATAGATGGTAGCTGGCATGAAAGAGCATGTGACAATTCCGAATAGCTAGCGAAGACCCAAGAAAATAGAAAATTAATACGGGAAAGTCTGTGCCATTCTGCAGCACCACTAGTTAAATATCCATTGCCGCATTGTTGCGTAAATTTCAATAAAGCTTTGGGGATTGGTTGAAATAAATAATTATATATTAATAATTATAATTATATATTAATAATTATAATTATATATTAATACTTATAATTATATATTAATACTTATAATGATATATTAATAATTATAATTATGTATTGTAAAATACTATTTTTGTTTGATATATTAATCTCGTCGAATTCGATTTGCTTTATAATCGTCCTAAATATAAAGAATAACATCCGTAATTTCTTTAATTTTAAAACATTTTTGCAAAATCAGACATTTTAAAGAACATGTAACCTACATCCTTCTCTTAAGCTTCCTTTATTTTATCTAAGGTCCCAATTTAATCAAAAATGTTTGTGCGGTTTTTAAGAAAAAATGGATTATAGAAAAAAAATTGCCTATGTTTGACACAAAATTTCGCAAAAAATACTCATGCTTTAGCAAAATTGAACATGGCCTTATTTGAAGATCTGTTTCTTATGAACACATTGCATTAAGAAAAAAATCTATCTTCATAATTGTAGGAACACGAAGACGCCAAACTTTTTTTGAATTTTATCAATTTTTCGGAAATTCAGAGATTTCAATCAACATGAGACCTACGCCATTATCTTAAATGACCTTCAGACTATCCAACAACAAACTTTAGTTAACATTGTTGGCGCCATTTTTTTGAAAATTTTACGTCCCATGGGCTTTATGTAAAGAAACTCCCAAAATTAAAATATCGGTTTCAAATTCAAGGGGCCACGAAATCAGTCAGATCGATGGGGGAATATCAATTTTCGAGAAAATCGGTTGAACGGTTTAGTCGCTAGCGTTGTTCAGACAGACGGACGTTTTGCTTTCCATTGGTTCTTCGGTATCAAGGACCCACAAAACAGGGATTCTGGCTGCACCATATGTTAGAGGATTTTTTTTCTTAATTTATCACTGGATAAATTTGAGATTTCTGCCGAAAATCCGCCGTTTTTTGCGCAGCATTACATAACTTTCCCTGCACTACATACCTACTGCGTATATACGTACGTATACGGGAAAGTGAAAACATGACATGCAATGATCTTATTGACTTTCCAGAAATTGGTGAAAAATAATTAATTTTTTTTCACAGGCACTTATCAATTGTCTCAAGCTCTATTATATTTAGTGCAAATGTTAGATGAAGATGATAATATTCTTCTTAGCTTCTTAAAGGAAAAGTGAATATTGTAAAATTTGAAGTACAACTGCAACACAAAAAAAGCAAGACATAAATGTTTCATTGACTATAAACTACACACAATAGGAATATCTGGAATCTTACGATATGCATGTGATTGCGCTAATGGCAGACAAACTATTGGTTTTCTTCGTGTCTTCCGTGCCTTCAATGCTTTATAAACTATTGGTTGTTGTTCTCGCGTCGCAGGAATTATATTTGAAATTGAAAACTTGTGTCCCCATAGAAAACTTGTGTCTTATTTTTGATTCTGATAAAATTATACCAACCATAGATGATGATAGCGAAAAAGATTAAATTGAATACGATTCAATATGATTTTAATGTGAAGTTGGGCATTATTTCTGAATGTCACCACAATTTTTAATTTTTTCCACAAAAACAGCAAAATTGTATATTTTGATTTAATAATAATAATAATAATAATAATAATAATAATAATAATAATAATAATAATAATAAAAGAAATTGAAATAGAATTTGACTTAAAATCATTTCAAGTAATTTTTAATTTTTTTTCTCATCAAAACCGGTTCCAAAAACATGATACAAATGGTTTTAAATTTATTTGTCAAAATTTGAAATTGGGGCAAAAAATAATCCGCAATATTTTTGTATGGTAAAATGATACTATTTTCATCCTGAAAAGTATTTTTCCATAGAAAAGTGATTAATTTATTATGAGTTACATATAAAAAAGAGTTTTTAATTTTTTTTCAATATGAAGCACCAATTAGAAAAATCTGAAAAAAAATCAGTAGTAATGAACACCTTAATACCTATTTGTAGGATTTTTTTGTTTTGTTTTGGAATCGTCACCCCAGAAATAAAACATAGAAAAATACTGAATATTTTAATAATTTAAAAAAATTGAATTTCCCGCCAAACTTTTTGAGAAGAAGCTCTCCAAGATGCATATAGATGTCAACTATGTCTCTATTTTTTTCAGAATATTATCTCTGAGTAATGACATGAAAAAATCAAAAACTAAAAATCGTATACTTTCTGATATGTTACAAAATAATCAGGTTGTTGCTCTGAGATTTTGGGAAAATGACTTTCAAAAGAACACTAAACATCCTCTATTCAAAATTGATTAAGCTTGGTGGAATTTTTACTCCCCTTATCCTGCTACAGCCTTTCACACAAACTTACATTGAAGTCACCCAACAATTTCTGAACACCACAATCAGTAATCAAAACTTAAAAGTAATCGTTAGTTCTCTTCATTAAAATTTAATGTAAAATTTTATTACTTTCCTAATATCTATTTCCTTTTACAAGAATGTTATCTACATTAGCACAACCAGCAACAATCACAAAAATCCTAAGAATTCAAATCTGCCATTTGGCGAACATGTTGATAACTCGCAGGATATTCAAATTTACTATTTTGAATTTTTTCTCACAAGTTTCAAAAATACAGAGCGTGGCGAAAAAGGGACGTGAAAAAATTTGAACCTGTATCTTCGAAAAATATTGTTTGAAACATAAAAATTGCCTGTTTCGCAAAAAATAATACTATTTTCAAAAAATTGAATGTGGCTTTATTACAAGATGTTTCAGATGAACACATTTCATTATGGGGAAAAAATTATCTTCACAAGTGTAGCTGTAAGAAGAAACAAAAGAGCAATTTTTGAAAACTCAGGTATTTTAACGAAAAAATGAGACCCACGCCAAAAGGGTCTTTTGCGCTATCCGAGGTCAAAATTTAATATAAACTAGTGGTGCTACATAATGGCACAGACTTTCCCGTGTTAGTTTTCTATTTCCTTGGGTCTTCGCTAGCTATTCGGAATTGCCACAAACTCTTTCTTGCCAGCTGTCATCTATCACCACCAAAAGTACACTTTTCTATCATTTTCTTAATTTTTCGGTTTCCTATTGGTAGAACGGAAACATTAATTTTAGAATATTAAAGAACACAAAAACCTAGTCATAAATGGTAATTTTCTTTTAAAAATTGCCGTTTAAGAGAAAATGGCGTTTTAGCGCTACTAAAAATGCGAAATTTGAAGCACATTTTCACAGAAAATGTTTGAGTTTTCAAAATACTTATTTGAAGTTATTTCAAGCAATTACACTCACAAATATAATAATGTTTACAAATTGCGGGTAATGTGCATATTAAAGATGTGAGAGATCTTTCAAAAAAATACAATTATGTAATTTTTGAGAAAAACAAAAAAACTCAAAATAAACTTTACGCTATACTAAAGAGTGTAATTAGCACTATCCGTTACAAAAGTTTGAAGAAAAAATTTGCAGCCATATATGAGAAAATGGCGTTTGAGCGTTTCTGAAAATGCGAAATGTTGCGCTACTTTTCACAGAAAACGGTTGTTTTCGAGAAACTTCACTTGACATTATTTAAAGCACATGTACTCCTACATGTAATAATGTGGAAAAATCGCCGCTTATGTAAATATTGTCGAAGTGAGAAACATGTGAAAAAATTTACATTTTTGTAATTTTTGAAAAAAACAACCAATAGACCAATATGGATTTTATGTCATCTGATAGAGTAAATTTACCACTATCCCTACCAAAAGTTTAAAGAAAAAATATGGAGCCGTTTTTGAGAAAATCTTCTTTTTGTAATTGTTTAATGATGCACATATTGCACGCAATATTGCACGAAAACTACTAAAATTTTGAGAAACATTTACATGACCTTCATGAAAGAACTCAATATGCAGAACAAATTTTATTTGAAGAAAAAATCTTCAATGTTGTAGTTGGAGAAAGACGTCGAAAAAAATTCAAACTTTCACAATTTTCGAAAATTCAGAGTTATCCGTGAAAATCGGGCCTATGCCGTCTTAATAAGTGTATTTTATTCTATTCATGCAAGTAATTTAAAGAAAACATTTGGAGCCGTTTTTGAGAAAACTTAGAAAATCCCCAGGGGGTGGTCATATAAAGTATACCCAAATTTTGAAGAATCGTTTTCAAAATCTCAAAGCTTTGACTAGAACCAGATCGACCGGGGAATATCCATTTTGGAATAAATCGTGCGTATGGTTTAGGCGCTCGCAGTGTTCGCAGACGGACAGACAGACGGACGTTTTCCTTTCAATTGGGTTTTCAGTATCAAAGACATAGAAAACAGGGTTTCTAGCTACACTACGTGTTAGGGAATTTTTTTTCTTCATTTAGCAACTGGTTTTACCCACTTTTTCGTTTTCACGGCCCGATAATTAATTTTTTTCCGCCGAAAATTGGCCATTTTTTCGCGCAGCATTACATAACTTTCCCTATACTACGAACATCACTCCGTGTATACGTACGTATACGGGAAAGTAAAAATTGGTGCAATTTAAAAAAAAATGGACCAGGGACTTCATTTAATGTAACCCTCCCCCCTACATGAAAATATCGGTTTCAAATTCAATGAGTCCCCATAACTTCCAAACCGTTCATGATACTGAAGTGCAGTTTTTGCTCAACAATGCGGAATTACGGGGACAAATACTACACAAGAACGTAGTATAGAAATGCAACAGTCTCCTCGTAGTCTCAGCAATGCAAAATTGAAGGTAACAGACACCACGAAGACAACCTTCCCTGCAGGCAACAGTTGCGAGGGCTGCTATAGGAAATATTGTCCGTTTAATTTACATTCACAAGTCAAAAAATCTTATTTTATACTCAAAGTATTATCAAAATACAAACATAACGATAAAGCATTGTTTTCCCCTTTTTATGATCTCTCCATTGCTAGTAAGAAATATATATATAGTTCCATTTAAGTAATCAAACATGATTAAATTTCTCGAAAACTACCAATATTTCAAACAATATTTCTATGACATATTACTAGCTCAACAATTCTGCATTGTTGAGCGAAAACTGCACTTCAATTTCATGAACCATTTAGAAGTTGTAGGGGTGGTTAATGTAGGAGGCATTGGGGTGGCCCGAAGCTGGTGGGACACATGTACACAGGGACAAGATTTATCCACTTTTCAATACTAGGGCCCAGCAATAAGTTTTTCTCTAAAAAATTCACCATTATAATATACTGCGGAAGCAGTAGCAAGAAAGTCCAAGTAAACAATCATATTGGTCGTGAAGCAAAATCTACATATAAGGGAACATTTACCAAATTAAAATTTTCTTTTCCAACTTTATTCTTAATAGTGTATAGTAAAATAGAGAGTATAGGGATTCTGGAACTCAAGAAGATATGTAATTGCATTGCCCTCACATACATCATATTTGATTTGTTATATATATTTCAAATTGTATGAGTGACTCAATAATAATATTAATAATAATCATCATCATCATCATCATCATCATCAACATAACTAAGTAAAACAGGAACTCCTCCTCCTCACATGTTCTTTGCTTTCGTTCACTGATCTCTTGAAATCAGAATTTACTTATTACAGTAAGGGATAATACTCAGATATATAATGTTATAAGTATCAATGTCTGATATTAAATTAATGGCCTATTAGTCTACAATCTCTTTTCAAAACATTTGAAAATCTTATAATTAATTACAAAGTAAATATTTTAAAGATAATAACACAATTCCAAATAACTCCATTTGACTTTAAATAAAAACCTGCAACTACCATGCAAATGACCTGCCAACATGACTGGAACTGTAATCCATGTAAATGTGTGGGAAAGGGGAAAGGATACGATACGAAAGGGGAAAAAAAAGTTTGTGTGCACCTGCACTGCGTACACCCGGTATTGATAGGAGAAAACACAAAAAACACAGATCAAATCTCTTCCAACCAGAGGCTGAATTAGACTTGATTATCTAGCTACAGCAGAAATCTGTCACTGTCAGTACACGAACCACAGGACCTCCCTCTCAAGTGTCACTGCACAAGCAACGATAATGCTCACATTGACTAGGTTGTCATAAGACAGCACAAGGAAAACAGTATAAGTCAAAATATTAATACATATAAAACAAATTAAATTTGGCATTGACAACACTGAAATTATAATACCATTAGCAATAAAAATAATACAGTACAATACAACTTTAAAAGTAGCAGTCCTGGGAAGGGGAATGAGTTTTAAGCCACAACTGGGACCATCCTTCCTGTCCATTGATCATTTCAGGGAACTTCAAACACATAATTATGTCAAAATATTTTAACCAATGTTGACTAGCTTCACTTTTGAAGTTTCAAGCCAAGTGAAATTTCAGCCTCTACGATTTATGCAAAACAAATTAACCTGAACTAGTAACATCTGTGAATAAATGAATAAATATTGTATGGCACATCACACAAAAGTTCATAAATGTCTAATCAGGAAGCATTTATATTTATATAAAAATTGTCATCAGCCTTCACTCGATATTCAAATTGAAGAAATGGCAATTGAAAACTAATACTCTATGATCACTTAACTTTTCTTATTACAAATACTATTCATATAGCCATAATATCAACACTATAAATTATAAATCATAACTAAATATTCCATTCGAATTTCAGATCTGAGTTACCCCAAATGTTTATTTAAGTTAGTAACTTCATAATAAAGAAAGATCTACACGCTAGTTCAACTTACTTCTCGCATATCCAGTTTCTTTAAAGCTCTCGCCTTGGTAGCATACACCAATGCACGATGTACTGCCCTCACAGCAATAGAATAGCAATTTCTACTTCTACCATGGAAGTGCTGCAAAGAAAAAAACAACAGTGAATTCAAGAGCACTCTCATATTAGATAACTCGGCGAATGTCAAATAATGTTCGAAATAATACTAACTGCTGAAAGTTTAAAAATTCTTCGTTTTCTCCAAAATTCGTCTGGCCCTTTAGAACGGACAAACAGTGGAAATGTTCGGAAAACCATTTGAATTATTTATTCACTACACGTATTCACTACGTATCGGATCAGAAGAAGCCTTTAGAATAATAATACTAAATAGCAACAGAAACACGAAAACTAAATGCAAATCACTTCATAAAAATTCTGGTTCTGCTTCTAGGCGGTCACATGTGTTCTATGGGTTATGGGTTATGGTCTGGTTATGGTTGTGTTCAGTGGGCGGACACGACTGGACACCACACGGCCGTGTTCAGGTTGTGTTCGCTGGGGAGAACAGAACGTACGTGTAAAGTTTGCGGCTCACTTTTCAGTAACCCGGCGTGGTCCCGGCTCAGTGCTGCTGTTAGAGGATTAGCGACAAAACACTCACCAATTATGAACGTTTAATACTTGTGCGGTACTTTTGAATGTATCGTCCTTTTTGTCAAATTTAATTTCTTTTAGGGCTTTTTATAAAACTATCTGAAGATAATCGTGACTTGTTAGCAGTGGTGGCTCGTCTGGTAAAATGAGTGGAAAATTATTACTGGGCCCTGGCTAATTATGACCTAAAAATGTAAGAAATGTTGAAGCATTTATGACCTAAAAAGATATGAAAATATGACAAAAGAGAGCTTTCAGAAATTCATAAAATATTCATTTCATTCATTCATAAAATAATAAATTCATAAAATAATAATAAATACTTCTATGGACTACCCCAATAATGGGGCAACGGGCAATAATGGGTTAAGCAAATAGTTTAAAAAGGTATCCGTTCGTAATTTAAATTTTTAGTAAATCTAGAGGACTTTTTTCTGGTATGTCCCCCAAAAATAATGAAGAGATACACCCCACAATATCTTTTTTAAACTTTTGCCTACCTGTTCAGTCTTTCATGCCTTTCGGGAGTTATTAATTACAATATATATTACAGAACCCATAAGTCTTCACTTAAATCGGGGCACAATACACTTAATAAGCTTATGTTTCAACTTAAACACAGTTCCTATTTACACTTAATACAATAACATAGCATTGAGCTAAATACAGCACTTGTGGACAATATCATTATACACACACACATACACTCTCTCTCTCTCTCTCTCTCTCTCTCTCTCTCACACACACACACACACACACACACATACATATATATATATATATATATATATATATATATATATAGAGAGAGAGAGAGAGAGAGAGAGAGAGAGAGAGAAAAGAAAGAACAGAAGTATACAACACATTGAAACAAAATGGCACGGAACGAAAGAGGTAAAAAAATTGCCAGGGAGAGGCTCATGAGAAGCTGGCAAAGGCGTTGGGACAATGAAGAAACAGGAAGGTGGATACATAAACTAATCACAGGATTAAATAAATGAATCGACAGGACACACGGGCAGCTGAGCTTCTATGGCATAACACAGGCGAACACAGGCAATGAGTGGGCATGGTAATTTAAATTATTATCTACACCGCTTCGGACACCGTCAGGATGCGAGGTGCAGATACTGCCCAAATCAGAGAGATGATGCAGAACATACCCTTTTTGAGTGCGAGACCTGGAGAAGTGAAAGGCAAACTCTAGAGTCTAAGTTAGAAGCCCATTTTACACTTGAAACAATGGTATCTCAAATGTTCGAAAATGAAACGAAATAGTCGCAAATTGAAGAATATATATTCACGATTATGACAAAAAAGAAGACGAAAGAAATGACAAATGAAGTTACAAAATGGTGAAGAGCTGCAGCTAAGACCGCCCTCTGCGAAGTAATGCCTAACGGCGGTTCCGCAGGGGGAGGATGGTCTGAACTGAACAAGGGTGGCGGTTTTAGTGGGTAAACCGGCTGGGACTCCCACACTACCACGAAGTTAAATTGAATTGTGGTGCCTATAAAAGGTTTCCGCATTCCCATAAACAAAAAGATAGATAGATAGATAGATAGATAGATAGATAGATAGATAGATAGATATACAGAGTCTTTAGCTTCTCTCGCAACCCATGACTGGTAAAACCTGTTCTTGTTTTGGCAAATTGGCAATTGCGTGTCTGTCTCCTTTCAATACTGCCATGGCCGGCACGTCGAGACAGCAGAGGAGAAAGTGAGCAGCGCATCATAATCTGCAGCAACTTTCCTCTTTCTGTTTTCCCATTCAAGGGCTTCGGCGGGCAGGTACCCGGCTCACACACCAGAATCATTTCGCGCTGTGCAGGGTGGGTGGGGTAGGCTGGGCTGGGCTGAGGCATGAGTCAGCAAACAAAACGTCTCTTCATGCGATTCTGTCCAGTATGCTTAAGAAACAGAACAGTAACACTGAAGATGGGGAGAGAAGTTTCAGTGGCGTAGCGTCAGGGGACGCTAAGTTGCTGAGCATCCCCACGTGAAATATTAATCAAAGAAGCCTGAATATTGTATTGATAATCTTCCAAGTGAGTGAAATACATTCAGCGAAACACGTTTTGTATTAATTTTAAAGTGATTTCCTATGATTGAATTCCGCGCGTTTATACAAGCTGGCCTCTGATTGCTTGGACGCTAAAAAGCTTCTAGCGTCTGCCGCGAGATTGCGACGAGCAATAACGCATGCGCAGACAGTGAAGTTCTCCCCTCCCTTCTTCATCCCTGCCCAAGGATTCTCGAGTCCTGAAAAGCTAGCATACGGGCAGCATACTGCTGGTGACAAAGGCTTATGAGAGCAAGTTGCTCGTTTGTGCACGAGAGCGCAGCACACTTGAGCTTGTGAGAGAAATATTTTTCTTTCTCACTCGTGATACCGTGCTTGGTAATGAGCACAAATAGTAGATATAGTGCTTGCCTACTAATTCTCAATTAATATCTAAGAAGTTGAATTCTGACTTAAATATATTAAATTTTATTTTGGTTCGAAATATATCAATTCACAAGTGATCTCATTGTCAATCGCGCGTGAGAACTAAAGCGGAGCTGTTCAATAATTTGCTTTCAAGAAGTCTCCTGACATAAATCTGTTAAAGTAGTGTAACATTTGTTTCAATAACCTAGATTTTGGAGAACATTAAGAATCACGATGTCTTCAGTTCGCATTATCATTGAGCATCCCAAAACGCACGAGACACGCGACGCCACTGGAAGTTACGACTGATTTATCGATTTATTAACAGCAACGTAACAATAATTATTATTTAATGAATTCGGCTTACAGAAAAATCACAAAGTGGAAGGGAAGCCAAAGGTATTTCACGCGTTGCCAAATTGCCAAAACAAGAGGTTGTGCTCTCAGATATGAGTTGCGAGTTAGACTAAAGACCCGTGTGCGGGGAGGGGGGGTGCGGGTGCGCGCGCGCGTGTGTGTGTGTATATATATATTCTTAAAAGACACTGAGAGAAAAATTAAGCCGTTTTTGAGAAAATTTCAAAAAATTACTTAAGGGCTTCATGTAAAGGCCTCCAAATCTATGAATGTTTTTCAAATCTAAAGAATGTTTTTCAAAATTGCAGAACATTGAGTCGAACCAGATCGACTGGGGGATATTCATTTTGGAAAAAATCCTATGAATAGTTTAGGCACTAGAGTTGGTCACAGACGGAAGGACAGATGGAAGGACGGACGTTTTGAAAAAAACACTTTTTCGGTATCAGTTGAAATTTCCAAAATGATTTTCCGCAGCATTATATGACTTTGCGGAGTATATTACTCCGTAAGTACGTACGTATACGAGAAAGTAACTAGCGGTGCTACAGAATGGCACAGACTTTTTTACCAGTTAGTTTTCCAATTTCTTTATTCTGGGACAGCTTTTAGGTCTTGCAACTTCCTCTTGATAGCTGCCATCTTGACAAGTGTATATCACTATATTTTTACAAGAAATTTATATTTAAAAAATTGGAGCAATTTTTGAGAAATTATTGAAACTGTTCACGGGCTTGATGTAAAGTACCCTTAAAAATTAATGTTATTCGCAGTTTCGAGTGAGGCCAGATTGACTGGGGGGTGTTCAGTTACGGAAAAAAAATCCTAAGAATAGTTTAGGTGATAGTGTTCTTTCAGGTTTTGAACAGTTGCGCAGAACGATCGGCAATTCGATATCATCGTCGCTTACCATGTTCACCAACATTAAATAACGAAAAGATATGTATTTGTTTCTCGTTATTGTTTTCTGAGTAAGTATTCTCTAGAGAAAATTACAGATCCTTTTTCTGTCATTTGATGTCCACATTTTCATTATTTGATAAAAATACATAGTAAGTGACTAGGAAGAAATATTAAAAATAATTATAAGTTTCTGACAAGCTTTTACCAAATTTACAAACCTTTTTTTTTTTTATTATAAGGTAAGTTTTATTTTAAAATTATTTAAAACTTTATAAGCTTGAGGAGTGTTACTGATGAAGTCCATTTCGTCAAATTCGTTTTTGAGATCCCTTTCATGGAATCCCAAAGCGTTTCATCATGGTTACCATTAAATAACCTTGTGCAGAAAGAGGATTTGTATATGACAGTCGTTGAGTAATTTTTGAACACCCTGGGTGTTATACGATTTGTTGGGGGCCTCTTTCACATTTCTTCTATCCGATTTTTGCTGTGCGAAGTGCTAGTGCGAAGTTCAACGTTGTCAAATGTAATTGTTGACGTAGGTGTGCTACTGCGTGCTCACGTCTCTAGTGTCTGTTTCATGAGCGATTGTTTCGGTAAACTTATGCCGTTTTACATAACTTACACATCGACGTGATAGTTCTATTTGATATGGATGACGAAGTTTTGACTACCTTAAAAATTTTAATTATTGGCGAAAGCAATGTTGGGAAATCAAGGTCAGTGACAAACACTTTATTGTTTCTATAATGTAATGACGTTTCTGACACTCGTAATGAGCGCGCAATTAACCGAAGTTTATCAATTATTGCAGCCTATTGTTGCGGTTTACTGAAGATATGTTCAACCCAGAACAACAGCTCACAATTGGAGTTGATTTTAGGACTAAAAAAATTACTGTCGATGGGAATACTGTAAAATTGGCAATTTGGGTTTGTATATACATTAATTTTGAATTTTCATTATTTAATTGTATAGAAATGACAGATAATATCATCTCAACTTTTCAGGACACTGCTGGTCAGGAACGTTTTCGAACTCTCACACCAAGTTATTACAGAGATGCTCAAGGAGCTATCCTTGTTTATGATGTTAGCAATGTTAAAACTTTTAATAAACTGGAAACCTGGCTGAATGAATTGGATACACATTCAACTAAGAGCAATATTGTGAAAATGGTGGTTGGAAACAAAATAGACAAGGTCAGTTTTTTAAGAAAAAGTTGTTAAATTCAAATAAATCACCTGAAATGGAGTAAAATATTCTTTGTGATAGTTCCAAGAAAAAAAATCTTAAAACTCAGAAGCACTTGGATCTCTTATTTATGCCAAAGGGTTAGAAGTTTTACTACCGAAAGTTGTATTAATTTCAAGGCAAATACTGATTTTTCAAGGAAAAAATTTGATTATTGAGAAATATAAAATATAATGTATTGTCCAATGGAAGTGGCAAATTATACACATAACCACTCCAGTTCTCCAAAATTTTTCCTTTTAAGCATAGTTGGACGAGATTATGGGAATAAGTAAATGCTGTATATTTAATCCTTCTCCAGGCAACCAATTTTAATGATGCGACCTGGCAAGCAGGGTTCAGCGGACCCAGGAGTGTCTGTGATGGAATAATGCTTACAGATGTACATTTTGGATATGACTAATGAAACAGAACACACTATTATATTTGTTTAATATAACAAAACATTTCAAAATATTTTACATTCCTTTTTGAAACACTTTTTACTTTTCTTACAGAGCGCACACACTGTTTACCTGGGTATACTCATTACAGACAGGTTTTGAACAGATGCTACCGCTCTTTGTTTCCTACTTCTTTCCCAAGGGTACTAATGTCATAGTTTGTGGCATTGTTATAATTTGTCTGGGTTGTAAAATCTGCTTCTTTTCTGATAACATGTGTGATTGACAGGCTACCCTAATTATTCAATCCTGTTTGACTGGCACCTTACATTTTCTGTACAAACCAAATTATTTGCAATATCAACAATAAGTAATTGCATCTCGTGTTTTCTAACATTCAATCAGGGTCAGCAACACACCTGTTGCTGTTTAGTTTACCAGGAAAACCTGGACCACACACCAATTCACAAATTCACTCTCCTGACTCTTGGCTGTATACTAACCCGCAGCAACACTGTCAACAAAGGCGTTGTTCGTATGGCACACATGTAGTGCCCAATAACATCCCATTGAAATGACGTTGCACAACCTGACTGTTGCACAATCTGTCTATCGCTTGGATATGAAGCAGTCATTAAGTATTCTATCAAACAAAACCAGATAATGCAATATTACACACAGATTAAGCGTGAGGGAGGGGAAGAGGAAAGTAGAAAAAAGGAGATGAAGGGCAGAACAATATTTGCCAGGTTCTGCTAATTTAAGTTAACAAGAGGCTGTTGCTGTGCCTGTAAAAAGTGAAATCAAATCATTGTACATGAGAGACATAAAACATTGAAATTTTTTTTTTTTTTTTTTTTTTTTTTTTTTTTTTTTTTTCTCTTTCTTTTTTTTTTTTCCATCATTGTGCTGGTTTACCCATTAATGCCCAGCATGATTTTGTGCACGTAGTGCTCGGTCATTGTCATGTCAGAGTGCTCACTCAGAGTCGCTGTTTGAGCTCTGTAGTAGCATGGTTTTGCAACTTTTAGTGCTAAACCATTGTTATGTTGCTAAATTAAACTAGTAGAGAACTCCAAAGCACCAACCACAAGTTACGTGAGCATTTTGATTTCTGAAAGAAGTAGCTAAATCCCTTAGACATTAACTGTGTATGTCCTGTCAAACATTGGTGCAGTTTCTCTCTGTTGACTAGTTTGACTCTGTTTGTTGACTAGTCTTCAATAAAATTCCCCAAGAATTTGAAGCAGACCTACCACTGTTTGCTTTACACCAGCCCCTCCCTCTAACTTAACTACAAGCTTAGTAGCTAACCACAGTTTCAGAAGATTCAAACACGTACAAGCCTTCAATACTGTCAGGCCAGGAGTGTACAATTTTTCAGTAATCTAAGGTCAATCTTATTACTTCAGAGTGTTGAATATTATGTAAAACTTTTGTGAATGATGAATGAATGTGAATACTATGAGAACCTATGTGAATTATCTACAATGACTCCTTGTTTTCTACTCTTACTTATGCTTGCTACTATTGTCTCTACTGTTATACTCTAAGCATTTTACTTTATATTATTTACATATCTGTGTTTGCTTTTCTTTATTATTATTTTATGTAATCTGCACACTTTGTATTCTTCTTTATTACATAACCGAGTTATTCCAGGTCTGATTTCAAAACAGGATTTCCTGAATCTAATCTTTTTGTGCAAATGCAAATTTTGTTGTATTTGTTTATTTGTTCAAATACAGCTTGTATATAAATTGACATCTAGCTTGCAGGAATTCCAGAATTTGCTAATGTTTGCGAAAAGTCGAAGGTAATGTGTTTGAAATATAAATTAAATTTTAAATCAGAGAAGTAGAAATGTCAGCAAAAAAGAAATGTATTTGCTGGTCTATAATTAGATTCCTAGTCATTAGGTACCAATTCTAAGTACAAAACTACTAAAATCTTAAAAATTCTCTTAAAGTGTACATTAGTAATTTTGGTAGAGTGCACACAGCCAGGTTTGCAGGGAGTGACACTGATGTATTAGTTAAAAGGCTACATTTTCGAGATATGCAATAGTTTTTTGTAATTAGTAATTTGTCATGTCCATCAACTGATATGTTATTTCTATCTTGAAATCTGTTTGATTAGCTCATTCAAAAGCTTTAGTAAGACTTCTTGGAGATACAGGACTTGGGGGGCGTGTGCAACCAAGGGGACATCAGGGCTGTGGGTTTGAATTCCATATAAGGCATTATTTTTGATACGGGTTGTAGCATGGAAGGCATTCCCAATCCCTTTGCATCACCTCTAAACCTTGAACCACTCCTAATTCCATGCCCTTTCTGGTAGCTAGTATGCTATGGTAGATCTTGTTTGCACTTAGGAACTGGCTCCCTTGTTTCTAAAAATCTCTAATGTGGCCGCAGTCTATCTCAGGTAACAATATGGGTCCAAGATGCACTCAAGGTTACCTCGGTGTTAGGTTTGGAGACTTACGTGGGCTCTCCTCTGGTTTGATCTACCCATGGTGTGGTGGGTTACTGCGAAGACTGTGGGTAGGGTCCTTGGGTGCCGTAAGATGGCTGCTGGGAGGGAGTCTGGCAAATGGAGAGGAGTCCCAACTACAAAGAAAAGTTAATAGTATATGCATAGAAACTTAAGATGACTAAAAATGACAAAGTAATTTGATTTTCTGTTGTTTACACAAGAAACAAAGAATTGGCCGTTGTCAGTTTTTTGTGAGCTAGTCAACTCATCAGTGCTCTGTTCTGAAAGAGTGCGATTGTTCTGAGAACCAAGATAACCCAATAATGAAGAAAGAATAAAATGATTTGTTCTAAAGTTTCACTGACTATTGTTTTGATCTTATATTCATACTTTGCATATTCTTATTAATATAAGTTAAAAATATTTTTGTAGACTAGTGGGAAATTATAAAATATTATTTTTCTGTTTTGCAGGAACATCGGGAAGTAAGTCGTGAAGAAGGGATGAAGTTTGCTAGAAGACATGCAACACTTTTTATTGAATCGAGTGCAAAAACCAGGGATGGTGTTCAGTGTGCCTTTGAGGAGTTGGTACAAAAAGTTAGTGCAGTGTTTTTTTCGTTATTTTTCTTCTTCTTTTGTAAAAATTTATTTATTAAAATTATATATTTTTGTGATTATGAAAAGTTTTATTTCTATACTTATAGAAATCAGTTTTAGCACTTCTAAGTTAGCTGGCTTAACCAAATGAAAAAATTATTACTCTAGTTGTTTTAATTCCCATTAATTTTTTTAATGTTAGAAGTACTTTAGTGACATACATAATGTTTTGAAAGAATATTCTTGTACGAACCCAGTCTGTGTGAAAACACCCACTTTGTAAATATTTATTTTAAAAGTCAAAAGTATAGTAAACCCTCATTAGCATGAACCTACTTAATATTCTCTGCAACTCGAACAAAATTTGGGTGCCAGTGAGCAAACACATTGGATTGCTGGATAAGTCTTCAGTGTTTTTGTTTGGCATGTTGGCATCACTGTTATGGGATAAATGTTCGTCTTTTTAATTTTTTTTTTAATAAAGTTGTGCTATTTGTCAAAGGTTGTGAATTGAATTTGCAATATTGTTTGATATGTCGAAGAAGGTATTCAAAACCGATATGGGGCTGTCTATAAATTACGTAACACAAATTTTCTAGTATTTTCAATACCCCCCACCCCCTTGTAACACACTTCTCTACCTCTATGTAACGCTGCCTCAGACCCCCTGCCTCCCCCTTTAGTGTTACATAATTTATGGATGACCTCTATGTAGTCCTCATATATTCCCCATATAAATTGGTGCAGTAGACTCTTGCCCTTATGTCATCTGTAACAGCGGTCATAAATAACATTTTATACAGTCATACAATATTAAACGTTTGTCACAAAGTGTACCCAGTCAAGTAAGAAACAACATAATTCACGGAATGAAATATTTGCTAAGCAAATTATTAAACTACCAATGTTTTTACTACAACTATTGAAATGTACTTAATTAAATAACCTCATTATTTTAACTGTTACTGCAACAAAACAAATACCTGGGATAAGGTAATAGTTAATTATGAAATAAATATTGTAAGACATTTCAAAACGAGATTGGAGAGTTATCAAATGAGACCATTAGGCCTACTTTCATAACCTATTGTGTATATTAATAATTAATTTTCTTCAAATAACTTCAAATAATTTTCATCCCATCTGAAAATCGAACCTTGGTCTCCTGGTTTATGCCCATTTGCTCTAACCAGTCAGTTATTAAGATGAATAACCATCAACATTTAGCTTCAAGACAAAGTATCTAAAGCTAGCTCCAAGTGTGGACAGTATTAAAAGGATTGTAATGTGTTAGTATGGTCTGAAATTTTACTTTATTCTACTGTGTTTTCTTATGTTGTAGATCATTCAAATGCCTGGACTCTGGGAACGTCATGGTGATGCCATCCAGGTTTCAGAGGAAGACACTGGTGCAGTTCCAAGTTGTGTCGGATGGAAGTGCAGTGTGATTTAATTTAAAAGAGATTGGTAGATAAATCTGGAACATCTAAATAGTGTATTGTGATGGGTACTCTTAAACATATGTATCAATTTACATGATACTTGCTGTTTCATATACTTTAATTTATTTGTATAATTCCTCTACGTTTCTCCAAAATGTGTCATGTCTTTGGAAATATGCAATGTAAATATTTTGCATACCTTGATTTCAGAATGTTACCAAAAAATATCTTTAAGATAGAATATTGTGATATGTTAAAATGCGTATAGTAATTGAAATTTACTAACCTAACATAGGAAAAGAAAGGTTTATGATATAAAATGAAATGTTACATAAGCTATGAATAATTTATTTTCACATTGCTCACAAACTGACAGTAATCCGTGTTAATTCAGTTTTGTGAAAAAAATATTTAATGTGCATAAAACATTTACATTGTATTATTATTATTGTTATGATTCTTATTACTCTTTGGCAGGTTAGTGTTGTAGAAGAGATACATTCTACTGTGAAAGTGTACAATGATTCTCATTTTTAATACTCTTTTGCTATTCCCTGATTTACAATGCATAATATAATAATTGCATGCCCTTACTGTGGACAGTTATGAAGTCCAGCGCACAGATGTGTGTTTGTTATAATGTTTATGCTTTTGTTAGCAATGTGACTTGTGGATTGCCATATCATCAACTGTAAGAGTAATTCGCATAAAATGTAATAAATTGATATGACAATGGCAGACTGTATTTGATTACTGTGATTCAGGGGAAAATATTTAATATCATGTATGTATATATGTATATGTGGTGTAGAGAAAGTTACATCGTGCTACGGAAATAGACGTTTTGGGGTCATTCTGATTAAAATTGGAATATTATCAGGTAGTTCAGACAGGCAGGTACGGATTAGATGTATTCTGCCAAATGAGTGTTGATCAATATCAAACATTCATCAAATTTTGATGAATTCCAAAAACATTACGGAGACCGAGTCCCCTCTTGCTGGAGCAAATTTTGACAAAAGTACCTCAGCGTAACAGAGGCCAGCAATATTATTGCTTCGGCAGCCTAGTTTTATAAATACTTTCCATCAGTAGAACTTGTTGTTTACATTACTTGTTTAGTGCTTGATATGGTCCTGTACATCAAATATGTTGCACTCTTCTACCAGTCAGTTGTTGAGACAAATAATGACCTAATTTTAAACAAGGGAATTCATTGAAATGATCTTGCCTGTCTATAAGTATTTTTACTATGCTGTTCTATTTGAAAAAAATATACCTGCAATAATCATAGGAAACTACTTTTGGGATTTGTGATACATATTATTTTTAAAAAAATTAAAATTTTAAAAACTCAATGGAAATTCCCAAATAAATTTGACCCATATCCATTAAAGACCCCCCCTCCCCCCCCCAAAAAAAAACTAAGTTGAGGGGGAAATCCCCCTAACCTGGCGACGAGATGACACCTTCATGATTAGTCAACTCTAGAAGTTTTCTGCTTAATGCGTTGTTCAAATTTCTGAACTGTGAACAGTATGCAGTTGAATCAATCAGGGGGGGGACGTAACAATTACGTTGATCATTTAACAAAATTCTATTATATTATACATTATTTATGCATTGTAGATATACTATACAATATTTTTATTTAAATAATTACATAATTCGAACATAAGTATTGAAATCAATTTAACCGAATGAGGAATGTAGACGACACCTTTAGTCCTGGGGGGGAGGGGGCATTGCCACTGTGCCCCCTCCTCCCTGGATCCGACAGTGGTACTGCCTGCCGGTAATGCTCACCATGGTGGAAAGGGATTGGTGGGTTCTTGCACATTATATCCGACATCAGCAAATGAGCTTCAGGCACCAGTTTGCGTCACAATATCAGCGGGAATTTTAAATGCCAAAATTATCACATGAACCATTGAAACAGATGTATAAAAACCAGAATGTTACAAAACCAGATCTGTTGAGTACCACTTTTGACCCTCATGGCGTTCAACCTGTTAAGCGGTGAATCGCAGTTGGATATGCGGTACGTTAATTTCGCCTCGGTTAATTGATGCGGCACCTAAACATTACTGCGGGTAACGAATCCCAGGTGGCGCAAATGGTTTTCCACATTTGTATGGAAAAATTTCAATGTTGCAGCAATCTCTCGCGCCTTTTGAATGGATTTGAAAACGGTGTAAGATTTCTTACACCGTGGATTGGAATCAATTGCGTTGACATTACTAGAATCAGAGTCGTGGACCTGCGCGTGGTGTCTCGTTGATGTCGAGGTTTCCAGAATGGAATTTTGCAAACGACTTTTCACAAATGAATTCTATTACAGCATCATCCCCATACCCTCCACATATTTTTTATGAGCTTCTGCAGCTCGTTTGCCTTTTTAAAAACAAAACAATAAAATACGGCAACAATGCACATTCGTCGCGCAATGTTCAATGCTGCGCTGCTAACGCAAAACGGACGTTATGAAATGTTCACCGTTTCTGGTGACATGACCTTCAAACTGAGCTGCTGAGTCGGCCGATTACCCCAAGGATGGGGAAGGAGAAACGGTGGGAACACGCACCACAAGCAAAACCGAACATACTTATTGGCGAACCCAATACAAAGATAGTTCCAGAGCTCTCTGAGCTGCGAAGCGGGGAAGCAGTAAGTGATTTGGAGGCGATCGCCGCTCAGTGGAGCCAGAAACCGCTCGGGAGGCGCGGAAACGCGTCTCACCGGGCCGGGGCCGCCTGGCACCGAAGACGTCGCGTAATTTTTGAAATAAACAACTGCATCTCGGATTATTTTCCTTCGAATCATTTCTTAGTAAATAGTGAGTTTGATGATGCTAAAGTGCGATTTTATAAAATTAAATGAATGAAAGATTTGGAACATGTGCTCTTTAATGTGTAGTAGGAACCGTCTCCACATTTTTTATAAACTGTCGGCTTTTAATGATAATTTTAGAAAATTTTATTTATTATCATCATTGAGAAAAATATTACATTCATTAAAGTTTAACAATTGTTCTAAATAAATTCAGAATGTTCTTCAACGTACTCCCAAAAATGTTTGTAATTTTCCAGGGAGAAGGTAAAACGTCTGTATCAATGAGAAAAACAAACAAACAAAAAACATTTGAAATCATTTACAAAATGCACAATACTTTCAATATTTTAATTATAATGAATGTGAAATATGATTATTGAAAAGTATAAATAACCATTACGTTTGATTTACATTTTTTTCATATTAAAAAATAATTTTTGAGTTTTTTTTTATATTAAAATTTTGACGACATTTAAGCCACATTTTAAAATATTATGTTATCCCCAATAACGTTTTTTTTGGTAATAAATCTTCCCTTCTCTAATTCATATTTTAACAAAATCAAGAACTGCAATTTTACTAGAAACATGACGGAAGCCAATTTAAAATTTGCAATTTCACAATTGAAATAAGAGAATTATTTTTGTAACAAAATGTTCAGGTATTTTCATTTAACACTATTTATGATAAAAAAAGACAAATTTAAACCTTTTTGACAATTTTTTTAATATCTTTTGTTTCCCAAGTTTTAATGAATATCTGTGGCCATATGTTATGGCACAATTATAACAAAGATCATAAATAATAATTAGAATTTGTACTATTGTATATTGCCTAATACTATTCTATACTCACATTTGACAAACCAATTTACCCACAAACAGAAGAAAACACTTGACAAACATTTAAATAACAAAGAAGTTATATAGATATTAATTGGAACAGAATTAGAAACATAATTAGAATTTGTACTATTGTATATTACAGAATACTAGTCCATCTATCCAAAAACTTCTCATTGACATTTCAATAAGTATCATAATAAATTCAAGCAGAAAAAACAGAAGAAACAAATATATTTTCAAGAAATGCTATTAATGATATTCTTCTAAGTCTGAAATTTTTGTTCTCTACAATGAGAGTGCTTAATATGTCAAATATTGTACTCAAATAGTGAAATCAAAGAAAAGTAATATAAAAATCTTTTCAAAAGCCTTCAAATTCTATCATTATATTAGCACCAATGACTAATAAAAAATTAAACATTTCCTGAAGACTAGTAATGTGAGGTAGATGAGACCTCGTTATAAATGAGAAGAAACTCTTTCAAAAGTGTAACAGAGAAATAAAAGTTAAACCTGAAAAAAAGTGGACAATAAAATTTCATTCTCAAAAGCTACAAAATGATTTACATATATTTTAAATGCTTGAACACATGTAAACTACAACATCTTTTTGTAACACATTAAACCATCCTTCATCAGAAGGTGGATTATCAGTCTTCTTCTGATGAAATACTTCTTCTGAAATACATTCAAGGAAGTATTTCTGGTACTTATAAAAATTTATCTTCAAGACTCAGTTTCAGAAATGTGATTCTACCAATAATCTAGCATAATAATATAATCTGCCTTCACCATTCTTTTAATTAAAATTTTATAAAATCAATTAACAGAACTTAACCTCTGACAAGTAGCTCTCACGTGATAAATACAATAAAATTCTATTTCACTTACAGCAAGACAAAATGACTGTATTGTACATATGAAGCAATCATAACTAAACAATTTTGTTAAATACTCAATTACAGTAACATTATTCACACAAAATGCACCAAGGTTGATAGAATAACTTGAAATGAAACTCTCATTCATACAGTATGCTCACAGGTGTAGCCAGAATATGTATTGCAGGCAGTATGGTATCAAATTTTTAACTGAATTAAGGGAAAGGTATCTTTATAATCATGAAAATTAAGCAAATAAATACAGTTAAGAAATAATTTTTATGATAAACATGAATCATTTTGAAATTAACTGAACAATATGAAATAAAACTATGAATAAAAAACACTGTTAATAGCCATGATTAAATATGTTGGTGCAAGATATTGGTAACCCAGAATTCATCAAAAATCAATACATTGTGGCTGAGAATGCTATTAACGTACATTATTTTACCTAAAATTAAGGAATAGAAAATGCTACAATATATATTAAGTTTGAAGCATTACCAAGATGTGGTAACCCTGATGAGACAGTGGTCAAGATAATGGTAACCATTGAAACGAGATGGTTAATCCCAGTACAATTGCTGCAAGTGAATCCAATGAAATTACGAAAAATGATGATAAAGACAAATGTTCCAGTAATTCAGAGGAGATGGACTTCGTAGTAGCCAGATGAATCGGAGGGTTATATGGAGGTTTGTGTTGTTTTTTTAAGAGACTGAATCCATTATATAACTTCCACAGTAATACATTTAATCTAACATAGTTTTGCACTACTTTCTCTTAATTATTTTCATGGTCTCAATACATTAATGCACACAAATCAGGTGCTACAAATTGCCTGAATTCATGAAAATAATATTTATCAATCTGCTATTATTTTGTATTGAGAATTAATTTAAAATATTACTTTATCAATAATATATCATGGGGTGTCTTCATTCAACCCAAGGGGGGAACGGGGAATGCTGAAATTTCACTCAGGAAAGAAAGAAAGGTAGGAAGGAAAGAAAAAGAAAGGAGGAAAGAGAAAGAAAAAGAAAGTACAACTTTTGCCAATGGAAAAGAAATGAAAAGTAGTCAAAGTGCAGAAATATAGCTAAGACAACAACAAAAGATGAGAAAATGGGACAGCCTTGCAAGTGTACCAAAAAATACTTGAAAATTCTTTCTCATGATGTGTGCCAGTACTTTACGAGATTTGTATGAACAGATAGCATTAAGTTCAGTATCAGAAGAGTCAGCTGCCTAAGGACAGAACAAAACAACCCATTTACTTTGAAATCCACAATTTCAATATAGACTTGGAGACCGCATATTTTATTCGAAAACAAGGAGCTGAAGCAACAGTGGATCTAAGTTAACTTTGTCTGGAGTACAAGGAGATAGTTCATATTACAACCAAAAAGTAACCTCTGGAGTGTGGCAAAATGACTTTTTTATTATTATTATTATTATGATTTTAAGACTTTTGCCATTGTGCAAAGTTGCTCAACTGCATTTCTGAAGCTGTTTTAGACGATTTTCATTATGCCTGTTTTATTATTTTACCTTTTTTTGTCATTTTTCTTTCTTTTTCATCATTATTTTCCTTTTTTTCTCCTGGCACCTATCCTGATCAAGCTGCAAACCTACTTGCAAGCCTGGACAACACAGGGACACTGTCACATTTTGAATTAGTCTCTGCAAGCATAGGCACGACATCTGACAAGAAGTGTTGAATTTGGACTTTGGGGCCATGAAGCATTAAAAATCATGATGTCAAAACAAACTAATATCAGTTATGATTTTTGGATGTCTTTCATCAAAGCCGATAGACTTTGTTCATTCATAAGGAATTTCATATTTTTGAGTATGGCTTCTTATTCCTTTTGAAGGCAGAATGCTCTCACCGATGACAGCTCTTCTTAGTGCAAGTGATTAAACAAGTTCAAAGAACAAAAACAAAAATAGTACTTTCACAGATGCCATTCCAGGATTGAACAGGAAGCCCACTATCACCATACACACAGTCATTATACCAAAATTTGTGTCACTAACAATAACATTATCATTTGTAAAACTGAAAAAATCTTTCATAGAAGTAATGCAAAAAACAAATCTGGCGGTCATACTTAACCAAAATTACAAAGAGAAGATGGTTTCTTTCCACATAAATGCATACATAAATTTTGGAGTTAGAATAAAGTTGTAATCATTTTAATTGTCATGAATTTTGTACAGTAATTTCTTTTAAATGGTTATCTGAACTCTAATAATGACAGTGTCGCGTGGCCACAGACAGAAATTCCATAACTGTGCCTCGAAAAATGTCAGCAGTAAAGACCTATGTAACAGCCTGACCATGGTGGAAATAATTTCATAGTAAATAAACTACGGTGGTTATTTCCACCATGAGCCTGACCACAGAACAAGATCACCTCCGTTTGGTGGAAAGGGGGAGGGGGAGCGAATGCTACTCACTAGCCCATCGTCCATGTGTACAGACCTTCCGTTCAATTCGGCTCTAACTGGCCCTGCCGACGCTCCTTCGCCCTTCCCACCCTCTCTCCTGACCACCGTGCACTTCGAATGTTGCCCTTCGAGTCCGATGGCCGCTGCGAAGTCGCTCTTCTGAAGGTCCGTCCTCTGGCTGAAGGCTGGGCTACGTCAGGTACCGATACCCATGTTAGTAACACCGCTTAATAAGACTGCTGTTTGCCATAAATTGGAGCATCCCTGTTCTCATTACTACCTCTCAGCTGCCCATAGACGTAGTAGGAGAATAGGGAAGGAGCCCAGAGGGCCCCTTCTACCCCTTCCGCACTCACCCTTGCCCGCATGTAGTGCTAGATAATAAAATTGTTTTTGCATAATTGTAATTGCATTTTCCAAATCGTTGATTACATAATTAATTTATATGATACACAATAGACTGAATCCTAGCCTACACATTTTTCTGTGTTAAATTCTTCCTCCTTAATGAAACATTTCAAACACTGTGATTTCTGCAATGTTGTGGGCACAACACCCACATTTCTTTCTAATTTCCTTTCAGCCATCATTAAAAGACTTATCTTGAGAAAGGATACAGCTGCATCTCCCTTTAGCCTGGCTACACCCTGAACACATCAGACATGTATTCCTGAAGTCATAAGTAAACAATTGTATCTGTAAGGTACACCAAAGTAAGGATGTATATACGGTCCTCGAGTATTAAAAATCAAACGTGTACCAACATAGCCTAAAATCATGCCTATCAGAGTGAATACATATACATTGACTTTTTGTTTCACTCATAGTTTTGACAATTTCCCCAGCACTTTAATTTCTGAGAATTGTCACTTTAGAAATATGTGTGGGATACGTTCTAAATATTTGCATCAACTTAGACCAGACATCAGATCTCGGTTTCAAGGAGCAGACCAGAACACTTCCATAAGCTATACATCCCCTAAAAACAATACTATTTCATAATTAAAATTAAATAAAATAATGTTCTCTTGTCTTCTCAAGAAACTCATCTGTGGAACATTAATCAACCATACCTCATCACTATAATTATTCAGGACATTACTTTTGCACAAACTCCCTAAACAATTACAGAAATATCCAGTAATAAGTGAATCTGCACAAAAATTTTGAAGCATTACCCAATTAGTACAATAAATTAAAAATCATTAGCTGACAACATGAACAGTTTTCCAACAAGTATGCATAAAAGTTTAATGTTTCAACAAAATAAATTAGAACAATTGCAAATATTATTTTAAATATAATGGTGCTTACTCTGAAAATCACACAATACCATACTCAGCTACTCTCTTCAAAACATTATTTTAGTAACAGCAATGTCAATTTTTCACTGTACAGATAAATTGTAGCATATGTCAGTCAACATTGAGAACATAATCTTCAAATAATAAATTCTCTGGAATTTTAAGCATGCCTATTTTGATTCCTGCAAAACAAAAATATATTAACAATTACCAAAAATTGTTTTAGATATTTGCAACAATTCATATGTTTCGTAAAAGTTGGAGGTTCAGGAGACACACAAAAGCAATAAAAATGAGTGACAACTTACAAATTCAGACATGAAGTTTCTTAAATGAAGGGCAGTGGAAAATGTACAAGATCGAGATAGAAACCATAAAGTCTCACACAAAAAACTTACCTTGTTACATTACAAACGACTTTTGTGGGAATCCTTCATGAATTGAAGTAAAGGGAGTCAAACTTTGTGGACCCAGCATTATTAGTTTCGCTGATAGGGGTAAGTAGGGGTGGATCCAGACAATCACAGGGAGGGGGGCGTCTATCCTATGATTTTGGTTAAATAATTGACATACATTTTTTCTCTATTTTACAACACTGTATAAACAAATGATACTACCAGATTACAGTTTCATAAATTAAATAATTGCAACTTAAATTATTATTACTTAAATAAAAGTGTGGTGAAGGTGGGTTTACAATGTGGCAAATGATTAAAAGTATCAGAAAAATATAAAAAATTTCACAAAAACACATGAGTAGAAGTATTTTATTTCTTTTGGTTGAGATTTATTTTTACTTTCTCTTCTTAACAATTCTTCGTAAGAAGAGAAAGTTATGGAATCGTGGGCCGGAAAACGGCGAATTTTCGAAAAAACAAACAAAAAACAACTCTTATAGCTTGGCACTGGTAACGAAAAAACGGATAAATCCTGTTGTTAAATTTAGAAAAGCAATCCTCGAACACGTGGTGTAGCCAGAATTAATTTTTGTTGGTTCTTGACCGAAAAATCGATTGATGGCAAAACGTCCGTCTGTGGTCAACGCTAGTGCCTAAACCGTTCAGTCGATTTTCTCCAGAATTGAACCCAATTGTTCTGGCTGAAGTCGCGGCTCCTGGAATTTGAAACAGTTTTAATTTTGGGGGATACTTTACGAGAAGCCCCTCGGGCATTTCACACTTTTCAAAAAAATGGCTCCAAATTTTCGAAAATTGCAACAAACAGTTTTAAAACTACAAAATTGAAAATAGAGATTTTTGCCTCACACAGTCAAAAAACGAGTAGTTTTTTGCGTAATTTGCGCTTGATATTTGCAAACATTTTGTTTCTCAAAATCAGCTCCATATTTTTTTCCTTAAATGTTCCCACTTATGTAATGCGACTACCCGTCTGTCGGTTGGGCGCCGTAGACGTGGTAGCCGGCTCGCTCAGTCGATAGAAAGGCTTGCCTAAATTGATGAAGATGGAGGAAGTTGGTGGCCGGTGTAAAATAAGAAACTTTTACTCATGTTAACAAATAGGTGGCTTTTATTTAAAAAAAGAATTGCAAGATTTTACCACTCATGTCGGCGAGCATGCTCCCCTTTCCCAATTCCAAAATATGACATGCACACATAAAATAATAAAATAAATTGACAAGTGAAAATTACTACGGTAAAAAAAGAACAATATTTTCCTCTACGCTGATTCCCTCTTGACAGCCAAGCGCGGCCGGGAATCCTCTCTTCGTCGCCCGGTCAAAGGTAATTAAAAATTGTTCACCAAACTGTTTATGCCTTTCGACCACGGGCGCGCCAAAAGAACGAAAAAAATACCGTCTCAGCGGGGCGGCGAGCACAACAAACCAGAGTTGAACGACCTCGAGCCTCCAGCTGGTTGGCAGGGGTGGCGTGGGACGTCTTGGGGCGCCGCACAAAGGGTCGCGTGCAGGGCCGAGTCAGGTAGAAAGCGTGGTCGCAGGAGTGTTGACCCAACACACAGCGCCGCTCACTTACTGTCGCTAATGCTCAGATAATGTCTGCTCAGCTGAATGACCTTGTCACTTTCGGTTCACCGCACGGTACTTTAGAGTTCGTAGCAAGTTCGTGAATGATCAAATAGTTCCACGATAATGTTCCAAACACGAGCACAGGTCAGATACTTTTTCTGAACTATTAGAATGTCAATAAAACTTTTCACAATCCGCGGTCTACACTTATTTAAGAACCGCACACAAATTCTTCTCGAAAACTCAACGTTTTCTTATAAGTCCAACTAAGAAACAAAACTTTATCTCTGACGCCGGGCGCCTCCACAATAACGTCTCGTCCCCCTGACCACCTCTCACGTTCTCTCTGTGACGGCCTCACACCCTCTCTCTGTGGTGGCCTCACACCTTCTCTCTGTGATGTCGCCTGCACGAAGTCCTTCGAGCCTCCCTTCCCCCACCAAATTCCCTCAGAATGTTCTAGAACATCCTAGAGCTTTGTCCACGTCCGACGGCTATTGGCAAAAGGGTATTGCGTCGTAGAATAATTCTGCCCAATCATCGGAAGTTTTGGGGGCCGAGAAATGAGAGAGAAACCCGCGCTCGTTCTCTCTCGCTTCAATTTTCTGTCAAATAGGGGCAGAAATTATTGACTGGGGGGGGGGGGAACGAAAATCTCAAGGGAGGATGAGGAGGGCGAGGAGCGTCGCGGAAAAGTACTGCAGTGTCATGTGCACGGGAGGACCCCCCAGGCCGCGGGACACTTGGGTGCGACGAATTGTTAGGGGGGCGGGTCCAGCGGGTGGCCTGACAGACCCTGTCGCGCAACACGGAGCAATTCTCAGGCTCGCAGCCGTAATGGATTCGGTATCACTACAGTAATAAGGGGCGGCAAAAAAACAATAATCAAGTCGCATTTTTGGATATTGCTCGTTTTTTGTTGTTTTTTTCCGAAACTTGAAAAAATTTCAAAACTACCAAATTGAAGATTTTAGCTTCAATATTTAGCTCTTTAAAAAAGGTTATGTACATTTTTTTGTAAAAAAAAAGAATTGTAAAACCTCGTCCTAAAAGGCAATTTTCTTTGAAAAATTTTGAGCTGTTTTTTAGATAATGGCGTTTCATCGCTATTGTATGTGCGGAATTTGTAGTTCTTTTTCACAGGAATCTTTTGTGTTTTCGAAAAACTTTATTTGAAGTCATTTAAAACACTTTAACTCACAAATACAATAGTTTTTTCAAATTGTGGGAAAAGTGCATATTAACGGTGTGAGAGATTTTGCAAAAAATTCATTTGTGAAATTTCTGGAAAAAAAACAACTTAAAAATGAACTTCACATTAAAGAGTGTAATTTGCACCATCCATTCGAAACGCTTGAAGAAAAAATTTAGAGCCGTTTTTGAGAAAATTGCGTTTGAGCGTTGCTGAAAATGCAGAATTTTGAGCTAGTTTTCACAGAAAACGGTTGAGCTTTCGAGAAACTTTACTTGACATTATTAAAAGCACATGTACTCGTAAATGCAATAATATGAACAAATCGCCGCTAATGTAAATATTAACGACGTGAGAGAACTCAAAAAACAATTCATTTTTATAATTTTTTGAAAAAACAAAAGAATAGAGCGACATGACGTTTATGTCATCTCACAGAGTACATTAGGCACTATCCCTACCAAAAGTTAAAAAAAAAAATTGGAGCCATTTTTGAGAAAATCTTGTGTTTGTAATTTTTTAAAATTGCACATATTGCACGCAATATTGCGCGAAAACTACTACAGTTTCAAAAAAACGTGCCTGACCCTAAAGAAAGAACTTACTTTGGAGAACAAATTTTATTTGCAGGAAAAATCTCTATCTTCAATTTTGTACATAGAGGAAGATGCCGAAAAAAATTAAAATTTTTGCCATTTTCCAAAATTTAGTGTTAACCGTGAAAATCGGACCTAAGTCACATTAATAAGTGTATTTTACTCTACTCTTACAAGAAATTTAAAGAAAAAAATTGGAGCAGTTTTTGAGAAAAGTTTGAAAATGTCCTAGGGACGTCATGCAAAGTACCCCCAAATTTGAAGAAAGTAAAAATGGTGGCTTTCAACCAACATGAGACCTGCACCATTTTCTTAAACGTCCTTCAGGCTATCCAACAACAAAATTTCATAAAGAATGATGGAGCCGTTTTTTTAATGTCCCGCGGGCTTCATGATAATTACCCCCAAAATTAAAATATTAGTTTCAAATTCAAGAGGCCGCGACATCAGCCAGACCCATAGGGGAATATATGTTTTGGAAAAATTAGGTGAACGGTTTAGCCGCTAGCGTTGTTCACAGACCGGCAGAAGGAAGTTTTGCTAATCGATCTTTTGGTATCAAGGTCCCACAAAACTTGTATTCTAGCTACACCGCGTGTTAGAGGAATTTTTTTCTAAAATTAGCACCTGGATTTGTCCACTTTTTCTTTGCCAGAACACTCTAATAAGAGATTTTCTGCCGAAAATTCACTGTTTTTTCGCGCAATACATAACTTTCTCTCTACCGCAGTAGCGAGAAAGTAAAATATATTTGCTTAATTTTAAATTAAACAAAATGGATTATTCAGTGCATGTAGGACTATATGTTCAAAATAAATAAATAAATAAATAAATAAATAAAAAAAATAAAAAACGAAGAAGAAGAACAAGCAATTTTCGAGCAAATTGCATTTAAGAGTTTCTGAAAAAGTGGAATTTTAGCTTTCACAGAAAAGTTTTGAATTCTAGAAATACTTTATAAAACATTATTTGAAGCACTTGTACTCACAAATGAAATAATGTATACAAACAGAGGGTGATGTAAATATTAACGACATGGGAGAGAGATAATAAATACATTGCGCAATTTCTTTTATAAAAAGAATTCAGCAAAATTGCGTTAATGTCATCTTTTACGATGCAATTAGAAGTATCCATACAGAAAGTGTAAAGTAAAAATTCGAGCCATTTTTGAAAAAAGGTTTTATATTTTTTTTTTAGTTTCACTCAAAATTACAGGCAAACTACTTACATTTTCAAAACTGATTGATGGAGAACAAATTTCATTTGAAGAAAAAATAGCTCTGTTCAATATTTAAATTGTAGGAAGGTGTAAAAACTTCCGTGATTTTCTAAATTTCACAGCTGTAGTGAAAATCGGACCTATGCCCTCTTTCTAACTGGTTTTTACTCTATTGTTACAAGCAATTTGCAGATAAAATTTGTAGTCAAAATTGAGAAAATTTTGAAAATGTCCCAGGGGACTTGAAGTAAAGTATTACCAAAATTTAAGAAGTTTTTTCAAAGTTGTAGAGCTTCGAGACAGGCCAGAACAACCAATATTAGTAGTAGTAGTAGTAGTATTAGCGAGGTTCTTTACAGCTGACGCCGCTTCTCGCATCCTAGTCGCCACGTCCTTCGATCTTCCCAATCTTCCTCTTGAAGATCTCGTTCCTTCATTGCCTTTTCTATCTCCTTTTCCCATGTTTTTCTTGGTCTGCCACGTTTCCTGTTTCTTCGAGGTAACCATTTCAAAATTTTCTTAGGCCACCGACTTTCCGTCATCCTTTGGATATGACCATACCACCTCAATCTTTTAGCATCAACTACATCCATTATATCGATATTAATACCCATTTGATTTTTTATGTCAACATTGGGTACTTTATCTAGAAGTGTAAGGCCACAACAGCGTCTCCAGTAGTTCATTTCCATTGATTTTAATTTTTGTTCTTCGCTCTGATTAAGAATCCAAACTTCTGAGCCATATGTACATACACTTTCAACCAATGATTTGTATATTCTTATCTTTGTCTTGCTTGTTATTTTTTGGCTACACAAAACATTATTCAGCAGTCTTGTCACTACCCTTCCTTGAGAGATCCTATGTTTTACTTCTTCTGCACATCCGCCTTCCTTTGATATATGTACACCAAGGTACTTATAAGCTGCTGTATTTTTAATACACCTGTTCCCAATTACTAAATTAGTCCCTTGTGCTCCCGCAACAACATATTCAGTTTTCAGTGGATTCATAGTCAAACCCCAAGCTGTATATTCCTCATTTAGCTTTCTTAGCATGTAATCTATATCTTGTTCATCTTCGGCAACCAATATTCATTTTGGAAAAATCCGACACATAGTTCAGGTGCTAGTGTTGTTCACAGATGAACAGATGTTTTGAAAAAAATAAACAATACCTTTTCAATATCAGGGGACCCCAAAAATGTGTATTTCTGTTGAAATCTGGAAATCCATTTTCCTCAACATTACGTATACCATGCATATTATACTCCCATCACTATCTTACTTCGTATATGAGAAAGTAAACAAAGAAAAGGCACATTTTCCCTCAAACATCAAAGCAAATACTTATTTGAAGAAATATATCGGTGATATATATTATGAAATCAAAACAGCTGAAATTCGAAAACATTTTCTGAAAGAGCTGGTGACTATTTAGAAAGGTTTAATAGAACAATGAAACAAAAAGCAATAATAATAATAATAATTATGGTTAATTTGACGGCTACTTACAAGAATAAACAATGGAAGAAGATGCAATGGACAATGATGAGAGAGAAATTTGGTTTAGGAACGGAATGATAAAAAAATCTGGGGAGGAAGAAGAATTCACAATTCACTTACCTGTAACTTTACATTTGATAAATTCCTCTCATCTGACTCGACAAGTACATTTTCATAACATCTTGTATCCTGAAAGACAAGTGAAATATTATGAAAGGGATTAGCATCATCATTAAAAATAAATTCATAGTCACTTCTCACAGATATTTACCTATTGCTTGGGAGAGGCTACGGAAGAGGAAACATATTTTGTAGGTAGCATGAAAAGCACCCTGCATGGAAAATGCATTTGTCCATGACAGTCAATCAAGAATAATACTCAGATCACACATATTTTTGTTGAAAGAGATTCTATTTGTTAGAGTTTTGTCAATTTCTATATACAATGTATACTGGGGTATTTTGGGGCTAGAAAAGTAGGTTAACAGTCGATCCATGGGCTCCTTTCTTGATGCAATCCTTAATAATTCAAAGGAGTAGCTCCATGGCCTCAACTTCTTCTATTGTTTCGTGCGCAATCTTAAGCCTCTAGAGTTTAGTCAGTTCTTTCCTCACTCAAGAAAACCACATCGAGTCACCCATCTACCCCCTTAATATTGACTCAGCCCACTGCACCTGAAAAGCTTTTTCAATTCTACGAACCAAAATACCATGCTCAAATAATACGATTATCCCAATTTTTTTTAAAAGGATTTCGACTGCAGTGATATCAGGGAAATAAATTGTCTGTTTGCTTTATATCTTTCAATACTAAGATTTTAGAGGATTACCAGGGGAGGGAGGTGGCATGACTTCTTAAAGAAGCGATGAGGGGAGATGGTTAAGGCCACCGCCTAAATTTTTAATTCAATTTATTGATGTTTTTAAGAGTTTGATAAATTAATACATTTATGTAACTACCAATATTGTACACGTGAATTCATTTAAATGGAACACATTATTCAATTTCTGTCTCTGTATACGAAAAACTGCAGAATGGCACAGACTTTCTCGTAGTAGTGTTCTTATTTCCTTGCTGTGCACTGATTTTATGATTTTGGCCCATCCTCTTGCCAGCTGCCATCTATAGCCGTCCAAAGTACATTTTTTTGACATTTTCTCAAATTTTCCACTTCTTAATAGTAGAACCAAAATATTACTTTAAGAATATTAAAGAAAAATAAAACTTCATCATAAATGGCAATGTTCATTGAAAAAATTGGAACCATTTTTAAGAAAATGGCATTTAAGCATTACCATAAATGATAAATTTAAATCTCTTTTTCACACACACTTTTTGAGTTTTCGAAGAACTTAATTTGAAATCATTTTAAGCATATCCACTCACAAATGAAATATTGTTTATAAATCGGAGGAAATGCGCATATTCACAGCTTGAGAGGTATTTCAAGAAAATTACAATTGCGTAATTTTGGAAAAAAATACCCCAAAATGAATCTTCTGTAATTTTAAACAGTGCAATTAGCACTATCCATTGGAAAAGTTTGAAGAAAAAATTTGGAGCCATTGTTGAGAAAATGGCATTTGAGAGTTTCTGAAAATGCGGAATTTTGAACTCGTTTCCACAGAAAACTATTGGGTTTTCAAGAAACATTAGTAGACATCATTTAAAGCACATGTACTAGTAAATACAATTATGTGAACAAATCGCTGCTAATATAAATGTTAAGGATGTGAGAAGCTAGTCAAAAAATACATTATTGTAATTTTTGAAAAAAGAAAAGAATACAGCATTATGGCGTTTGTGTCAGCTTACAGTGTATTCAGTACTATCCCTTCCAAAAGTTAAAAAGAAAAAACCTATTATAAAGGCCGATTAACCTTTACAATAATATATTATACTAGTGTACCCGTGCGAGAACTCTCGCATGTTAAATCCCACCATTTCCCTATCCATTTGCCTATCCGTTACATAAAGGAGATGAACTACTAATGTACTTACAGAATATCAAACAAAATAACAATGCAATTGATGTTTGAAACAAATTTTCAATTAAAGTTTATTCAACATTATAGAGAGATGTTCTTGGAACAATTCATTCTTCTTTAAAAACAACATTTGAAGAAATTTTTCAATCTTCCTTGAGAGTTAGCTTTTCGCTTTCCTTGATAGTCAAATAATAGAAAAGGTTTTTACTCTTGAGAAAGCCAAGTAAAGTGGTGCGAAAATACCGGATCGGGTAAGAACAGACCTACTCATTGCAATATTATTTAATCTTCTTTGTAGAGAGAAATATTAATTTGTTTATTAAAGACTGCCTTTTTAATGATGATAATTCTTATATAAGTCCAATAATTTTCAGGCAGACTCAACATTATCTAATAATTTATACATAAATTCATTGATGCAGTCCATTTCTTACCCTGATGAGGAAGGCCAATGACCTTCAAAACGTTGGAAAGATTGTACAATAAAAATTATATTAATGTTGAGTCTGCCTGAAAATTATTGGACTTATATAAGAATTATCAATATTATTTAACTTTCCTTGATTTGTTATGAAGAACCGAGTGGGTTTTGGAGAGTCAGGGTGCCAGCTTGCTGGGGTGAGAAAATTGAAAAATTATTTGTTTACTAAAAAGTATTGAATTATTTTCTGCATCCTTACGTACCTCAAGAAAAACAATTCAGAGCCAAAAAATAACCAAACTAATGTTTTCACCTTTGAGTACTAAATACCATTTGTTAGCATTAGAAACAATTCAGTAGGCATTAGGAAGCCCACTTCGGTATATGCGAATGTTGCTCAAACTATGTTTGAATTTTTAATATTTAACGAACCGACACCTTGAGTTTAATATCAAACTGTGTTTTATTTACAATATGAGTTTGCAGTTGGGCATTGGTGTACATACTTCCAGATACCGCCAACATTTAAATCGTGCGTTTGGACTGCGATCGTTGGCAGTTGTCGGGTGACTTGCACTATTCTTTCTATAATTTTAAATTTAGTTGTTTTTTATTTGATTCACGTAGTATTGTAGGCTAGCGCGTTTTGATTTTTGTTTATCATTTATTTCAAGCTATTTTACTTCAAACAGTTTGTTCTTTGTGTTGTGCCATAGCACAACCACTACCTCTGCGTACCCGTGCGAGAACTCTCGCTTGTTAGACCCCACACTCCTCCCTATCCTTCTATTTTCATTCTAAGAGGGAAAGTAGTAAACGAAACCTGTTTATTTGCTTAAAATCTATAAGGGTAACTTGCAATGTACTAACACAATTACAAATAAAAATAAAAAACAATGCAATTAATTTGTAAAAGAAATTTTCAATAAATATTTATTCAATATCATGGAGAATTTGCTTGGAACAATTCCCAACATTTACTTAAAGACATTTGAAGTAATTATTCAATATTCTTTGTCAATTAGGTTTTAGTTTTTCGTGATAGTCACAAAAATATTAGTTTTTTTTAATTTGAAAAAGCTACGTGTCTGAACCCGTTGACTTGAAAATTTTATCGAATGATAATGAAAATATTGGTACAAGTAAAACACAAACACAGTCTTCACTCTTCACTAAACACCCACATCCTTCCACAATTAAGTACACAACACTTATAGACCATGAAAAAACGTTAATTCAATAGTTTCACTACACGCATAAGAAACAATCTTCATAGGTATAGGTATCAAGCAACTAAATGGTACTTCTAGTTGTTGCTGGAGAGCAAACCTTGAATTAATGATTATGCAAATAAACCTCGTCAGACTGCACAAACTACGGTGTTGACAGAAAGCGTAAATAAAGATTGTGGAATCTAAGCCTTCTAAGCGTGTCGCCACAAAAATTGCTACCAGCAGGAAGGACTGAAATATTGAGGTGGCCTTGATAGTATTAAAGCGTGGAACCGAAAATTTAATTGAATGAATCGGAGAATGTTTCATCTTGTAGATTATGGTATGAAAAACGTTTCTTTGAGGCCTTTGGCCTCAAAATTTTACTTTTTAAGGCTCTAAAACGCTTTGTTTATGAGTTATTTGCCGATATATGTTGACATGTGATGCGGGTTGCATTTTACATGAATATTTCGATGCTGTTTTTTAAAGATATCATCCATATTTTTAAAGTCAAAATGGAATTCGTCAAGTCTCCGTGAAATTCTCTTTCTTTAGATCCCTCATTTATAAAGATTGGTTGCGTGTGAGAGCCGGAACCCAAAGGTATACTACTGAAATAATACAGGAGACGATTATACTAGTTTAAAATACTACAAATATTTCCTTCAGGTACACAGAATATTCAGTTTTCCAGTGAATGGTCCTGAGTTTTTTATTTGTAGTCAAAGATGCTGTAATAACTCAAGTACCCAATGCTAGCGACAAATTGCATCATATTTTGCCCTAAAATCATATAAAGAATATCAATGACTTTTTGGTTTCTAAAAAACAATTATCAGTGAACTTCTGAACTCTCTCCCTTCGTAATGGTAGATTGTGCTGATGAAAAGCGATTGTTGTAATTTTAAGGCCATTTAGAGACACACATTTATTTTATTTGAAACATTCGTTGTGTTTTATTGCAAATAACATGCACTAGGAGAAACAGTATGTTGATTACAGTATATTTTTTACAATTCAATGAGTATGCTATTTATTACATCTTACAAATATGTAATATATAGATGATAATAATAATCTCTAATAATCGCTCTCTCTCTGGATATTGGTATGTTCGTGATCGATGAACTCCATCACCGTTTGACTAATCTCCATGAAAGTTGGCACATCTACATTTTTATTCATAAAGGTTTTTATGCTGTTCATTTTGTTGTAACTTCACCACACATCGCTTCACTGAACTGCAATTCCCAATCCACCCAGGCTTCATTGTGGCTGAGGGTTGCCGTACGATGCAGAGCGAGGCTGGGGACAGCAGGGGGCAGGTGACGAGGAGAGAGGAAAGGGAGAGAAGAGAGGAGAGACAGGACGGAGAGAGGAGAGAGAGGAGAGACAGGACGGGGAGAGAGGAGAGATGTGAGTGAGTGAGTGAGAGAGAGGGAAGGAGTGAGTGAGAGAGAGGGAAGGAGTGAGTGAGAGAGAGGGAAGGAGTGAGTGAGAGAGAGGGAAGGAGTGAGTGAGTGAGTGAGAGAGAGGGAAGGAGGGAGAGAGAGGAAAGACAGGAGGGAGTGAGGGAGGGAGAGAGAGGAGAGAAAAGAGAGAGATAGAGAGGAGAACATCTGCTAGGTTCTGCTAGTAATAAAAATAATATTAAAAAATACTAACAATAATAATAAACATGACGCAGAGACTTGTGGCAGCCGTCGCCTGTGCCGAAGAAGCTGCAGGTTCGAGTCTTGCTTAGGGACGGTTGTATTTGTTCCGTTCACCCCTCATCATCATCCTATCACCTCGTAATTCACAATTCAAGGTGTAACAACCTTGTTTTACCGAGGGATACAGCTGAAAAGCTGATCCTAATAGTTACACACGTTAATAGCGTCAGAGCAACGATTGTCAGAACAACATCATTAGTCGTGATATAGTAGTAGAATAAAATTTAGACTTAAAGTAGAATTAAATTTGACTTACCCCTCCAGTACTGGAAGTACTGCTATCCAAAATTAGATCCATACTTCTTGTTGATTTTAAAAGCCACTCTGACACTAAACAGAATAAAAGAGCAATATCAGTCTAGTCACTATGGGTGTGAATTGTTTTGATATTGTGTAACTCAGTAATTGTACGCATATTATGTGGAGGGTAACCCAGCAATAAGTTAATTACTGATTCCGAATGAATATGATTGTGCGTTTGATATGACTTCTTGTCATATGTAGTTGACAAGTATTCAGTAAAATAAGCAAACAATTTGGTATTAGTGTGACGTATCAATGTCAGGATCATTATACAAATCACAGAAGTAGATATCTTCAAAAAAACAGTGGTCTACGGAATTTCTTGCGCGAGAACTGGAATGCTCAATTCCAATAATCTAAGATGAATGAGGGTGATCACTATAATTCGATCAAAACAACTTTTCGACAATGTGTTGGTAGAAAAAAGTAAAAAAAAAAATCATCGAAAATGAAGAATAGAAAATAGCCTACAGAAACGATTAAGTTATGGCGATTATTTTACTAACTGTCCAAGCAACAAGCTCATGCATGTCTCATTTTACATTCTCTTATGCTACTTACGAAGTATAGTGAAAGTATTGTAATGCTACTGTAAACAGCGGCATCGAAAATGTGGGTAAATCGTGTTCCTACATGCAATAAATTACTTCCTCTAAAAGATCGAACACCGCTATCGGAAAATTTACCCCAAGTACGAGGAGGACCATAGAAGAAGAGTATTGCAGGAAAAGCAAACTACAATACTGAAGTTAGAGATTTTTTCCTGAATAAAATCTGTTCAAAGACAGATCATGAAATAAGGTCTTGTACAATTTTTCAAAAATATTAGCTTTCGCTTTATTTTGCGTGAAATATAGGAACTTTTAAGCAATTCTTTTCTAAAAACGACTCTTTTCTCCAACAGAGCAAATAAATTAGTGGTGCTATAGAATGGCACAAACTTTCCCGTATTAGTTTTCTATTTCCTTTGATCTCGGCTTGCTATTCGGACTTGCCACATTCTCTTGCCGGCTGCCATCTATTGCCGCACAAAGTACATTTTTTGACATTTTTCTCAAGTTTTCAGTTTCCTAATAGCAGAACGGAATTATTATTTTAAGAATATTAAAAAACAGTGAAACCTTGTTCTAAATGGCAAATTTTCATAGAAAAATTTGCAACCGTTTTTAAGAAAATGGCGTTCGAGCGCTGCTGTAAATTCTAAATTTCAAGCTCTTTTTCACAGAAAATTTGTGAGTTTTCGAAAAACGTCATTTGAAGCAATTTAAACACTTTAACTCACAAATATAAGGGTTTACAAATTGCAGGAAAAGTACATATTAACGGAGTGAGAGATCTTCTAAAAAATTACATTTGTGTAATTTTTGAAAAAAAAAAAAAAAAGAACTTTACGTCATACTGAAGAATTCAATTAGCACTATCCATTCGAAAAGTTTGAAGAAAAAAACTTGGAGCCATTTATGAGAAAATGGCGTTTGAGCGTTTCTGAAAATGCGGAATTTTGAGCTAGTTTTCACAAAAAACTTGAGCTTTCCATAAATTTTATATCACATTTAAAACACATATACTCATATATATAATGTGAGCAAATCGCCGATAATGCAAATATTAACGACGTGAGAGACAAGTAAAAAAATACATTATTGTAATATTTAATAATAAATAAATAATAAATTTACATTATTGTAAAAAGAATAGAGCAATGTGGCGTTTATGACATCTCAGAGTATATTAGGCACCAGACCTACCAAAAGTTTAAAGAAAAAAATTGGAGCCGTTTTTGAGAAAATCTTGTTTTTGTAATTTTTTCAAATTGCTCATATTGCACGCAATATTGCGCGAAAACTCTTATTTTTTAAATGAACATCACATTAATGAAAGAACTCACTATGGAGAATAAATTTTATTTGAAGGAAAAATCCATATTTTTAACTTTTTAGTTGTAGGAAGAAGCCGAAGAAAATTCAAACTTTTCAAATTTTAGAAAATTCAGAGTTAACCATGAAAAGTGGACCTATGACATTTTAATAAGTGTGTTTTACTCTATTCTTACAAGACATGTAAACAAAAAATTTGAAGCCGTTTTTGAGAACATTTTGAAAATGTCTGGGGGGCTTCATGTAAAGTACCCCCAAATTTAGAGGAATGTTTTTCAAAATCGCAGCGCCTCGAGTGAAACCAGATCGACCGGGGTATATTCATTTTGGAAGAAATCGTACTAAACCGAAAAATTAAGAAAATGTCAAAAAAATTGTACTTTAGGCGGCGATAGATGGCAGCTGGCAAGAGTATGTGTCAAGTCCGAATAGCTAGCCGAGACCAAAGGAAATAGAAAGCTAATACGCGAAAGTCTGTGCCATTCTGTAGCACCACTACTTTTTTTTTCTTAATTCAGCAACCGGATTTATCCACTTTTTCGTTATCAGAGCCCAGCAATGAATTTTTACTGCCGAAAATTTGTTGTTTTTTCACGCAGCATTACATACTTTCCCTATATTACGAATATTACTCGTATTACGTAGCAAAAACGCTTCGTGAGACCCATTCTTCCCCCATGCCGATCTACAACTAAATGCGTATGCACTCCCACGGGGCAAAAGACGCAGCTTAGCTGATGAAGGAAGCCTTGAGAACTCCAACCCGGGGCACAAAAATAAGGTGCGTGTGGTAGTCAAAGAACAGCGGTTCAATTCAGTCGGATACTGCTGATGAAGCGTTGTCTTTAATGGTCTACGCGCAGCTCAGTAAACACCAATTCCAGATTGTCCGAGATTGGTTCATGGAAATGGATTTTCGAATAATTTCCTCTCACCAAATTTCTTTCGGCGCCCAGCTCAAGTTTGATAAGCAAGAAGGATTTTGATGGCAGCGCTGGGCACAATGAGTACAAACAGGAGACTATTTCAGTGATACAGACAAATTCTTTACCTGTTTTGTATCGATTCAACTTTATCACTTCATAAGAAACAAAAATTGTTATGGCAAAATCCTCAACCTGCATAAATTCGTTATTGCAGACCGATTAAGCTTCATTTTCGAAATAGAAACAGCTTAGCTAATTAAAAACGAATTTATGCAAAATCAAATTAAACAACTTAGAACCATTGTTTCGATTGACGGCCTGCTATGTAATATTGTTTCCACGACATGCTTCTGATTATGGTGGACTTTGAAGCACTTTGACGACGTCAATGCAGAAATGTTATATCTGTAAAGCAACTCCAAAGGAAATAAATGATTTCGATGAATTATTGATAAGGATATATTTACTCTTCTGGCTTCCAAAGAAAAAGAAAATGAAAGTCCTTCAAGCAGCCAAGATGAAACAGCAGGAAAAAATCGCAAAAAATATCCCTCTGTATAAAATATTGTAATGATTCAGGGTCATTAAGGGAATGATAATAAGAATCCCAATGAGTTTTAGCATACGTTTAAAGAAAATTAGCTTGAACGGACTATAGTAATGCGGCAACGGTATGCATGAACAGGATATAGGGGGAAAAAACACACAAAAAAAAAAACAAACAAAAAAAACAAAAAAAAAAAACAAAACGAAGAAAGCCGCGTTGCGCGGAAGTAATATCTTAGTTTATTAAAATGCGCACAAATAGAAATAATGGTTAAATAGATATTAATTTGAGAAGAATTTCAGTGTTGGTTTCATTAAAATTGAACCACGGGTTGCGCTGTTATAACAATTTTCAGTATGGAAGATGACTATGCAGAACAGTTGACATGAAGTGCTAAATAATGATATGGAAATCGGCATTTTTCCGCGTGATGGGGGTCGAAAATGCACATTTTGAATAAAAACCAGAGACATTGAGACCAAATGGGAAATTTTGAACATTGTTGCAGGGTTATTTACTAAAAATAGTGAAAAATGGAAAAATTTATGGGTAACAATACTTGAACAATAATGGCGGCGGCCGGTGTTTGTTTTGAAGGAATGAAGATAGGAGGCAACGACAATGAAAAAGAAATGTAGAGGGTTTTTTTCGTGAGTCAGCTTCGGTGGGTGATACGTGTGTTGCGTGAGAACATTTTTGAATAGAAAACTTTAAATCTTGACCGGACATGTTAGTAACTATTCGCAGAGTGAAAGTGCGGTAAAAACAACATTGATTTGTTGCGTGGAAAACATTTCGTGTTTACGAATTTGGATTGTTTTAGTGAGTCAGCTTTGGTGGGAGAGACATGTGGTGCGTGAAAACATTTTGGAATAGAAAACTTTAAATCTTAATAGGACATATTAGTAATTATTTGCAAGACGAAAGTGCGATAGAAACAATATTAATCGTCTGCGTGGAAAACATTCGTGTTATAAATTTGGATTGTGAAAGACATAGCAATGAATGTTGAAATGGATAAAGCGCGAAGACACTGAATAGTTGCTCGCGAGCAGATCAGCGTCTACGGGGAGCGTGTGAAGATGCCCAGGAGGCATGGTGTTACTCCAAAACGTGAAGCAGACGGCAACGAACACGGGAAGTGCACTCCGTTTTTATTGTTTCCAGTACCAGGGTTGCACAAAACCAATAGAATCAGTAACAATTAGTAATGGACGCCTATAGTAGTACTCAAATGTTAAATTTTGCCGTAGAAAAAATTAAAGATCTTTCAAATGTTATACCTAATGTTTAAATAACAGGCAAATGTCATTGGTTAGGAGAGAATATAGAAATATTAAGGTGAACTTGGAAAAGTACGTCCCTAGTTACTAGAGAAAGGAATTCCTAATAGAAAAAAAACAAATAAAGTGGTCATTATTATTTATGTGCATTGAGTGTTAGTATTTTTGTTGTGTTTCCAGGTTATTGCTGTTTCTGTGTGTGATGATTTTTTTGTGTAATGCATGTTGGTGAGGAGTTAATGGGTCTACCACCATACGCGGTTAAAGGGATTGATATATATATTCTAATAAATTAAATGTCGGAAGGCAAGACTGCCAACCGATTTTGTGCTCTCTCACACAAATGTGTTTTATTGTTTTGTAGTTAGGAACCTGGCTGTCCTGCAAAGTTGAATTATAGCTTATGGGTTTTCCGTATGGAACCGGCCACGACCCGCTTGATATAAATTTTCTGTAACATGATATTTTGGGGCAGATTGTAAGTGGGAAAAGTTGGTTACAGTGGCACCACAACGTGGGGCCAGGTTAATAAGATCGAACATGAGAGAGGGTAGATTTGTTACAGTGGCAGCCCAACGTGGGTCAGATTGAGAAGTGTTGTAGATTTGTTACAATATAAATATCTATTTCTGTTGAATGGCAGAAGATATTACATATTTATATGCATTCCATTAACCACTTATTCAATTTCCATCTATTTCTTTCTCTTGAAATGCGGGAATTTGCATAGGGGAGTTTTGCCCAGGCGCTTCCTGGACCAGTGTGGAGTGTCTGCGTCGGCTGCCAGTAAATTCTACACCAAGTAGGACTTGTTCCACGGATGGGCCCGTCCTACGGGGAGGTCACTTCGCAAGAGGAAACCATGCAAAAAATGGCTGATTCGGAGACCCGTTAAAATTACTTCCTCACGCCTAGCAGCACGAGCTGAGAAGTCTAGGCTTTATACAATCCATAATCGTCCTTAATTTGAAAGTGCCATTGTGCCACCCCGTCTGCCATGCACTGAAAATTGACTGTTTTAGATATGCTTTTAAACCTGACGATAGGACCGTGGGAAAGTCAATGTCAGACTTCCCAGTGGCTAATTTCGCAACCTGGTCTGCTACTTCATCACCAGTAATTCCCACATGGCCTAGAATCTAACAAAGAACTAGATCATAGCTGCAGGTCAATAAACGATGGATCTGTTGTATTGTCGTTAAGGAATCTGAAGGAGAGAGAAATGGCTTCAAGGGAGCTAAGAAAATCAGAGCAGAGAACTACTCGCTGCAAAGAGGCGGGGTCTGTACACTGTAGAGCTACGAGAATTGAATAACTCATAACAGTGAATACACAGCACGGAAAGTGAATTCGGAATGACTTTGTGACCCTAATGTAATGAAAACAGGAAGCCACAGCATTGTTGGAGGATGAGCCATCCAAATCCCGCCGGCTGCGCCATGGGTCAGAAGGTAGCCCGAGGCTGCCGCCAGGGCGAAGTCGAAGAGTGGCCGTCGCTCCCCCTTGAGCGACCTGATGACGGAGAAGACCCCCCCTCCCCAGCAGGAGAGGGACATGAAACAGCCACCTCCCCGGCAGAGGGGGCCACCGCGCGGGAGCGTGGAGTGACGACGGCCCCGCACTTGCGTCCCGTATTTGTAGCAGTTAACTTGTAGTAGAAACTTGGCATTGTATACGCGCACGTACTTGGACTTTTCTTTGGACTCGGCAATAATATTCAGTATAACGGTCTGGCTTGAATTACTATCTCCTGGGTATTCTGACTGTTGGCAAAGGGTTTTGGCTCATTCTATGGTATTTTGGTGTAAAATAAAATTGTTGAAGAGATTTGATCCTGTGTTTGATTTAATACACAACAATTTGACTGGCGACGAGGAAAACGAAGATTTTGGAAGACTGAGGGCAGTAGCAAGCTTAAATCTTGCCGAGGATGTTTTACATCGCACGATAGGAAGGAATGTAGATTCCTCAAATCCAAATGTTTCAGATGCGATAAAGTAGGGCACAGTCAGTGTGCACAGCGAAAGCTAAGAATAATACCAGAGCGCGTAAACCAGCAGATATGGATTGTAATGAAGTATGTCAGATTAATGAACTAAACAGTAATGGAGATAGTAGGATCAGTGCGAACTTGATAATTAACAAGCCAGCAGAGGAGTTTCAGATAGACACGGGCTCACCCGTAACAATGATGAATTTAGTTACCTATCAAAGGATCGGTGCGTCAAAATACACCACCAACGTTCGACAAGAAGCCGATACCAGTGAAAGAAGTAGTAGATGCAGCAGCAATTTATAAAGGAGTAGCAAGGTATGAGTGGTAAATAGGTACGACACAACGAATATCCTGGGATTGGATACATTCAAATAATTCAGTTTTAAGGTGCAACATCAGGTGAACATGTAATCGGAAGAATTACCTTTCAGCAGGATTGAAGAATTAACTCAAAACTATGCGGATCTCTTCGCACCTCAGCTAGGTAAAGTAGCAAATTTTGAGGCTCACGTACACCTGAAACCGGAGGCGCAGCCGAAATTCTACAAAGCGTGGGCAGTACCGTTGGCACTTAAGGAAGAGGCCACTAAGCAGCTTAAAAAGATGGTAGAAGATGAGGCAGTAAAACAGGTGGGTTTTAGTGACTGGGCGATGTCTTTGGTGCTCGTTAAGAAATCAGAAGGGGGCATCCACTTATACGGGGTCTTCAAAACAACAGTAAACGTACTACTGCAGATAGAGAAGTATCCAATACCAAGGCCGGATGATTTGTTCCAAAAGCTTTCTGGTGGGAAATATTTCTCCAAATTCAATTTGAAGGAAGCATATTTGCAGCTGCCCCTGGATGAGGAGTCAAAAAAAGGGCTTGACCGGTAAACACGCCTATAGGATTGTTGTAGAACCAGCGGTTACCGTGGAGTGGCGTCAGCGGCAGCAATTTTTCAACGCTACATCGAGCAGGTGATAGCCCAGGTCCCGGGCTGCATCAGCTACCTAGATGACATCGTTGTTACAGGTGCATCAAATGAGGAGCACTTGCATAATTTGGAACACCTGTTACGCAAGTTACAGCAGAAAGGTTTGAAGGCGACTGTCGAAATGTGATTTTTTTTAAAGAAATAAATAAAATATCTTGGGCACGTGATTGACAGGAGTGACACCTAAGACAGAAAATGTCCAAGCAATCATACAGCTACCAGCTCCAGTCAACATTAAGCAGCTGAGATTCATTCATGGGTACGGCCAATTATTACGCAAAATTCATTAAGCAGTTTGCGACAGCGGCAGCTCCCTTGAACGCGCCAAGGAAGAAAGGACCGCGTTTTGTTTGGTCGGAGGCGTGTCAACAAGCGTTTGACAAGCGAAGCGTTTGATTAAGCAGCAGCTGGTAGAAGCAGTGAAGTTCACGCACGTCATCCCCGACAAGCTACGGACGCATCCGAGTAGGGAATAGATAGATAGATATTGTTTATTTAGCCTTCTCGGCTATTTTTACATAAAATACATATTTACATACATTGCTTACATCTATAAGTATACTCTATTAACTATTTACAAAATGAATTTTCTACTTTTATGTGTTTTATAATTTTTCTTTTAAATTCTTTAATTTGTTCACAGTTTTTTATTTCTAATGGTAGTTTATTATATAATTCAATTCCTTTGTCAAATAGTCTATTTTTTGCCTGTTCAGTTTTACTAAAATTAATTACTAAATGTTGTGCTTGTCTTGTTTCCCTTGCTGTTTTATCTTTCACTCTTTGGATTTTGTTTACTAAATCTCCTGTTATTTGGTTTTTAATTAATTTAAAAATAAAAATTAGTGTCTTATACTGAATTCTCTCTTTTATTGACATAAATTTCAGTGTCTAGCATGTCTACCACTGGAGTGTATCCATTGCATTGAATTATTACCCTCATTGCTCTATTTTGTTGTATCTGAAGTTTTTTAATTTCACTTTTTTGGGCTCCAACTAGTATTGTTGCACAGTAATCAAAATGTGGTGCAATTGTGGATTTATATATCAAACATCTTGTATAGCCATTTATATATTGCCCAATTCTGTTTAACATATTAATCTTTTTTCCAGTTTTCTTTACTATATATTCTATATAATCTTTAAAATTTAATTTACTATCTATAATTACTCCCAGATATTTCATTTTGCATACCCGCTGTATTTCCTTTAAATCAGTTGTGAATAATTTTGTTTCTCTTTCTTCTATGTTTCTTCCACTATGTAAAATCATAAATTTAGCCTTTTCTACATTCATTATTAATTTATTTACCCTTAACCATTCTTGTACTGCAATAAATACACTCTGCAGTTTAAATTCAATTTCCGCTTCTGTTTCTCCAATTACATACAATAAAGTGTCGTCAGCAAATAACTGAATTTTACATTCATTCGCAAAAAAATTTATTATATACTTAATTAAGTCATTTATGTACATTATAAACAACATTGGTCCCAAAACTGACCCTTGCGGAACACCTAAATCTACGCTAATTTCCTCTGACACAATGTTATTATATTTTACTTTTTGCTTTCTATTTACAAGATACGAAATAAACCACTTTTGAACGTCACCTTTGATACCGTATTTGTACATTTTCTCAATCAGCATTGACCTGTCAACCGTTTCAAATGCCCTCTTTAGATCCAAGAAGATAATTTCTACTTTCTTTCCTGTATCAATACTAATTTTCCATTCGTCTAAGACTGCTTGAATCGCGGTTTCACAGGATTGTTTTTCTCTGAATCCTGATTGTTCATTTCTTATTATTTTGTTTGTTTCAATAAATTCATTTAATTGCTTCTTTACTATTTCTTCTAATATTTTTTCATACGTGGGTAGTTTATTTATTGGCCTAAATTCAGTTGCTCTCTTTGTGTTTGTTACTTTTGGAATTGGTATTACGGTGGAAGTTTTCCATGATTCAGGAAAGATCCCTTTTTCTAATGAATTATTTATTATTTTCAAAAATACAGCTTCTAATATATCATACTTTTCTTTTATCATTTTTGTTGTAATACCCTCGTCGGTTCCTTTTTTGTTTGTTAGCCCAAAGATAATTTTACGCAATTCTTCCTTTCTTATCAATTTAAATTTATTAAATTCACTGTCACACCATTTTTCATTTTGCTTGTAAATATTCTGATTCTCTGCATCAGCATTTTGTACTAAAATATTAATGCTTCTTACGAAATAGTTATTGAATTTGTTTGCTATATTTTCTTTACTACTTTCATCAAATACAATATCTGTAGTCATTAAATCACAGTTTTTACCTCCAATTAATTTCTTAATTACCTTCCATAATTCTTTACTATTATTTTTGTGTTCTTCAATAGTATTATTATAATATTCTACTTTCTTTTTCTTAATTAGTTTAACTACATTATTTCTTAACTTCTTGTACTCTTCCCACTTGTCTGGTTCTCTCGTTATTTTAGCTGTTTTGTATACTTTTCTTCGCAATACCATTTTCTTTCATTCCATTCTGTATGCACCTTCACCGTTTTAAATGGTGCCACCTTATCTAAGGCTTTTACGACTGCTTTTACAAATTCCTCGCTTAACTCGTCTTCATTGTCATGTTTTAATTGTCTAATATTACATTCTAATATTTCTCTAAATTGATCATCTTTAAAATTTCTATAGTCTCTTTTACGTATTTTAATCCTTTCTCTTCGATGTACCTTTATCTTTTACATCAGACTTAACTATTACCCAAGCATGGTCGGTAATTTTTGGTGTGTCTTGTACTTCTACATGTATATTTACATTTGAGAATACTAGATCAATGATTGTCTGACTATTACTATCCACTCTTGTTGGCTCTTTTACCAATTGGTTTAGTCCCAATGCTTTAAAACTATTTACTAACTTCTTCTTTACGTAACTTTCTCTCAGTACATTTATATTAAAATCCCCTATTATTATGCAATTATTAATTGTTAATATTTCTTCCACTTTGTAATATAGTCAATAAATTCGCTATCAGATGCATTTGGAGAGTGATAGCAACTACCGATCCTTTGTATTCTTTACACAAAATATCTAACTTAACCATCCAACAGTTACTTTCTATATAGTCTACTTTAACATTTTCTATTTTAATATCTGTTCTCACGAATACTACTACTCCCCCCGTTCTTCGGTTCTGTGAATTACATCTGATACATCTATAGCCTTGTATTATAATTTCCTCATCCTCTATTTCTTCAATTACTCGTGCCTCAGTGAACGCCATTAGGATAGGTTTATTTTGAGATTCATTTATGTATTTACTGATTTGATCGAAGTTTGCCAAAAGACTTTGTACATTTAGTGTTAAGAATGCATTTTGTATATTCAATGATTGCTTCTCAGAAGTATAATCAATTCTTTTCCTCTTTTCATTTATTATACTTAAGTAAGTTGGGCAATCTTTGTCTGTTGCTTCATGATCAGTCGAAATGTCCGTTAATTTTAGTGTTCTAACCTTGTCTTCACAATTCACGCATTTTTTAAGTTGCATCCTCCACTGTCATGATTACCCGCACATACTTTGCATACAATTTCTTTCTTACAATCTTCACTAAAATGGTTAAAACCCCAACACTTGAAACATCTGACAACACTTACAAATTCGTACACCCGACACCCCTCCCATCCTAAGTTTACTTTGCCCTTTTCCATTAACAATTTGAATATCTCTGCATCTGTCTCTAGAATAATATTACCTTTTTCCTCTTTTCTATTGCCTTTTTTAGTATTGTATCTTTTTATCACTTTCATATCGTTACCTTCACTCGTTTCTATTTCATTTTGCATTTTAATTGCCTTAATCAATTGTTTGTCTTCTAGTTCAAACTCCTCTTTTCCTACTCCTATAATTTTAAGTTTAGGTTTAATATTCTTTGGAATGACAACATCTACTTCTTTCTTTAAGTGTTCCTCAACTTTCTTTTTCAATTGCTCTCTGCCTTTCTCAGTATTACATTCAACAATCACTACTCCCTTATTTCCTTTCTTGATTTTAGATACCCCTACAGGAAGTTTATTAATATTAACATTCTCCTTGAGAGTTTGTTCAGTTTTCTTACTATCTTGTGGTATTTTTGGTTTTATTACAATTTTTTTTCTTTGCTAGCTATTTCGGCATAACTTACTGTTTGGGACTCCTTTTCATGAATATTTACATTTTTTATTATTTCTGCCATCTGTACTTTTATAACATTTATTTCTTCCAAAACTACTTCTCTGACAATATCTTTTAGTTTATCTATACTTTGCTGTTTATTTTTAATTTCAATGATATCTTGTATTATTAAATCTAATTTGCTTTCTAATGTACTATTGTTTCCACTTGAATTTTCTCCTTCATCTTTCTTATTTCTATCATTCACAACGACATACTTCTCTCTATCTCCATCACAATTCACTAGCTCATCTCTAATATCGAACACTTGATGTTTCTTACTGCAGTTACTATGGAAATATTTCATACATTTTCTACAATAGATGCCCTCTGAAATAATTTCTTTCTTACATCGCCCTAATTCACATACCCGTTTAATTCCCTCCATTCTTTTAAGTTCGATCAACCTTCACCTCAATCCGCCTGTTAAGCAGTGGCGTAGCGTGACTCACACGTTTGGGGATGCTCAACAATAACACACAAAATGTCACTATCAACTACTTCATCTAACAGGCGAACGCAACACAAGGCAGATACACTGGGACTACTTCCACGATCTCGATTGCTTACGACGGTGTAGGCGCTTCCCACAAAATCCTCACAGCAGTCAGGGCTGCCGATGTCTTGAAAGCAAATTATACAATGGCTCAGCTTTAATTCTTATACGCGAATGGCAATAAGACCATTTGTTAATTTATACATTGCAGACTTAAATAATATGTAATCTATTTAAGAGATAATACAATTTCTTTGATATTAATTAAGAAATAGTAGTCAGGCACTATTTCTACAGTTTGTACCCATGACCAAGCGGGGACTCCCGAGTGAGAGAGAGAAAGATAATTTACTGAACGCCTGAAGTGTGCTGCGCTCTCGTGCACAAACGAGCTTCTTTCCGCAGTAGACGCTAGCGTAAAGCAGTCGGGTTTCTCAGGGCCAGGGGTGAAGAGGGGAGAGGGGGACCTCGCCATCTGCGCATGCGTCATTGCTCGTCGCAATCTGGCGGCAGACGCTGAAGTATTTTAGCTTCCAACCAATCAGAGGCCAGCTTCAACAGCCCGCCGAATTCAATCATAGGAAATCAATTTTAAATTAATACAAAACGTGTTTCGCTCAACAGACCACTTGTAAGATTATCAATACAGTATTTAAGGTTCTTATATACGGGGATGCTCAGCATCTCAGCGTCCCCTGACGCTACGCCACTGCTGTTAAGGCCGGTCAGCTCCGTACTGTCCACTCAGCTCGACGCCGCCGTCGCCGCGTCAGCTCCCTGGGCAGCCGCCCCCGGCGCCGTCCTCAGCGGCTTACTTGGACTCCGGTGTCGTCACGTCCACCAGCACAGTCAGCAGCCTCGCGCCGCCCCACACCCGCGCCTCCGGAATTTGCTGTGTCCAGCACTGCCGCCACGCACTCGCACTTTCAGGCACTCAATACATAGCATATAATTGCCAATTTTTATACTTTCTCCGATTTCTACTAAGCTGGAACCCCCTACTTTTACCAATTACTGATCTCTCACTTCCTTTTCTCAACTGTCAGTCCCTTTCGTCATTTTCAAATACGTATACTTCAACACTTTTCTATTCGTTTATACGGAGCGACCTGTCACTACGTCCGCACCGCTTGACAACTCGACTGCGAATTGGCGCGGTATTGTCACAGAAGGAGAGAGGTGAAGAGGTACCAATAGTTTGCATCTAAATCGCTTAATGTTCATCAGAAACGGTACTCGCAGATCGAGAAGGAAGCGCTGGCGGTATATGGTGTAAGGAAATTCAATGATTATTTTGTTTGGTGATAAATTTATTCTAATTACATATCACAAAAAAATGAATTCTTTGGGAAATTGACGAAAGTTATAGAGAAAATAACGAAAGATAATATTATATTGCTTTTGGGGGATTTTAATGCACGTGTTGGAAGCGAAAATCAATTGAGAAATCAATGGAGAAAAAGTTAATGAAAATGGTAAAAGGTTGAAAGAAGTGTGTAAACAATTCTCAATGAGAATTATGAATGGATTCTTTAATCATAAAAATATTTATAAATACACATGATTCCAAGCAAAAAAGGATTTAAAATCAGTAATTGATTATATTATCATTCCAATAGGTGCGCCCATTAAAGTCGACAATGTAAGAGTACAAAGAGGGGTTACATGCGGTTCAGATCACTTTCTGGTAAGGGCTCAAGTGTATATCACTCCTAGAATTTGCTTAGGAAAAAATATTGAAGAAAAGGGGAAAAGGACTGAACTGCCAAACCATAATTTAGAGAGTTTTAATAATAAATCGACGATTCTTGTACAAATTGAGACTGTCCCAAATGCAAGAAATTGATTCAAATTTAGATGTAGATAGCATGTATGGGAATTTGAAAGGAAGATTACATCAAGCAGCTATTCAAGCAATAGGAGAGAGAAATCTTGAAAAGGAAAAGTGTAATAACTGTGGAACTGGTGGAACGAAAATCTGGAACCATTGGTGAAAGAAAAGGAATCATTGTATAAAAGATGGTTGTCGACCCATAATCCTTTGGATAGAAATGCTTACATGAAACAAGTAAACTTCGTCAAAAAGCACGTGTGTAAAGCAAAGGATGAATATTAGGACCAAGATTGTAGTGAAATAGATACATAGGAAGCTCATGATCAAGAGAAGCCTGAAAAACTATTTCAAAACTAAATAAAACTCGAAGTGAAAATATAATTCTGAATCAGATTTGTCTCCAATAATCGAAGGAACACTACTGTAAGTTGCTCACAGAAGATAGACCTGAATTCTGTCATGTTAGTTACGCTAGAAATGTGGAATCACAGTCTCTGTTAGCTATCACAACTCAAGAAGTTATACAAGCTCTGAGAGAAATGAAGGGGAATAAGTCAACTGGTCCTGGAGGTTTACCCATTGAGCTATTAAAAGATGCACCAAGCCTTGTTTTGGATAATGTGACAATATTATTTAACAGATGTATCCAATCGAGTGCCCGAATAATGGAACAATGCATGGATTAGTTCCATTCATAAAAAGGAAAACAGAAACAACTGTTCAAACTATCGAGGAATTAGTGTAATAGCTACTATGGGTAGACTGTATGGACGGATTTTTGACTCGAAGACTGGAAATGGAGGTCAATGAAATTGAGGAACAAAGTGGTTTTAGGGCAGGAAGATCTTGTATAGATAATATATTCTCTATTAAACAACTTATCGAAAAGAAAATGTCAACAAACAGAGAATTACACTTTATTTTTATTGATTTAAAAAAGGCTTCCGATAAATAAAATGTGGGGAATCCAACCAAACGTGAAGGTAAATCCTGCCATGATAAATGTAATAAAGAATGTCTATGAAAACAGTAGCAGACATGTTAAGATAAAACATGAAATATCAAGGTTTTATAGTACATAAGGGTCTCAGACAAGGATGTTCTCTTTCACCAACTTTGTTCAAGATTATTATTGGTGAAACTCTAAGAGAATGGTCCAGGAAATGTAGAAATATGGGAGTGACTGTTGGAAACGAGAAGATTTATTATCTCCTTTTTGCTGATGACTAATTTTGGCTGAAGATCAGGATGATATTGAATACATGTTAAAGAAATTAATAGAAACATATAAAAAATGAGGACTCGAAATAATGATAAGTCAAGATACATGGTTATATGGAAATCTGGGAATGATCTAGAAACAGAAATAGGTATATTTCGAGTAGTAGAGGAATTTAAATATCTTGGAGTGACTCTTAGATGGATCTGATGACAATGACATTATTAAAAAAATAAGCAATGGAAGGGTGATTACTAGTAGACTACATCATATATTACAGAACAAGAATATTAGAAAGCAAGCCAAAAGACAAATATACAAGACAATGGTGGAGAGTTGTGTAACTTATAGATCAGAAATTTGGGTTAAAAAGGATGCAATAAACTCTCGGCTGGAGGCTATGGAAATTAATTTTTGGAGACGATGTTGTCAGTATACCCTGCAAGATAGAATACCAAACAAAGAGATTAGACAATACAGATAGAGACAAGTGATCGAAAATGTAGAATCCAAACAACTCCAATGGTATGGCCACCTAATGAGAATGCATGCTGCCAGAATACCAAATATGGTCTTTGAGTGGATCCCTTTCTAAAAAAGAAAATGAGGAAGGCCTAGAAAATCTTGGAAGTCCATCATTGATTTGGCAATGAAGAGAAGAAGAATAGAGGAAGATGCCTGGCGGAATAAAAAACATTGGCATGTAGAGTGCGAGAAAAGGTCATTAGAACTGAAAACAACTCGCTTAATAATAACGTATCACAAAGCGTTGGTGGCATTGCTTCATCCCACAAAGTGAATACTGGACAATATGGTAAGAAAACTGCAGAAATGAGCATTGTTCTAATCTGACACGGCACACCACGCGAATGCTGATGCATTGTCATGCTTGCCAATCGGCGAGGATGCTGATATTGGTCGTTTGGAAGTAGATTCGTTGCAGATCAATAGAAAGCAGGACCAAGCTGTGCAGCAGTTTCCAGTAGACACAAGACGCATCGCTCAGGCCACCGACCAGGATCCTATTTTGAAGAGAACACGGGAGTATGTTCACACAGGTTGGCCAATGCAAGGAAAGAATGTATCATTCTTCAAGCTTCAAGAATGTCTACCTACAAAAGCTGGAATCTTGCTCCTGAGCACAGGCAACAGTGTTGGTGCCAGCCAGCCTGCGTAGTGAGGTGTTAAGAACTTTGCATAGAGGGCACTGAGGAATTATCTTGACAAAGCAGCTAGCAAGACAAAATTGCTATTGGCCGGGTATTGACCGCAACATTGAAAAAATGGTCATACCTTATCAGAGCTGCAAATTGGAACCAAAAGAATCCTCGACAACAATGGGTTTCTTGGCCGGAACTGGAAGGGCCTTGGGATAAATTGCATATAGACTTTGCAAGCCCCTTCCAGGGGTCGACTTGGTTCATAGTGACTGACACGCAGACAAATTTCCCACGTGACAGAAATGATGAACCCCATAGCACAGGCCACAGTGAGAGATCTGCAGAGAATATGGAGCATAGAAGGATTGCCCAGGGCAATAGTGTCAGACAACGGCCCTCAGTTTACTTTGGAAGTGTTTAAAAGAGTTTGCAACAGCAATGGCATCAAGCACATTCTAGCACCCCCATATCACCCCTGCTCGAATGGTGAGGTAGAGCATTTTGTTCAGACATTTCAAATTTGGAAGTTCGAATTTGAAGCAGTTAACTTTTAGCAGAAACGTGATATTGTATACTCACACGTACCTGGAATTTTCTTTGGACTTAGCAACTGTATTCAGCATAACGACCTGGCTTGAATTAGTATCTCCTGGGTATTGTGACCATTAGCAAAGTGTTTTGGCTCATTCTATGGTATTTTAATGTAAAATAAAATTGTTGTTGCAGAGATTTGATCCTGTGTTTGAAGTAGTATACCACAGAAAGTAAAAATTATTTTTTTGACTGTCACTTTTCATGTGCACTGACAATATCTTCGATTAGATTTTGATAGATTATTCACGATTATTAACATCTTGAACAAACAACAATTTTATGCTTTTCTCACCTCTTTGAGTAGATGAAGAGGAAGAGTAACTTCCTTCAGAACGTCCCTGAAAATAATATAAGTACATTAAGGAAAGAGAAAATGAAATTCCATGAATTTCTCAATAACAAAAATTTCAAGTAATAAATTTCTTATTTACATACGTGTTCACTATTAGTTGTCCCACTCAGTTTATTAGAATGGTGCTGGACATCATATTTTCTTTTTGTTCCATATAGCCAGCCTAGCAGTATGAAATAAAAAGCAAGAAAAATATTTAAAAAATAATGGAAAATATCTGAAATAACAAAAGCTATGAATAAAAATTATTTTAAATAATAAATGCTACTCAAGCGAGTAAAAATAATTGGAATCGAGTACATTTCAAATGATAACAAAAGCTTGGGAAGTTAAAATCAATGCAAAAAATGAACTCACCCCCGTCCGATACTTTGGTCATGTTGCTGAGAAGAAAATCTTTATCTTTTGCTTCAAGATGCAACATTTCCCGAAGAATGTCCACCATATGAATATGTGCTTGAGACTGAGCTCTAAGGTAGTAAACAACAACACTGGAAGAATGAATATATTTTTAAAATATTTGTTTGCATAATAACTATTATTGTTAATAATTTATGAATTCTCACCACATTCCAATTAATATTCCAGCAACAACACCTGGCTTAGTGATGTACATAAAAACTTTGATAATAGCATGATCTTGCTTTAGTTGAAATATTTCTTCTAATATCATTTCATACATACTTGGATAACCACGAAATGGACCGCAATCAGAAGCTTTCACACTTGAAAAAACATGATATGCACAAATGAACATATAGATATCAATAATTCAAAGTTAAATTTAGAGAACTGTAATGTACATACTTCATAAGAATGTATCCATATACTATTATTACACTCAACATGGAGATAAATGACAGGACTAGAAACACTGTTTGTGTTTGAGCTGCACGCCACGAGTGTTCTGATGGCTGACAGTTCTTTAGAGCTCCAATCTAGATACAGAGACTACAATTCATAAAAGTAACTAAACAAAGGACAATTCTAAGCATGTAAAAAAAGGAAAGTAACTATACCTTTTTAATGTAAAATGTTATGAACATTTTAGTTATAATAATAAGTGATGCCGGAGGACAGAAAAAAAATCCCACAAAGAAAAGGGTCTCATTATAAATTAAATTTAATGTATTTCTAGCAATATTAAATTCAGGCTGGCCAATTTTTCTCCACAATGTTCTAAAAAAAGATAAAAACAAAATAAAATAAAATAGTCATAATTAATTTACAAATAAATTTACTTACAAGTAGATTCTTTTGCGGACAAATTCTGCCAGTGAAGTTCCAAGAATTGCTATTAGAAAATCCATGAGAATAAGCCTGTACACTTCTTGTCCTAGAGATGTTTCCCAACACTAAAACATATTTTGAATTGTATTAATAGGCATTAGATTTTGAATTGTATTAATAGTCCCTTAATGGTTATTATGAACAATGAAACACACCTCTTGAGAATCTGCCTTTGATCGCTTCAACCAAAATGCCAGAAGGACACTAATGACAACCATTCCTAATTGAAATGTTCTTATTAAGGTAAAATAAAGAGCAATGCGAGGTTTTCGGTACTCTTCAAATCTATAGTGTGAACAAATCATTTGGATTGTTATATTAATTGTACTTTCCATTTTGTAAAGCATAAAAATAATTAACAACATGTAAAAAACATACCGAACAATCCAAGAAAATATTACTGGTGAGATCATCATTATCACTGTGACAATAAGGGACATCATCATGGAACTTTGGTATGTTCTCTCTTCATCATAACCCAAATTTGCACTTAATAGAAACCATATTACACCACCAGTAAATATAAGTATAAAGATACTTAATATGTGTACACAGATTCTCACTCCAATAATATGAAATCTCATTTCCAGTTTTGTGACATTTCAGATTTATCATCTTCACTCAATAACTCCTAAAATTTAAATAATATTGTACAACACACTGAACACAGAAAATCACTATCAATTCACAAAAACATATTCAATACTTGTATTGATTAGATGCTTTTGGTTGTAACAGAATAATTCAGTACCATGCAAAATAATTGTAATTCACTGGTGAGACCAAAATATATTCGCAGTTTAGGACAGATGTACACTGGAGCATAAGAAAGAAAAATGTCATTCTTTGTTTTTAATCATTATCTGGTAACATTCACAGACATAAATTGAATCAATTTTTACAGAATATTGTAATTTCATCATCATGAACATTAAAATAGCCTTACCTAAATGAAATACTCCAACAATTTTGAGTTTAAATTATGGTTCCTTTCATACAAATTGCTCAGATCTTCTATTAAATTTAAAACACTATTATCACATTGCCTAAAAAGCAATTCTGCCTTTTTTTTAAAGTTTAATAAGGAATGAGATCTTTTTGGAAAGTGTCGTTATCTATAATTATTTTCCCTATCACAGAAATGACAACTAACACAACTAGAAACCCAAATACAAGGCATCTCTGATTGACAATGGATTATGAACTCAAACAAGAAACTTCAACAATCAAATAGAAGAACCCAGAATAACATCTGTTCTGATTATTTTGAGATACACATTTCAGTGATTTGATGTCCAAGATTAACCTTATTTACATTGTTTATTAGAGTATTGATATGTTAATTTATTTAAACATTACAATTTTTTTATTAGAAAATTGGTACAATCAAGAACACAGAATTTCACTGAAAGCCTTGAATGTAATCCTATTTAATTGTTATAATTGCAAGTTTCAACCTTCAGAATATTTATTCAACAGGTTACAGAAATTATTTCACAATGTTACCTAAACCATTTCACAGGTGTTAAAAAAAGTACACATTCACACTTGAGATCAGATAGTAATTTCTCACTCTGTCAAGGAACTGACACTCAATATCAGTCCGAAGTTACATATGACTATTTGTTCCCAAGACCTTCATATATTTAAAAAAATAAACATAATTATACATTTTCTTTACCCTGAGTTCATTTAAAATGCTCTTCGATTTCAGGATAGCCGATTCTTCTGTTGCAATACCAAAATCCCAACCACAAAATATTTTATTTGCATAAATATTTTTGATTCCTTGAGAAGTTTCAATGAAACTCTTGCGGTATGATTTTGCCATGCTGAAATTACAAACACAAACAGATATCCACTGTAACATAGTGATTAAAAAGAATATCAAGAGTTCAACTGTGTATTAAAAAGGAATATATACCTGACTGATAGACATATGAATATAAATACATAACAAAAGAGGAATGTGAAAAAATATGCCATTGGAAAACTATAATGTATCCCTGGAATAGCTTCCCAGGATTGATTGCTGTAGTGACCATAGTATAAACTTGTATTGGTGAAATAACCCTAAAATAAAAGTAAGAAAAAAAATGAACTCAAAATATTGAACAGAAAATGTGTAACTTAAAATAAATTCACTTTTAAATAACTGAAAAATTATTTTGACTGAAATAATATTTATTATATTTAAACTAGAAAGTGATATGTGTAATAAACGATACAAACATAATTTGAATACTGGCACTCAACATACAGTGTCAATTTTTAATAAAGAAGCTCTTCAAAATTAATAATCATACAAAGACAACCATGTCAAGAAGGTGGCAGGAATGGCACAATGATTATTCTTGTAGTAAAGATCTGTAATGGAAATGCACAGAACAGAAAATAAAGGAGAGGCTTAATGGGAGCTAGATAAGGGTTCTAACTCCAAAATTTCTTGGCCTTGATATAGAAAAAGAAGATATCAAGATATGGATTTTTTAACACTCAAGGCAATAACAACTAGTGGTGATACAGAATGGCAGACTTTCCCTCGTTAGTTTTCTATTTCCTTAGATTTCGGCTAGCTATTTGGACTCTTGCCCGCTGAACTTTATCGCCGCGCAAAGTACGTTTTTTTGACATTTTCTTAATTTATCGGTTTCCTAAAAGTTGAACGGAAATATTATTTTAAGAATATTAAAGAACTATAAAACCTCGTCATAAATGGCAATTTTCTTCGAAAAATTTGCAGCCGTTTTTAAGAAAATAAGCGCTACTAAAAATGCGAAATTCGAACCTCTTTTTCACAGAAATTTTTCGAGTTTTTGAAAAACTTCCTTTGAAGTCAATTGAAGTACTTAGATTCACAAATACAACAGTGCTTACAAATTGCTGTAATGTGCACATTTAAGGCGTGAGAGATCTTAGAAAAAATTTACATTTTTGTAATTTTTTAAAAAACGAAAAGTACCTCAAAATTAACTTTACCACCAGAGAGTGCAAATAGCACTATCCGTTCGAAAAGACTGAAGAAAAATATTTCGAGCCATTTTTGAGAAAATGACGTTTGAGTGTTTCTGAAAATGCGGAATTTTGAGCTAGTTTTCATAAAAAACGATTGAGTTCTCGAGAAACTTTATATGACATTATTTAAAGCACATTTACTCATAAATATAATCATGTGAGCAAATTATAACGACATATTAACGACGTGAGAGGCAAGTCCAAAAAATTTCATTTTTGTAATTTTTGAAAAAACAAAATGGAGCAATATGGCGCTTATGTCATCTCATAGAGTTCATTTAGCACTATCCCTACCAAAAAGAAAAAATTTGGAGCCGGTTTTGAGAAAGTCTTGTTTTTTTAATTTTTTTAAATCAGCACATATTGCACGCAATATTGTGCGAAAATTACTAAAATCTTCAAAAAATGTACATGATCTTAATGAAAGAACTCACTTTAGAGAAAAAAATATTAGAAGAAAATACCTCTATCTTCAATTTTGTATTTGTAGGAAGAGACCGACGAAAATTCAAACTTTTGCAATTTTCGAAAATTCAGAGTTAACCGTGAGAATCGGACCTATACAACATTTATAAGTGAACTAGGAAAATCCGGTAGACGTTGTTCTGCCCTTCATCACCCTCTTTCCCCTCCCATCACCGTTTCTGTCTCTCCCTCCCTCACCCTGTCTGTGTGTCTCTTTCTCTTCCGCTCTCTGTCTCTCATTCACATTTACTTGCAGATTCTGCACGTCTCTGAGCAGGTGAGGTAATATCGGGAAGCACTGGACCAGCAAAAATGTAACAATGTTCCGGAAGAGTTCATTCGGTAGATTACGGCGTGAGAAACGTTTCTTTGAGCCCTTCGGTTTCAAAATTTTAGATTTTAAGGCCCTAGAACGCCTAGTTTAGGAGTTATTTAACGATATAAATTCAAAATGCTGCCGAGTGTGATGCAGGTTGCAATGGATGTGAATATGTAGCGCCATGTAGTGGAGCTACAACAGAATTAACAACACATAAACTAGAAGTCTGCATTCTCCGCGATTTTTACCGACCAGCGCTCGCTCGCCTCTCTTCTCTCGAGACCACGCCCTCGACTGTCCTTTGCAGCCGGTTGCGGACTCCCGGGAGCCGGCGGCCGACCGAGGCTCGGCCGGTTGTCGACAATCGGCAGACCCCGTTCAGGCGAACTGCGCCACATAACAATCGGCCGACACGTCGGAGTAATTATCTAATGCCAAGTTTCAGGAAAAGAAAGGAGTACTGAATGGTTTTTAAAATAAATGACCAATAATTTCGTTTTTTCAAAATTTAATATATAGACGATTTTTAATATTAATTTTCAAATAATAAGTTTTAATATAAAAAAAGAACAAAAAGCTTTAAAAATCCACTCCTCGGACGCACTGGAGAACCGCAAGTGGATCTACTGCAGTTCTGCCTGTGAATTCAAAGAAAAGGCATTCAAAAGTTTTAGAGATAAATTCCGTTCTTTGTAATGACTAGGCATCGTGTGTTTCGGAAGTTGCCTATTTTATTCTAATGGACATAAAATTATTAATTCTCCTTCGTTTTATATGGTGTAAATACAAATGCTCTGCTAAATTTAGATGCAAGTGTAATGAAATATATTAGTACCTTTCCCTTCCAATTTTGTATTTTTTTGGCTTTTTCCAAATATTTTTGTTGTTGTTCTTGTAATTTTTAGGCATCTGAAACGCAGGCCTTAATTTCTTAACCCGGCAGTAGGCGCGAGGGATCAGAGGCGTATCTAGGTATCCAGACGCCCATGGCAAACATAGAATTAGCGCCTCTGTCAGGATACTTCAATTTAGGGTTTTTGTTATTCGCTTTAGCGTATGTATTCTAAATAGCGCCCCCTTCTGAGTGGCGCCCATGGCACGTGCCATGTCTGTCATATCGTAGATACGCCTCTGCGAGGGATGCCTCAGTCACCCCGGCATTGTTTTGAGCTCATTATACGTTTAGTTTTATTTATAATCTTGCGAGCTTCTCAGTATCTTTCGAGGAAAGCTTTGTGCACATATCTCGACCCTTCTCTTTCAACTGCTTCCTGTCATACCCTGAAAATTTCGTTGCAAAGGCGATGGCGCGCTGTGCGGGGGCCACCGAGTCACTTCGCGCAACCTTTGTTATCGCTTCCTGCCACGCTGTTCACAGTAGTTCACCCAAAGGAAGGGGGTCTCGTGGAGCTTCAATACTACTCCACAGAAGCCAATGATTCACAATTTCAGCTTTTACGATTTTTTAATTACAATTAATCGTTTATCTTGTATTGAAACGAAAAATATGGAGTAATTGAAAAATATTTTACTCGTACATATAAAACTTTATATGCATCATTTCGGGAATACATACTTTTGCCGAATTTAAAATAATGTTAAACGTGTGTATATAATAGTAAATAATGTATTTTGAATTATTGAGTTGAATAAGCTGATGTACTGTGACCGTTGGATGGCCGCCGACTCAGTCGGAAAATTCAAAGACCATGGCGGCTTACATCAACTATTTCACAATAAATTGGTACGCCCAATGACGACAAGACGATTTGACGCAAGGAAAATAGTACCCACCTCATTTTTGCTTAGCACATGCGTTTTTCTAATATACTCGTGAAATTATGACCAAATGTTCATTGTATTTAATAAATATAACATATTCGGGTTTGTAAGAAACTTAAATGACATTACAATTGGTACGAAACGAATTATTTTCCCTTAAGCACTATAAATATAAAAAATATAAAAATTCATGCAATAAAGGTTTTAATTTATTTTCACTCTTTGTTTGTCTTAATTCTTTCCAAAATGTATTGTTTTGTCTCTATAAAATGATTTCCAATCAATCGATAAATTGTTACTTTTCAACAAATTAGTCGTTTAAGTGAAATTGTATTTTCTTTCGATTGCAATGAATTGAAAGAGTTGCGATCACTACGTGTGACGACTTTATATCCCGTACATGCATTGAGCGGCGAAGCTACCGAGCAGTCCGGCGCCGGTCTAGTGGCCGAGCAATTGGAGAGGTTTTTGAGAAAATTTTGAAAATGTCCGGGGAGCTTCATGTAAATTACTCCCAAATTTTGAAGAAAGTTTTTCAAAATCGCGGCGCTTCCAAGAGGAACTATATCGACCGGAGAATATTTTCGAAGAAATCGTTCGTATGGTTTAGGCGCTAGTGTTGTTCACGGACGAACGGACGGACGTTATGGAGAAAAAAACTTTTTCGGTAACAACGAGGACCCCAAAACGTGTATTTCTGTTAAAATCTCGATTTCGATTTTCCGCAGCGTTACAGAACATTTCATATACTACGCGTATTACTCCATATATACGTACGTATACAGGAAAGTAAAAATTGCAAGAAAATAAAATGATAAAAGGAAAAAAAAGACTACAATGAACTAAGCAAATGGGACTGAAACAGGATGCATTTATCAGATAAGTAACTTCTGGAGAAGTGCTAGGGGATAAAGGGCTACATACTACATAAAATAAGAAAATTAATGGGATGTAGAGTTAGACAACGGTGTAGTAGAATCACAGAAATAAAAGAGAAAAATTAACTTACCTCTCCTGTAAAAATATTTCCAATTGAAAAATTGGTCTGAATGCACTGAAAGTTAGGAATGTGCTGCTCGCCATAATAATCTACACAAAGAAAAAACTTTTTCAATATTTTAATTTTCTGCAATATTGAGTAACAACTCATACACAATGTTTTGTCCTCATTCCTCATTTAAAGCTCATTGTGAAAAATTAAAATGACTGTAGATAATAAATCTGTTACCAAAACCCTTTGACAAAACTATCGGAAAATTATAGATGAACAGTGTAGAAAAATCTTACACTGTGCGTCGCAAAAATTTTGATCAACCCTCCATATATGGAGGGCATATGATCTATAGATCAGGTGCTACTAGGTAACCTCTTTGGTCATTTAGTATCTAGCAACTTGTTTGGTGTCAATAACGGCTGCTGCAATTCCAATACCATTGCATTACAAGCCTGACTAATACCTGTTAGATTATGTGCCCCAAGGCATGCCCAAAGACCTTTCTATGCTCACAGTTCCCCTATGCCATGAGACCAGGCCTGCCCGTAAGGTTTTCTTGTACATAGTGGATCTACACAATGATAATTAGAGTGAAATATGAGAACTTTTACTTATGAGAAATACACCAAAATACGCCGTATCAAAGAGTGCAAATAGCATTATACATTCGAAAAGATTGAAGAAAAAATTTGGAGTCATTACGAGAAAATGGCGTTTGGGCGTTTATACACTGTTTTAGTACCGGGTGTTTTTTTTTTATCGTTCGCCGAAGATTCCGGCCGCGTCGCCCGGGCAGTCGAGGGCTCATTCGCCCGGCAAACCGCTGACTCAACTCCCGTGCTATCCGAGAACTATCGCTGCGCCGCTTAACGTACCTTAAAGAAGACGCTGAAAGTGGTGTCCTTCAGCTCGAATGCATTCTTGGCACCTCCGAAACATTCTGAATTGCCCTTTGAATTAAGTCTCGAGGAATTGCTGTGATTTTCTCTTCAATAGAGCTTCACGAACAACCACTTCACGACATAAAGATCGGAGTGTGGTGTGCGTTGAGTTCCACAAGAATTATCGGACCTATTTGTTTCAACACCACCGTTACTGCTCACGTTTACATACATCAAATATTGGCATTATACTTCGAATAATTGACACCAGAAGAAAGGCACTAGTGTTACTTTCAACAGGATTCGGCAACTGCTCACACTGCTGTTCGATCCATGAACTTTTTAAATAATGTTTATTGTGACGATCGTATAATTAATCGTGGGTTATGGCCTCCTAGATCACCTGATCTATCTCCTTGTGATTTTTTCCTGTGGGGGTACTTGAAAGATCAGGTGTATGCAGAAAACCCGCATTCGGAGGAAGAGCTCCGGCGCTCTATTGAAGAGAAAATCGCAACAATTCCTCGAGACTTACTTCAAAGGGCAAATCAGAATGTGTTTCGGATGTGCCAAGAATGCATTCGAGCCGAAGGACACCACTTTCAGCATCTTCTTTAAGGTACGTTAAGCGGCGCAGCGATAGTTCTCGGATATAGCACGGGAGTTGAGTCAGCGGTTTGCCGGGCGAATGAGCCCTCGACTGCCCGCGCGACGCGGCCGGAATCTTCGGCGAACGATAAAAAAACACTCTGTATTATGTGCATTATAGCGAGGTATTGGTAGATAAGTAAAATATACGTTCAAAACTATTTTTACTTTTTAAATATCCAGCACAGATATTGCAAACGATCAACGATCTACCAAAATTGGCCTCGCGATCGACTGATCTTCTAGTGGTGCTACAGAATGACACAGACTTTCTCGTACTACTTAGTTTTCTAATTTCTTTAGTGTGGACTAGTTTTTCGGTCTTCCCGCATCCTTTTGCCAGCAGCCACCTATCGCCGCGGCGCGCCGCACAAGAACATTTTAAACAATTTTCTCATTTTGTTCGGTTTCAAAATGCTAGAACCAAAATATAACTTTAAGAATATTACAGAAGAGTAAAATCTCGTCCTATATGGAAATTTTCGTTGAAAAATTCGGAGCAGTTTTTAAGAAAGGGCTAAAATTGAAGCTCTTTTTTACAGGAATATTTTGAGTTTTCGAAAAAATTTATTGGAAGTTATTTGAAGCACTTCCACTCACAAATGCAAAAAAGTACACAAATCGATGGAAATACGCAAATTAAAGGAGTGAGAGATGTTTCAAAACAATTACAATAGTGTAATTTAAAAAATACAACAAATGGTGATAATGTCATCTTACACAGTGCAATTAGCACACTCCGAACAAAAAGTTACAAGAACAAATTTGGTACAATTTTTAAGAAAACGGCGTTTCAGAGCTTCTGAAAATGAGGAACTTTAAGCTCATTTTCTGAGAAAAATGTTGAGTTTTAGAGAAACTATACATCATTTAATGCACTTGTGCTCATAAATGCAATAATGTGAACGAATTGTAGCTAATGTAAATATTAACATAAGAGATGTGAAAAAATCAATTGTGTAATTTACGAAAAAGAAAAGTATAGAGCAATATGACGTTTAAGTAATATCATAGAGTGCATTTAGTACTATCACTATCAAAAGTTTAAAGAAAAAAATTGGAGCCGTTTTTGAGGAAATCTTGTTGTTTTTATTTATCAATATTGCACATATTGCACGCAATTCTGCTCAAAAACTACTATTTAAAAAAAAAATGTACATGACCTAAATGAAAGATCTAATTATGGAGAAAGAATTTTACTTGGAGGAACATTCTCTGTCTTCAATTTTGTAGTTGTAGGAAGACACGAAAAAAATTCAAAATTTTGCAATTTTCGAAAATTTAGAGTTAACAGTGAAAATCGTACCCATGCCACATTCATACGTGCATTTAACTCTATTCTTTCAAGAAATTTAAAGAAAAATATTGGAGATATTTGTGAGAAAAAATTGAAAATGTCGCTGGAACTTCATGTAAAGTACCCTCCCAAAAACTGAATGTTTTTCAAAATCGTAGAGTTTCAGTGAGGCCAGATCAACAGGGGTTTATTCGGTTTGGAAAAAGCACATCGTTTAGTGTAGGCGCTAGTGTTGTTCACAGACGACAAACGGACAGATAAAGATGGACGGACGTTATGAGACAAAAGAAGAAGAAAACAAACAAACAAACAAAAACACTATTTCGGTTTCGGGGGACCCCAAAAGGTATGTTTCTGTTGAAGTCTCGAAATCGATTTCCCGCAGCATTACATAACTTACTCTACACTACGTATATACGTACGTACAAGAGAAAGTAATTAGTGGTCCTATGGAATGGCACAGCCTTTCCCGAATTAGTTTTTTATTTCCTTTTGTCTCGGATTACTATTCTGACTCGCCACATATTCTTGCCAGCTGCCAATAATCACCGCCTAAAGTACATTTTTTTTGACATTTTCTTAGTTCTTCCCTTTCCTAATAGTAGAACGGAAATATTATTTTGATAATATTAAAAAAATCGTAAAACCTCGTCCTAAATGACAATTTTCTTTGAAAACTTTGGAGCCGTTTTTAAGAAAATTGCATTTATGCGCTATTGTAAATTCGAAATTTGAAGCTCTTTTTACTGAAAGTTTAGTATATTTTTACAAGAAATTTAAAGAAAAAAACTTGGAGCCTTTTTGAGAAATTTTTGAAAATGTCTGGGGGGCTTCATGTAAAGTACCCCCAAATTTTGAAAAAGTTTTTCAAAATCTCAAAGCTTCGACTAGAGCCAGATGGACAGGACAGGACACTTCAATTTGGAAAAAAATCAGCATGATTTAAGCGCTAGTCGTGACGGACGCACAGACGGACGTTTTGCTTTCGATTGGTTCAAGGGCCCACAAAACAGGGATTCTGGCTATCCCAAGTGTTATGGGGATTTTTTCTCTTAATGTAGCAACTGTTTTTATCCATTTTTTCTTTATCAGGACCCGGCAATGGATTTTTTCTGCCGAAAATATAGTTTCGCCGTTTTTTTCGCGCAGCATTACATAACTTTCCCTATACTACGTATATTACACCGTATATACGTATGTATAATGGAAAGTAAAAATAATCTTTACGGAAAACGAAGGTTAATGAACAGCGGCAAAAGCCCATCCAGCACTACGACCCAGAAAAACTCATATAAACCATTATATCTCCATGGCAGAATGGCACAACCACTTCCGAAACGTACTGAAACACCAACCATAAATACCTAACGACGGAGAAAATGACAAAACCTAAAATAAAGTCCTAGAAGAATGGATTCTCCTCTCAACAACAGAAGCAAGAAAGGAGATCACCTCGGCAAAACCAAAGAAAGCACCAGGAACTGGAGGTTTATACAACACCGCCTAGAATCTGCACACCAAGAGAACAAAATTCTTCAAAAAATGCATAGAACCTGAAAGTAAACCCAACAATGGAGGAAATAAACAGTTAAGGTCTTACATAAATGAAAAGGAGAGTCAAGAGACCCAAACGCAAGAATGAAGAATGTCTCTACAATGAGCACCTTTCACGATATTCTCAAAACTCATCACGGACAGAATAAAAGTCACAATTTAACCAACGCTCCCAGTCAGCCAGTTGGGCTTCAGGAGTAATCGTCATTATCAGCTGTAGAACACCTTCTCAAAGACATAGACAACGTGTTTGAGAACAAACAAAAATTCTATGCATTGTTCATAGATTTCACAAAAGCCCTCGACCTCATGGATAGAATCATCTGCCTACAGAATCACCTAAAAGACATGTTAGGACAAAAACAAGTCCTAGGGTGCAGATAATAAGGACCGATACTTCACCCTAACTACACTGCAGTTTCCAACAACCTATCACGTTCGGAACCCAATTACCAAACGAATGGGGTTCTCCAGGGTGATCCCAAGAGCCCACCCCTCTTCATCCACGCACCAGCAGACATCCTGAGAATAGAAGACAGATCAGGTGAAGGCACAACACAATATGCATATGCATATGACCTGGTTGTAGGATCAACAGATACAGGAAAGCCTTCAGAAAACTCTGAAAGAAATAGCAGAATGGTGCAATACAATTTCACTATAAACACCAACAAGACAGAAATGATGGTATTCAGGAAAGGAGGCAAGACACCAAGTGCTACGAACTTAACATAAACAGCCACAACATCAAAACTGTTAATGAATACAAGTATCTGGGACAAATATTGCAACCTAGTGGCTTTTGTTTCACTAAAGATGCTATGGGAAAAGTGGTGCAAGCGATCCTTGCAATGAATGGAATAAAATACATTATTATACTGGTGCTCGAAACAGCAATGAAATTGTTCACAGCAAAAATAATACCAATTTTGACATATGGAATCGAGGTCACCTGGGTATATATGACAATGTCAAATCTGTTAGTCACACAAAAGATAAAAGCCTTCTATTTGAAAAAAATCTTTGGAGTGGCAAAACAATCAGATCCCGGTTAGTTAATGCAGTGGCCAGAGAGACAGTGACTAAGACATGCATGTTAGAGCACATTTTAGTTAAATAAAATATTTCTGAATCTTGGATTTTAAAAAAATGCAATGATTGTTTTAATAGAATCACAACATTTTAAGTCAAATCTCAATTAAATTTGGTAAAATTGTTGAAAGAAGAAAACTGACTGTTTAGGTAAATTAATGTGAATGATACCAGCTCCGAAAGCATTCACAGAAAGGAATTTTTCTGCTTTAAAAATAATACATAATCACAAAAGATAAACATAAGAACAAGAGTGAATGTGCAGCTTGTCTCTTGTATTAATTGAGAAAGAAATCTTGGAAACTATAGGAGAGACAGAAGATTTCATCAACAGTCATTAAAAAAATTGCCACTACAACAGGCTGGCTTGACTCTATACAGTATTTTGTAATGTAGGGTGTTGAGGGATCTTTACACATATATATCTTATAAATTCATGAAGGTCAATACAGGAGAAATCCTTTGAGAAATAATGAATCATTGATATATTATTTTGTATATTTTACATCCTGTTAAACGAATAAATGAAATAAATACAATGTTAACATGACAGCTTCCAAATGTCACCCATTATTTTAGAAGATAAATTATGTACATTTTTATGAATTTAAATCATTTAGACTCTAAATAATGTGCATATCCAGATTGTTGTATAACTGAGTGGCATTGTCTACCATACCTTGATTCTTTTTCGATCTGTCTATATTTGAAAGTTCAACCATATCTTATTTATTCAATATTGGCAGAGTCAATCTCAGGGCTCTGAAGCTTCAGAGATGGTACCCAGTACAGCACTGAATAGCTGATGTGTTACAGTGTAACCCACCTTCAGCACATGGGCATCAGGTAGGCAACTTCCAATTGTGTGTCATTCTGCCTTTTTTTAAACATAGAACCTTGACTCTCATGGGTGGCAAGATCAATTCATTATTGTTTGAAACATTCAGTTTGATGTGTGGATTGCTGGAACTGCAGCGACAACTCAGTTGACTGCAAGCCCATTTCGAATCCATAGTGCAAAAGTGGAGGGCTTTCTTGCACAACAAGCATTAATCATAATAAATGAAATCCAAACATTTCACTAATTTTAAAATAATTATTTCATTTCACATTTATTGGTTTGAATGAATTTCAAATTTGCTGCCTTATCAAGATTTCTAAAGCATTTCAATATTGCCTTAAAGGAGTCCGGGAGATTTTTTAAGAAATGAAAGAAAGAAAAAAAAAATTAGAAAATGAGCTTAGTTTTTGAGCATTTTGACCCAGTACTACTATTATCCCCACATCCACCTTCATCGCTTCAGATATATAGACCTGGATACTGGGCAAATCTAGTGATGACTATAAAAAACGGCCCATCTCGCCACTGATCACAACATACAAAAAATCAAATCGAATCTTGATGCAAAGACAAATTTTGTAAAGGCCTGTTTTGTTCAAAAGAATTCAAAAATAATTGTTTCCTAGTCCATATCCCCAACATGTAAAATTTTTATTCAGTTTCAATTTCAAATTATTTTCAACAATTCATTTAGAAGCATGTTAAAAACATTAAAACAAACACTATTTTTTTTCTAATATTGTTACCTTCATCTGAGAAAATTGTGATGTCAATCGTATCTTCCAAAGATGAATTAAGTGAGCTGATATTCTGTAGAGAACTATTATTCCACAGCAAATTACAGCTGACTGCACCCAAGTGATCATACAGAATTTGAGGAATCACCAAGAAACTATGGCTAAGAAAAATAAAAAAATAAATAGTTTCAAAATCTTTACAAATACCTTAAATATCATTCACACAATAAATTAGTATAACTTGCAGAAATATTCTTATATAAACAATACTTTTTGTCGTAGGCTTTGAAAGAGTGATGTTACGTTACTCAGACAGCCCAAATCCCAACAACAATTATACGATAAACTTGACTTCACCAGAGAATTAGCTATGACTTTGGAGCCCCAGTGCAGAGTGTTCCAATGGAACCCCATTGATTTTCCCCATTAATTTCTCAATCTTTATTGGGGGCTAGAGAGCATTAGGAGGCCTTGGCTTCAGGGGCCCTGGTGCCAAATACCAGTGGCACCACCCTAACTATTCCCTTGATTTTGACCTCGCAATTGATGACAAAATTTTATTGTGTCATCTTTATCTACAGGCTTTAGGTAGAAATCTTTATGGAAGAAATGGCTGGAAGCCAATATTAAGAATGACTGTTGCATTATAGTTAAATACAATACTACCGAATAAAAATGATACCTGGTACATTTATTAAATTTGTCATCATCATCATCATCATCATCATCATCTCCTCACCTATGACTCAAGAAAGAAACGTAAGTTTTTTCTTGGTTCAGCAATAGATCTGAAAAGTGTTCCTGTGTGGTCTACTTCTTTCTTGCCCTTTGTACATCACTCTGCTCTAGTCGTTTGTTATTAGTATATTATGAAACTCAAGAAATTATTTCACAACAGTAACAAAATTTACAATAAATCTTCCCTCAGTGTGCAGATATAGACAGATTTAATTTAAAAAAGCACTTCATGAATGAAAATAAAATGTATCATAGATGATAAAATAAAAATTGTTTGAATCACAAATGTTCATTATCCCTTTTTATCTGTATTATTTCCAAATAATTTACATTTATTTTCAAATGTAAATTTATGTTTTAATTTTTCTCTGACCAAAACCTAATTTCTCAATTTTTCTAGCTATTAAAGGGACGTCCCTATTATGACTTTCCCTTTTGGAAAAACTGATCAATCACATCCAATTAATTTTCAAATTCTGAACAGAATAAATTAAAATTTACTAAACACACTTTAAGAAAGAAACAAAATAAATTAGAATTAAAAAAAAAAAATTAAACATTCTTTAGCTGAATGTGGAAGGTGGCTCTACTAACACTACCTTTTACTGGTTCAGAAGATTCATGGACTTATCCTCACCACAAAATCTATTAGTTTATGTAATACATTATGCAAGAAAAATTAAGATTTGGTACACCCAAGTGACACAAATAAAGCAAGCACAAATAAAGCAATATTGAGCCATAAAACAACATTGATTTTTGCAAGTTTTATGTAATGTGCGAGTTAATCATGAAAAAATAATGCAACAGAATTTATATACATTATTATTTGCTTGAATATTTAAAAAAGTTGAGTCTCAATAATGAAAAAAAAATTGTTATGAAAAAGAACCTAAATTAGTAAAAGAAGTCTCACCAAAAAACAAAATTTAACACAGACAAATGAATTTAATTTGGGTGAGGAAGAAGAAAAACCCAGATGAAATAATAAATACCGCATCCATGAAAATTCGAAAAAAATATTTGAATAAGAACATTAAAATAAAAATGGTTTGTTTTAGAATTACTTAAGTACATACTACACACACACACAATCAGATCTGCAAATCACATAAATATGTGAAAAATATCAGATGATGTTAGATAGACCTAATGTTTTTTGCAGCACTGATTAAGGCATAATATACAGCCAAAACATTAGCCATATTATATTTGAATTATTTTAACTGATCTAAATTCAAAACCCTCATCCCAATTTAAATGTAAGATAAGACAAGCAGTATGTTAATTTAAAATACGTAAACAAAATATTAACCTAATTATGTATTATTTCTTGAACAGCAACAATAATGTGAAAAGCCTGAGGTTTATTTGACTTGCAGATAAATAAATAAAAACAGCAACCCTCTAACAATATGCTTTGTTAAATCTTTTATGGAGCTTTTAATATCACAAAAAATACATACACATATCACCCTGTAAACATAAACTTAGCTTCTTGAACTTACCTAATAAAAAATACTATGCAATTCATTATGAAAAGTGAACGAAAAAATCTGAAGAATGTAGCCACACCACTTCCATAGTGACCTTCTATTACTTTGATACTACTGTACCACAATTCACAACTATATATCATATCTTTTATTAACACATTAAACTGCAACAAAGCATTAAAAAACATAATGAAGATTACACATATTTCAGAAACATTGTGAATGATGTTATATTCTGCAACCTACCTTAGTGACTGACATACTGAACTGATATCTCAATCTTTTAAAGACTCCTAAAGGGGAGCTTCCTTGTCTTTTATTAACTCTATTAATAAGTTTTCTTCTAATAGTTCGTTTCAAAGTAAGCGACTCCGGCATTTCTCTTAAAGTGTCTCTAGGAAAAGCAGGAGAAAAATTTAATGAATGTCAAATGCAATTCAATCTTACAATTTTTTTATTTTGTTTTTAAATCCTTAAAATAGTCTGATGTTTTTTGGTGTCAACCATTAATTTATTAATAGAGCCTGGAAGTTCGGCAAAATGCCTTTTTGCTATTGTTACTGATTCATAACTTTTGACAATAGCAATCACTTAACTGTACTTCTGGAATTGTTTTAGCAGATTTACAGTTTGCCTTTTTTAGCTTCTGATGCCTATTTTTACCTTTTTAATCATTATTTTGCTTACTTCTCCCAGTACCTCGATATCTTGATCAAGCTGGATGTACACCAGCAAGCCTCGACGCATGGTCGTGTTTTGTCTTTCAGTGGATACAGAGGCTGTGTTAAATATTTAAATGAAAAAAAAGGATGAATATAGTCAAGATTTTTGATTTTTTCATTGATGCCAACGGGATTGTTCACTCATGAGAAATCCATTACTTATTTTGAGTATGGCCTCTGATTTCTTTTGAGGCTGTCTCTCTGTTTACTGGCGTTACACAAGTGAGAAGAATGGAAAATATAATCCTTCACTTCTGCTATTCCAAGATTCAAAAGGGAGTCTACAATATTATTTCGGAGACATGGTATCAGGAATACAAAAAAATCATAGCCATCATACACGATGGTCATGAAGAATCAACATTGCAAAGAAAATTTTGTTTCCTTATACATAACATGTTAATGTAAATTTTGGAGTTAGAATAAAAATGTTAATCGTTTTAAATACAACAGTCTACAATAATTCCTTTTAAATGATATTTTTCAGTGGTTATTTGCTTTTCTACACACCTACTTTAGTCAGAATAAATGACTTTTCCATGCCTATTTTAGTAAAAATAAATGCCTGCCTATTTTAAGTAAAATAAATACCTGAACTTCCAGGCTCTACTTGCTAAACATATTCAATCTGGCTTGTCACTCTATTTATCAGTAATAAGTTCTTATCATACAGAAACAGTCTTAATAAAAATAAAAACATTAACATTTAACAACCCTTAAGGGCACCCAGAAAGGGTGATAGATCAAAATGTCAATTTTTTGAATTTTGCTAACTAAATTTCTGCATAGTTTCCTCTTTAAAATAGTATGAGGTTTATCTTACTCAAAATTCTGATTTTAAAATGCCAAATGTATACAGTGATGCATAAAGGAGGCATGGTCTTGAAGCTTATTTTTATTTTCCATTTAGTTGCTGCAATACAATCTTGGTGTAATTTTTGGATGATGAAGATGCATGAAAGTTTGCAACAGTTAAGTCAACACTTGCATTGCCCCAAGTAACATCATCATTTTCAGAGTTTTTTCTCTATTTTGAATAGATTTTGAACTCAGAAAACATGAATGAATGTTTACAAAATGTAACTTGGACTCAAATACCAAAATACATAAAACACATTCACCTTGGCATTTTTCACACAGTGGTTACATTTATTGAAGGTAATTTGACAAAATGGGAAGCATTTCAAAGATTACATGCACATACACAGAGGTTCAAACCCCAGCAAAGCAATTGAAAAAATTGACAGAGATGAAGAAAGGCAGAAGAATTTTTAAAAAGCCTGGAAATATGAGCAAGACACAAGCAAAAAGTGCTGACAGAAAATTCCCAGTTGCAATGGGAGAAGACCATGACAATCAAATGTAAGATGTGTTAGAAATGTAAGATCAATGACAATCAAATGTGTTAGAAATGTTGGTGCTTCATTTCCCGTAATTTGAAAATTTCAGTGTCAAAAGAAAATTTTTTTTCACTTTCTATTAGTTCCACCTCTACCAAATTTTCACATCAAATCTATTGTTTAATTGAGTAACAAGAGTTGGAAAATTTGTGAGACAAAATTGAAGGAGACAGCTTCAAAAGATTCTGAGAAATTGTTCCTTAAAGAGTCTTCAGTTTAAAATGGCAGAGAGGTGCATTTAAAATGGGTTGTATAAAAAACGTAATACAAAAATTGTAAAACATTCACTCCAAATTCATACACAACTTACAGTCTGCGTTGTTCAGACAGTGGATTATCACGCATCAGGCTGTTATCTTTCTCCATTGCATTCACTATTTTCACAGCTGTTTGTTCCAGAGGATATTCACAAGACACATCTTGGACGTGAGATGTAATAGAATCATGCTCATGATTACCTACAAGAATGGTGACAAAGAATAACAGTAAATATTGTATTGCAAAACAGTATTTTATTTTTTATCTGGGCAAATCTTAGCACGCTTCACTACCAGCATCAGCCGACATAGGAGAGGGAAAATCTTCAGTATCCTCAAATGCAACTCTCCTAGCTTGTCTAACTCCAACATCAGCAAGATCTTGCAAAGGAAGGTAATCTGCTTCATCTTCCTCTCCAAGTTCACGTGCGAGTGCACGTCGTAATGTATTAATTCTTTCTACAAGAACGCAGAAATTAACGAAAAATCCCTATTCAAATTTTATGAGGTGCACTATGTTATTGTACTTACGTATTGTAGGAATGGATCCCCTATGATATAAGTGACGCATATTATGGAATAATATTACGAACACGAGATGAGGTACCTTTTGCTTCTCTCACAACGCCATCTCACAGGAGCTCTCATGAAAATCGGAATTGAAGCTACTGTATTCTAATTACCCTCTTCAGATTAATTAAAATTAATAGCACAAAATATACATTACAGTAAAAGAGTAGTCTCCTTCGACTCAGAGCATATGTTCTTGGGACACAAATCACTCTCAGTCCAAAACACCATGTACTATTTGTCAGTCATACAACTTTTATTCGCTTAATCCTCCAGCATCCTTGCAAGGACTCGCCCACTTGAAATTCCCGGAAGTGAACCAGACATGGCGCTTTGACAATCAGCTGTTTTAGTGGCAGTTTAAATCGTGTTTGATATAATCGTTAGTGCAGTGTCCTTTGTTTCACGACAAGATTGTCAATACGACTTTTGTACTTTCTAATCCACACACCAAACAAAAATTGAAAATTAACGAGGAAGATTGATTTTTGGAACTACAAAGCCATTTCAAATTTATTCGGGTTGGAAGCCATGTTTGTCGATTAGCTCACCTACCGCTGTTAGTAGCAAATTATAGAACTATGTTTTTCCTGTGGCAGTCTGATTTTACGACACTAACGCACTCTGCAAGTGAGGTTAGAAGTCATATTCGTTATATACATTCAATGTTTGTAAAGGAACAGAGGAACAGTTTGAAGTCTTGTTGCTAAGTTATTGGGCTTGTTGGTGTTTTCTGATGTAATAATTTAACACACCTGAGGAGTTGCGCTTTATACAGCACATTAAAATACTGTATTGACTGCATTTCAATGAAGGAGTGAATTGAGTGTCGTGTCGCATATTTGAAGTTTGCATGGCTGCAAGATTACCTGAAATCACAACTTTTACTGGACATCCAATGTTGGGAGTAACATTACCACCTCCTCCTCCCCCACCTCTTCCTCCACCCCCTCCTCCCCCTCCCCCTCCTCCTCCACCGTCTTCAATGACACATGACAGAAGTACTCAGCCAGAATACAATGTATACAGGCCACATTTCCCTTCTGTTATACAAAGGGAGCCCTATGTAATTCCTCATAACAAACCCCCACAATTGCCCTCTAAGGAGTCATGTGGTACTCAAGGATTACCTCCTCCAGCAGCTTTTAAACGACCAACAGTAAATGACAGTTTAGCAACAACCAAAAAGATGAAAATTGAAGGACAAGATGATGAAACTGAAGCAAATGTTTCTGTTTGTACCACTGAAGATAGTGTTGTGCCTAATACTTCTGATGTAGTGTCAAAAGGCAAACCTGTACCTGGTGATACTTTACAACAAATTAAAGATCCGTCTCTTCCAAAAGAACTCACAAAATTATTTGGAGCATTAAAGTGTGATTTGTGTAGTGTTACTGTGAATTCTACAATACAGGCAAGGATGCATTATATAGGAAAACAACATGAAAAGAAAGTCAATGCATATTTGATCAAATGGTGTAAAGAAACAGGGCAACCTATGCCAAATGTAAATTTGGCCCCACAAAGAATAAAAAACCATCAAATCCTGATGATCTCTTTTGTAAAGTTTGCAACATTGCTTTGACATCTATCCAGCATGCTCAACAGCATTACATGGGTCGCAATCACTTACGAGTCCTAAATGGTCATACACCTCTTAAACCTGGTTACTTTAATAAAGATACTGGCAAATGGCAGAGGTTGCCACAATTTGAAAAAGTGACCCTACCGGCAGATTTGGAATAGGAGTTGCCTTTTTACCAGAATCTGCCAGAATTATTAATGATTCAGAGCCATCAACATCAACAAATATCACAGACGCAAAACTTCATCCAAAGAACCGAAGATTCTTTTGTGAATTGTGTCAAGTAGCTACCACTTCTCAGGATCAGTTGGATATGCATTTGAAAGGTGCTAAGCACAGGAAATCTGAAAGACTTGCTGCTTCCAGTGGGAACACAATGCAGAACAATCAACCAAGTATACCTCTTCCCAGTACGCCTTCAGACTCTATTTTGGCCAGTGTAATGAGAACAAATAAAATTGATAAAAACAAATCTGGGATCAAGGATTATTCCATCTACAGAACACCATCTGGACAATTTTATTGCCAGCCATGTAATTTGACGTTAAATTCAGAATCTCAATTTTCCCAACATTGTGAAAGTCGAAAACACAAATTGGCAATGTTAAAAAAGCCTATGAATAAGGGCTTAGGTAGAGGCAGTATGAATTTAAAATGAAATTTGTGGTCTTAAATGAATTTATTGTGTAAATACAGTAGAAATTGAGTAAAATTATTGATTGATGAGTCAGGTTTTGATTGCCTTAACACACAAATTGTCTAGAGCAATGTGCTTTTATTGAAAATTCAAACGAACTTTAATATCCTTTTATAATTGTCCATCATTTTTAACTACAGTGTCATTAGAAGATTGAGATCCATCTTGCTCTACAAAATTATTGACTGTGCTGATTTTTAAATTCTGCATATTCTTTATTATCTGTTCATGTTTACTCTATACTGACCTTTAAATATCTGATTTTAATGAGTCTGTGATTCCTTTTTGATATGTAATGTCAGATAATGTCAAACAAATTATTAAATAATTATTATTTAATTTTTGAAACAAGATATGTAATTTACATACTAACAATTTGTTTCTGAAAGAATAAAGATATTTATTTATATGTATATATGAAGCAAAGGAATAAAGAATAGTTTCAGCAGTGACATAAAACAATGTGAAACACTGTTATTGATGTCATTGTTTAGGCTGTGTAGATAGAGGAAATAAATCTCATACCAATGATTTAGTTATATAAACTATAGGTTTTTGTGATTGTAATTTATAGTTTTAAATTAAAGTAAATTTAGAAAAGAAACTTAGAATTTTCTTCAGTGTATTAAAATTGTTAATTTTCATACAAATATAAATTTGAAGGTTACTTTCACCCAATTACAGTATAATAGCCAGCATGTTATACTCACATAAATAAAAATTAAATATACAGTGTAAATTAAACTTCCTTTGCATATTTTTCAATAAACATGTCCCAATGTGATCATGTCCTAAGATGTGTTTATGAGTGGATGTGGAAAAACACACTTCATAGATTAATTGTTCTTGAAATTAAAGTGCTATAAGCTTTATTGAAGTTTTAGTGTGTGGTGTCTAGTTTTCAAGTAATCATTAATTTTTGTGTTTGTAGCCTGAAAATTTGAGTACAGTGTCTTTAATTACAATCTGTAATTATAGATTTATTGCATTGTGGTACATTCACTTCAGCTATATATGCACATTACATTTGAGATATTTTGCAATGAGATTGTATTGATTGTTCACATCATCTACCAGTATTCTGCAAACAGGTTGCTGCCTTTAAAGAATTCAACTTTCAAGATTATTCACTATTTTGTTGTTTTCTTGGTCCTGTTTGCTTTAATGCAGAATAATGAGTATTATACTGATGTATGAATGGTTAAAACTAGTCATTTGTATTGTTCATTCTTGAACATTTATGATAGTTTTTTTTTTATTTGTTATTTGTATTTGATAGTAATAATCTCAATTGTTATATTATTGATTGGTTTAACTGCCCACTGGCAGAAAGTGAATTTTGTGTTACATGTATTGATTTGTTGAAATTATGTATGTTCAATTAAAGTAATGATATAAGTGATCTGTCTTTATTTTTCTATCTTACAATTTTAATTCAAACGGAAGTATTATAGTTTTTTGAAATGCATTATGATTTTGATGGAAAATACCTTTCGTGTATCCTAATGGTACCTTTTTTTGGAATTTCTCATGTGGAAAAACTGTGTGTCTGCCTGTTTTCATGTCCCTCAGTGAATTTATTGATATGTATGTTCACAAAGGTGGTGACATTTGGCTGTGATTCCCCTTCAGCAAGCTATAGTGGAATAATTTTTGTCTTGAGGTCATCATTGTTTGAAAGTGACACTACATTTCTAAAAGTTTCCCCAAAACAATTTTGAACATTCATTTTGAATTGTATTGAATTAGAGCAAAATGCCCTTTATAATCTAAAACATTCAGCACTACAAAAGTAGATATTTATCTACACCCTCAAATAAATTAAGAGTCATTTTTTGATTCCACAATAATAATAATAAAAATAATATTTATTGAGTCACATATACAATTTTAATTGTGTATGAAAAATCAGATACGATATATGCAGGTGCACATGTCTTCCTGAGCTCCAGATTCCCTTTTTTTTTTCTCTTACTACACACTATTATTAGTGAAGGTAAAAGCAGCATTTTAATTTAGGAAATGTACAAATTCAACAAATATCGACATAATTGTTGGACTGAGATTTTTACCAAAGTTTTCTTAATTGCTGCCACATCTTTTTGAGCCAATCATGGAAAGAATATTTACTGGCATGTGGTTTTCAGTTGATATAAATATTATGAAAATTGTATTTCAAGAAAAATTCTGTGCTTTTTTATTGGGAAGAAAGATTTTCAGTAATGTCTCTGATATTACTACAGCCTGTTTTCATGTCCCCTACTTACAAAAAACAGATTGTGAAATTCGTTCTGGCTAAGAGTTGCTATAAAAATGTTGAGTTATGGGTGTTAATTTAACCCTGCAAGAAGGCTCCAAGAGTTGGTGTCAAGTTATACTTGAGAAAATTCACAAATTTAGAATACATTTTGAAGAAAAAAATTATTGATCAGATAAAAAGATACAATTGACCCAGGAAACTTGTATTGTGTACTCAATTTACTGGAAAGTAACTGAAAATGAAATTTTATAACATATTGTTTTCACCTTCTTCAATGATATACAGAGAAAGTTTTCCGCAAAATGGAAACGTCAATTCAAATGGAAATATTATTTAATCTAATATGAAAGAAAAATATTTTGAGTTAAAAATTACATTAATACACATTTTGTTCAAACCTCCATTAATCATTTGAGAGGGGGTGTGTATTTTCAGTCCTAAAGACTTTTTAAAAGAACATTTTTTTCGTTTAATTGGTATCTGAACATCTCAAAAGATACTTTATACCAAGAAGAACATGAACACTTTTTCTTGCAATTGTTTAATTCTTTTAAATGATATTGCAGTTCTTCATGTAATACTGAAATCTTGAGAATTATTGGAATATAATCCAGGAACACTTTGTGATATGAGCAAAAATGTCTATTTGAAAAGGTAAAAAGTACTATCTGGCGTTGCACTATGCTTTTGGGTGACTTTGGAACACTCATATGTTTCATTGAATGATATTTTAACACATATGGATTTAATTTGGATAGTGAAGAAGTATTTTAAAGAAAAAGAACAAGATAGATTAAATCAAATTTTTATTAATAAATATATAGCATTTTCAATAACTGGTTAACAACTTTACTTCATCAAAACTTCTGACATCAATGTTAGGGGAACACCATGCTGTACTGGCTTAAGATGATTAAAATAATTTTTATGATATCCAACCCCCCCATTTTAATGTATTCACTCTGACAAACCTTTCATGAATGAATCCATGCATGACTTCACAAATGATGAAGTCGATCCTGCACATCGTTGATTTTTTTCAAGTACTTTTCCTTTGTACCCTATCAAAGAAACTTCTAATTAGATACTTGCTATCTACAGACTAAGGGTACTCCCAATCTTTAGCCTTCAAAATTCCCTGATTTTGGGATCCGAAATCTATTGGAAGCTTTCTTAAGTGACTAGTGAACAACCTTAACTTCTTTCACCATCCCACATATGTCACCAGGGTTATAATTGCACTTAACAGGCTGGCAAACATTTTCCTTTATCTTCATCTCATTGTCCAAAATCTGCAACCACTTCTCCACTAGATTACTCACAAACAATGCCAAGCTCATCTATTTCAATAATTTTCAAATAACCAAGGAATGCTTATTGGGAAATTATTACAAAACTAAATGTGTATTTTTTAATGTCAGAAACCAGATCAAAATGAGGGAGAAATACAAACTCAGCTCAGTTTCTTGAGCTTGAGTATCTCTCCTTTCTCTTTTTTACTATACTTGTGGAATTTTTTATAAAGGAGGAAACAAGCATTGTTGACATACCATAACACTCTTGATTGATAAAATTAATATTATCACATTGTCTAAACATTGTCCAATCATAAAAGTATTTACAGAATCAAAATAACAAGAAATTCATGCTTATTGTTTATCCTTGTGTCGAAGAATAATGAAAATGAGTTCTATGATTCCAAGAAATACAGAGCATTGTGTCTAGAAAATACTAGTAGAATATATGGAGATAACTATTTCTAACAAAGCCACTGTTTAATATTGACAGTTAAATGTGTTTGAAAGCATCATGTGTGTCTGATGTCACACTATCTGGTGGCATTTAAAATATGAAAACAATGGTTTCTTCTCTCTGAAAATATTTCTTGATCAGGGTTCTGAAAGAGGATGCAATTATTTTGCATTTTGATGACAAATTATATATGGGCTTTGCCATATGTATAGTATATTACAAAAATAATTTGATTTATGAATGTTAATAGTTTATTAGTAATGAGTAATCAATCCCCATAAAAATGGATAGAATTGCAAATAAAAGTAATTTCAAGAAAACGTTTAACGTTTCTCTGCTTCTGGTCATTCCAAGTTATTGTAGAACAAAAAAAAACAACAACAATGGCCTCGTTGCATCAATATCTCTACCTATGTTTTATGAAAATATAGTGAGAAAAGACATAAATAAAAAATATTGTTTCACAGTTGTTTCATATTTTATTTGCTTTTCAGTAAGGAACACTCATTGATATAGTGTATTAAGGTACATTTCAGTTTTTGCATTTCTGAATGCACCATGACAGTTTGAAGCAAGTATTATAATTATATTACATAATTGATTTATACAAAGTAATTTCTATATTGCAAAATATTTTGTTTGATAAAAGGCTTTTTCTTATAGTTTAGTTCAAACTAATCTTCCCTCATTTGCAAGTAGATATATCTATGTACACATTCATAAACATGAATATACAATTCAGTCAGGCTCATTTCATTAGGTATTAATGTTTAGTTTAAGATCACCAACAGCTACAAAATAGCTCAATCTAATACATTCCTTTTTACATACATGGCATCATGTTTGAAAGTAACAAACATTTTAAAATAATCCTTATAATACACTCATGCTCATAACATATACATACAAATATATATGTAATCATTTACTATGGCCATGAATATTAGTTATATAATATTTATATATAGACAAGAAAAAAAATGTTTTGTTGACTTGTTGATGTAGAGAACTGGTGTATTATTTTCTAGTGCTGGTAATGGCACTAGATTATTGGTACACTAGCTCTTCTTCTGTTGAGGAGGGGGTAACATTGGTTTTTCTTTACCACCTGCAGGATAGAACTTAAAGAATTGTTTTACACAAATATGCTCTGCAAGATTAAATGTTCCATATAATAAATATTACATTAAAAACAGCAGCAATTTACAGATGCTTTTCAGATTTTTGAAAACATTTCGGTGAGACTTACATATCATTTAAATGTGTGGTGTAATATTTTTAGAAAACATTCAACTTAAATCTCAAAATGGTTGAACATGACTGCTTCATTTTCAAATATGTAACTAGTGTTAAGGGTATCCAAAACAAACATGCAAACAATATTCATGAGGTAAGCAGATATCACCATGTAGACATAGTTTTGTCACATTGTTTCATGCAGCTCACAAATGTTAGACCAGAATAAAGAGGTCTACGATAGGTGAAACACATATTATTTTCAATTTAGAATTCTTTAAAAAACTATTAACACAAGTTTTTTGCCAGAATTATCTGCACTAATGGAAACCAAATAGTAGGTATACATATTTTGAATTATTATTTTAAATAATTTTGTTCAAGTAGACACAGCATAAAAAAGAAGATGCAAAATCGTATTATGTTGTCTTGAAATACACAATTTTGCAGCATCTTGGCCTGAAGACATAAACCAAATTCAATCCAATCAAATATTAGACTTGTCCAAAGATGCATGCAGAACAACATTTCACAATTTACTCATTTTAAAACCAGCACATATAGGAGTAGCCATTAACACAGATACGAGTGATTTGAACGTATATTTAAAATTTTATTTTGAGTCACTGGAATGTAAAAAAAAACAACAACAAAACATGACTGAATATTGTGAATCAAATAATTAAATGCTCTCTTTATGAACAGTTTTCATAAATGAGCCAGAATTTCCATTTCTGTGTCAACTCCACTTGCACTTGTACTACTTCCAGTGGTAGTTGTTGCCATTGTTGATCCAGACACAGTTACAATAACAGGACTGGTATCATTTCCAGTCTGAACAATAGTCACAAGGTTTGCATCCTTTGCTTCATCCACTGAACTTCTGACATTCATATTACTACTATGACAGCCTTTGTTCAACATCATACGCAATGGAACTTCTTGATCTGGCAACATTTTTATATTGTCAAGGTTTTCAGCTTCACTCCCTCCATTGCCCATCACACTTATAACATTCACTACAGCACTTCCTCCTCCTGATTCACTGAGACTAAGAGATGGGTCTCTGCTATGTTCAGCGGTAGAACAGCCCATGTTTCCATTTGGATCTAATGTTGGTCTTGTTGAACTTGTACGAGACCTATAACTTGGTGGACGACTGTAGTCTGACTGCATCTGATCTCTTCTTAACCCAAGTGGCGCCCTACTGTAAGAAGAAGAGAAACACTTCTTTTATTTAAGTGTAAAAATAAATAAATAAAAAAATAACAACAAAGAAAAGTGTTCACTTTATTTAAACATAAGTAACAACAATGAAAATTAAAAGTAAAACAGAAAAAAATCAGGAAACATTAGCTGATGTAATATTTGATAGCAGGATATTTGTTTGGTGAAGAGGACCAATTCAAGCTATTTGAATTTCTCAAGCCAACATTTTTGGGCACTATGTTTTTCTCAATGTATCTAAATGATTACAACATAATGATTGTGAATGAAAGATCCGAATAGTATTCCCAATATGACCAATATTTCTTTGATCTAACTAGAAATATTATTTCAAATATCTTGAGGAGTGGGGATGAATTGAAATTACCACTCCCCACCCCCCGAAAAAAATATTTTTTAGAACCGCCCATGTTGGTGAAGTAGTGATGCCAATTTGGAAACATTCTTTTATAGAATTGGGTTTGGTCATCAACTACAAATCAGGTTTATCAGCACAAATTTAGAAACAATAATGTATGTCACATCTTTTAGTTGTGTCAAACTTTTACTCATACTTGCCAGCAATTAAATATTATAAACTAACATAAATTAATTGTGACAGTACAACTTTCGGGTCGTAAGTTTGTACATTTTTTACTCCTAAGGCTTTTATCCAGCCAACAGCCGGTACGACCTTGGGACGCACGTTCGATCATAGACTAGACAACAACACACTCGCAGGCTCCTCTGATCTGGGGTCGGCAGAGCGCGAGGCTCTCTGCGACAACACATACGTACCCAAGGGACAAACAACCATACCCAAGGCGGGACTCGAACCCGCGATCCTTCGCACCGAAGCTCTGAATCAGTACACGCTCTCAGCCACCATCCAGGTCGGGAAGTTTGTTTAATAATTATATTAAAAGAAAAGGTTTGTACCCCTTAATCTGCCGACGTTCGCGAACGGTAGATATTCAGAAAAGCTGAACATCCAGAAAATGCTGTACAAGATCTCACAGGGTAATTACAAAAATGGAGAGACGAACCCGCACAATTAAATCGCGAAAAATACCAAATAGTATAGTTTGACATAGAATCCGTAATTGTATACGACTTTGGTTATGCATACCGCGCAGTAGGGGATTCCAGAAGAGATAAATCCCTGTTTACACACACGCGCGCGCGTCCAAGTACCGAAAGTAACAGAAGATTCAGAAAGATTCAGAAAGATCTAATATTGTTGGTTATGACACGAGGAAGGTACCTCGGTGCGCATATGTGTTACGGGTTGCTTGCGAACCCTGCCTGGTGCTCAGGGGTGAGGCGTGGCTGGTGCAACTTGTGCACAGTCAGTCAGGGACCCCAAATTGAGAACTCCCGCCCTCAATAAATAATTCATTTTTTTAAAGTACCCTGGGGTAAACAAATCTGTAACTAATTAGGTCTACATGTCAATTGATTATTTCATGTTGTTCCTTATGTCCGCTGCATTTGCACAAGAGAAAATATTTAAGAAACGCTGCAAAGAATATAACCTACTGGTTGAATGAAGGGGCTTTTCAGAGCGCGTCAGCCGCGTGTATAAGCACTTAGCAGTTTGTTAAGTGACTCGTTCAACCAAAGCAATGCAAATGAAAGTAGCAATAGAACCCAACGAATAAATGAATTTGCATTTCACATGATTCATTCTTCATTTTTTGCTTCTGACTCTCTGACTCCTGAACCCTTTGGGCTCTTATGAAGTTTGCCCCCTCTCACTGCGTCGGCTCCAGAGCGGCTGCTCGCCCTGTACTTGATCCGGGGCCAGCTGACACCTGTTCCTTCAGTGACGCGAAAACTGGTTTTGAGAGCCTAGGATGTATCGTTTCTGAGATATGCGCGTTTACGATGTGTGTTGCAGTAAACTTTTTTGTGTTCGTTAATCAGCAAATGTCTAGTTTTTTCGACTTAAATCTGTTAGATATAAGACTGGGGAGTAATTCTCTCTCCAGTGGTAGCATACTTGCACAGTTTTGCGTAGATGGTTTCTTATATATTGTCAAAACCGTCATCTATCCTTAGCGTATTACATACACATGCTCATATAATAATACTAATACTAATACTAATAATAATAATAATAATAATAATACATAATTATAAAGATAATAATATTAAAAATCATTGTATGTTTTTAAGTCAGCATAGTTAAAAAATACATGTGTTCGTGGATCACTGTATAATAGTGATAACAGATAATGAGAAGTTTTACCTCAATGTACTGCCTGCATGAGATCGATATGTAGGAGGTGGAGACACCATGTGTCCACCAGTTGTTTGACCAGGACCAGGAACAGACCCACCAGGATGTCTGTCAAGTAATAGAAGTCTCAATCGATATTCTTGCATGGATGCTTGGTATGAAGGTGGAGGTGGCCTGTACTGAAATTCTGGATACATCATAGCTGCAACAATAAGGAAGTAATTGAGTTTCATGAATTCAGTGCCACAAGGTAGAAAAAGTAATGCAAGGAAACTACTCAGATTACACAATAAAGGGTCAAAAAACAGAACAATGCAAGTAAGTAATGGAAGTTGCATCTTCACTACAGACTTAAGTAAAGTATGTAGAGAAACATTATTTTCAAAACTTTATATTTTAAAATTAATTCTGCCAAATAAAATAGATCACAGGTTTTTGTGAACCCAAAACGTTTTTGTACAAATGCAAGTTTGTTATTTATTTGTAAGTGTATATTTGTTCAAATAAAGCTTATATATATGTGTATATATATATATGTATATATATATATATATATATATATATATATATATATATATATTTGTATCTTTATTAAATAGCCTTGTATCACTAAGAAGTTAATCCAGAAAGTAAGTTTCCCAAGGTCTCCAACAGAAAGAAAACTCAATTTCATGAAAAAAGCTTTATTGAAGCATATTTTCATTGCATAATTTTTTTCCACATAATCACCACCAGAAGTGGAACATGTCATACCGCGTGGTTTTGTGTCCCTGTGCTGGAGAAGCCTATTGACTGGGATAGTACCAGAGTTTGACAGCCACCTACAACTGAGTCACCTTGGTACGTGTAATGCTGACCTGGCACGAATTTCTTGAGGTGTAAGGAAAGATGGAAATCGTGGGAGAGAGATCCGGGCTATTTGGTGGGTTGTCATACGCTCAGCCACACACGGCTCAGCTCAGAATATAGTTTCTGTAGCAGTTCTACTTGATGTTGTTTGACCATCTACCCTTCAACCCAGATCTCGCTCCCAAATATTTCCATCTTTTCTTACACCTCAAGAAATTTCTGTCCGATTACCGTTACGCATATCACAGTGTCGCAGAGTAGCATGTGACTGTCGAACACTGGTACCCATCACACGTGGCATAATTCTACGACATGGATACAAATATTGATCCACAGTATGACAAATGTTTCAAATCTAATTATTATTCGATTCAGTTCGACCCTAACTGGCCCTCCCGACATCCTTCCACCCTCGGTTCAGATCGGCTCTAATTGGCCCTGCCAACGCTCCTCCTCCCCGCCAGGCCAGTCCGACCTTGCGGAGTCCTGCTAGCAGCTCGCACCCTCTCTGCCGACCGCCATGTACTCCGAGTGTCGCCGACCTGTCCGATGGCTCCTCCGGAGGACAATCCTCGCCGAGGCTGGGCTACGTCAGGTGCCAATGCTCATGTAAGTAGCACCGCCCAGTAAACTGTTGTTTGCCATGACCTGCGCTATCCTTGTTCTCATTGCTCTCTCTCTCTCTCTCGTCCGTCCGTAAGCCTATAGGAGAACAGGGAAAGGTCCGGAGGGTCTCTTTTGCTCTTACCGTACTCAGTTTCACCCTGCCCTGGGATTACTAAACGTTTCCCCTACGACAATTTGTTACAGGCACATTCAGTCTTGGAATTCTACAAAGTATAAAGTGACTGTATTACGGGAATAAAATCATGCAGGTCAAGGTAATTTTCGAGCTTTTCTCACAACTCACCCTCGGGTCTCTTCTTTCATGTACAGAGAGGAAGTGACCCTCCTAGTAACACTTTAATAGCTTTATTAAGAGTTACAAAGAAAACATATGAACATTTTTACTTTTTCGACTGATTTAAAACTTCAGTTTTCTGAATTTAGTGATACATTACATAAACCAGCTTGCGTCGTAAATGTGTGTTTATGCCATTATTATGTTTGCATCAGTCAAATGAGAAAGGCGCAACAAGCACGTCTTCGGTAACTTATATTGTTCATATACGACTAAATTTGGAACTAATCATTTTAGAACGTTTTTTCAGATACTTGTTTAGAACATTGCGTTCTTGAAAACAATGCACTGAAAAATATACATTGGAAAACTTCCCAGAGTTCGTTCCTTTTCCGAGAAACGTTCTTGAGTAGATTCACCGTGTTATCGAAAGGAAATGGGCGACTAGAAGGCTAGTCCATGGTCATGACAATCTAAAATTCTCACTGAAGAGACACATTTTTGTATTATTTCTTTACATTTACATTTCTTTAAAACTTACTTTTGTAAAGTAATTGTTATCATTTGATGAAGGCAATTAAATGCTGATATAAGAGCGTAGTAAGATAGCAGGGTTGTCAATACAATAGTAATGAAGATGAAGATTTGATTGTTGAAATTGTTTGCACGTAGGATATAATTGGTAAGGTTTTTGTTCTCTTGGTGTTAATATAATATTTATTACATAAGTACAAGTTTGTCGTTGTGTCGGCTCATGGCGGCGAATGTGTCCGTCAAAATTAATTAGGATGCACATGGTGAGAACACAAGGCGCTAGCCAGTGCACGCGCGTTTGCACGTGCCAACGTTTACGTTTCAAGAGGCCGTGTGATGAAAACAATCACACAGCACACCACGACCCCCCGGCCCATGCATCGGACCGAGAGAGACCTCGTCATGGGCAGGGCCGAATTCAAGATTTCAGGCCCTCCCAAGCAAACAATTGTGTTCCCCCCGTAAAAATAGCTCCATCTTTATTAAATAAAACAAATTATCTTAATGCAGGTATTTTCTGTTCAAGTAAAAATGAAAACTATTATTTTTTTAATAGAAATATTTATGTATATTTTTTACATTAAAAACAATTTTTTCCCCAACGCGCGGGCACCCCAAACAACTGCTTGTTTTACTTGTCAGGCTCTGGTCACGTGCCAGGTGCACGTTGCTCTCGGCGTGCGTGAGAGCTGGGGGAGGGGGAGGGAGGAGGGGCGTGCTCACCTGCGTAGGGGTGGTGCGGGCGGCCGTACGAGGGCGGCAGGCGCGGCACGAAGCGGCGGTTGGGCTCCGCGCCGCTGTCCTCGCCGCCGCCCAGCCCCAGCATCACGCGGCACGAGGGCGCGTCGTGCGCCGTCAGCCGCCACGCCACGCCCGACACCGTGATCAGCACGATGCCCACGCCTGCAACAGCCACGCGCACGCTCAGACACGAGGAACGAAAGAAAAAAAACAAACAAAAAGAAAATTCAAATTCATTTACGAAATAAATATCGTAATATTTTTTTCCTACGGCTTTTTCCAGCTCCAAGGGATGTCGATTTCGACTCTCCGCGCCGGGGCACACCATGTTCCTCATGGGCACACATGTCAACCTTTACACTAGACACACTTGCGGGCTGCTCGCTCTGTGGTCAGCAGACTCACAAGGCCTTCCGCGACGACACACATACACGAAAGACAAGGGACAAAGGCCTCTAACCCGTGGCCGTTCAGACCGAGGCGCTGAATCGGCACACGCTCTAGTCACACCGGCCATCCAGATTGGCGAACATGTATCGTGAGATATCTTATTGAAATACGAGATTGGAGAATTATCAAGGACGTTCAGTCGAGTATGATAACCAATCGAGGAAGATGTTGAGAAATGAATCTGAAACCTTGTATTAAAAAAAATATTTACATTTGCATTCATATATAAAACGTTTACAACGTTTTATCAACTTTGTAAAATTTCGTTTTACTATAATTTTCATTTAAATTTGAGTTAGGCTAAACGCCAAAGACTGTTAATATGACGTGGATTATTAGAAACGTATGTGTTCTAAACCCTATTTGGTAATCGAGTAGTCTGCATACGTTCGACACTCACTTATAGACCCCTTTCGGTCCACCATGTTATGCCTAAAGTTATAAGTAGGTAACTTTAAGTATCAAGAAGATATAGTTATACCACTAAAGCAGCTTAAGTTATGACCAACAAAACACTACATTTCAATGAAAATCGCGTCAAAATTGGTTCAACCGTTCCAGAGATTACTCGAGACAGACAAAAATCGTAAAAAGAGTTTATTTTGTTTTTACATCATATTAAAAAGCTACGAAGTTATAGTAAGTCAGTTATTTTGAAATCACAGACAGGCATTCCAAATTTATTTATTTAAATGAAGAATCATCAATATTGTAATAGTCATTGCTTCCGTGATAACAGATCCCGGAGAATCCTGTAAAGTGAAAACAGGTTTCTTTACTTCGTATCACATCATTTAAGGAAAGAAATCGTTATTTTCTTCAAATGCAATGCAAACTTTTCAGTTTAGTTGCAAATATCAAAAAGTTGTATTTATTCATTTTTTATTCTTAAAGCGAATGAGAAAGAATGAGAGAGGAGGGATGGGTTTTGGATGACGGTATGTTGAGACGAAGGAGAGAATGAGTAAGGAGAAAAGTGGAGGTAAAGTGGGTGGTTGAGAGGAATGATGGACGATGGCACAGGGAGCGAGGGAGAATGAGACGGGGAGTGCTGAAAGGGAGTGTAAGTAAGAAGAGAGGGAGAGAAGGGAGGCGTCGGGGCGTAGAGAGAAAAGGAGGGAGGGAGAAGCAAGCGAGGAGAGGGAGATTTTCCCTCCCTCTTTCCGTAACTGAGAGGGATGATAGGCGATGACCCACAGGGAGTGAGGGAGAGTGAGGCTGGGAGGGTGGCAAAGGAAGAGCTTGGTTGAAAGGGAGAATAAGCGAGAAAGAGGATGACTGAGAGGAAGAGAGAGGGAGGGAGATGGGGCGGAGAGAGAAAAGAGGGGGGAGAAGGAGACTTCTTCCCCCCTTTCCTCTTCTGCGAGAGGGGGCGGTGGCCACATGCGAGGTCTGGGGCTCAATGGTCTGCACTGCGCCGAGCGCGGTTTACGATGTCGTTTAACGGAACGGGAAAGGCGTAAATTAAACGGCCTGAACGGTGCCGTGACCAATGGGAAGCGGCTGCAGCGGCGTGGCGGGGGGGGGGGCGAAAGGGCGAGATAAGGCGCCAAGTGGGCGCCCCAAGGGACCGAGAGTTGGCCGTCTGTTTGCGAAGTCTTGGGAACAGAGCCCGGAAGCTGAGGAGGTGCAGGATCGAGGGGAAAGGAGGCTGGCGCCCCAAATGTCCTTCTTACGTTAACCCTTCCACACGAACATTGCCATTAATAATGTTGCGAAAAAAAAGGTAAAAACTCGCTCTGACAATAGAGTTCAAGAGTATCTGAACAACTGCAAATATTTTAATTTAATTTTCAAATCAAAAACCATTATTAAATCAGAAACAGCAGGTATCAGTTTCTGATAAAATATATTTTACAAATGAGTATAGGCTAACTCATTTTATACTGAAATAATGTCAATTTGAAACAATTTCGATCGTCAATGACTTTAATACTGTTCAATTATGTACTGTTAAATTATTCTTTCGAAGATGTTAGGACTGAAGTCAAGATTATAGCCAAGTGCCACTCACGTTTAGATGAGGTTGCGATATAGAAACTAAACTGCAGTGCTAACTGAATGTTTGGCGAAATCAATGTGATAAAATTAACATCACATAAGAGACAATTAAACTGAAAGCTAAAAGCTATCCGCAATCATTTTATTAGGTATTTTAATCGCAGCGTCATGATCCACACAAATTCTTCCCCTCTTTCTTTTAAATTATCGTTCTTTCCTTGTCCCGAGACATAATTAGTGCTTCGGGGAACGCGCAGCTTCACTCTGCTTTCTGGATCTCCGATGTATGTTGCTTGTCCGCGATTTTATGAATCAATAGGACGAAACAATTTGAATCAACGGGAGGGCCATATGAGAATGAGAGATCGGCCCGTCGCTCGGCCCTTAGGATGGGAATGAGGTCGGGATATAAAAGGAAGGATCGCGTGGGGATCGTAGCATGTATTCTAGGATGCTGCTCTGGCATTCTCCTGAAAGAGAACAGAGAAATCTCGGAAACCGCTGATCAAAGCAGCCTGTCTGCAAAGCAAATTTCGACACGAGCCACACACTCACCGATGTTAAATAAGTCAAGTCAATTTTTGAACCTTGTCGGGATCGAAACCCCGACCTCTCAATCACAGGTAGTACGAGCACAAAGACGTTACCTCTAGGATCCCTATTACCTATGTCGATGTTATTTTAAACTTGTATGTTTTAGACTTTAAGGGTCGGAATAATACTGCTTTTGCCAGCTAGCGTTGTTCCCGGGTCTGGGTCCTATTTTTATGTATTATCCACGCCTGAAACGAAAGGACACATGTGACAAGCATAACAAATCCCCTCCCATGGAAAGCCATGGAAAGCTGGGACGCTGTTAATGAGCTTCCCGAAGGGCTCTTTTTTAATAATATTAAAAAAATACTGAAAGAATTTAAACATGCAATGCATACTTTTAAATGAAACCAAAGAATGTTATGAAATATTTATCCAGCGTAATTCAGGAAGACCTGTAAAAAGAATATGGATTATTCACTTCATGTAAAACTTTATAAAATTACTCAACGTGAAACAAGAGTGCAGAAAAACTCTATACTATTCTAATTCAATTGCATTTACGAAAACATAAAAGGACCTTTAATATACACTTGCTTTTAGAACTTTACAACATCATGCAGGATCTTCCGAAGCCCGAATTCTGTCAGTAGAAAAAATAGTTTGTCGTTCAATGGCATCTACACTTTCGATAACAATTCCGGTAACCTGAAGTTTTATTCTCAAGAGAGAGCGCAGTCGAGGGAATTTTGGTTTCAGTCAACTCAAGTTCGAAGTTATAAAAGAGAGCCATCCTGGCCAAGAAGATCATGATCCTATTCTTCCAGAAACAACGCGGGGTAAAAATCGAGTTGAAAAACTCGCGGCGACGGTTCCGCCCGCGAGACCGCGTCGGTGGCCCATCTGCATAGACGCCGAACGCCAAGGCAGGAAACAAGCGAGACGGGGAAAAACGCATCATGGACTTTTTGCTAAGTTGTCCCGTTCCTGGCGCTCAGTCGAGTCTTGATGTGATTTCCCCCAAGGCTTGCCTGCCTACGTGCGTTGCGCCGATACATGGCGGAGAGGGAACGGGAAGGGAAAGAAAGGGAGGGGAAAGGAAGGAAGGGAAGGGAGGGGCAGTAAGAGGTGGTGCATGAAGGGATACACAGTTGCCCGAAATCACACCGCACTGACACATAGTATATTTTCTATAAAAATGTAGTGATCATTTCAACCAAAAAAATTTAATGTGTTAACTGTATGAATACAAATAAAACCTTGTAAAATGAATATGTTTCTTTCTCATTCTATGTTTAAGACTTCTCACGTGTCTCTTCCTGGCGACAAAGGTCCGAATGTCACTTGTAGCAATATTTGACAATTCCACCCCATAAGTGTTTTTCCCCTACAGCATTTCACAGAAAAGTAGTCTCGGGACATCCCGCTTTTTAACGAATTCACATTTAAATTCGTTTATGTTTGTGTAAAGGGAGTTAAGGATTCAAAGTTTGAAGAAAAATGGAAATAAAATTTTGGGAGCTCATTTAAAATCAGAGAATACTTCAAAATCAATCATTTCGCTGCAATTTAATAGCAGATTCTTCGTGTATTATGTTAAAGATTGTGTCATGTAGAACTTCCGACGCAACAGAATTATTTTTGCAAAAATGACATAATTCCTTTTCCCTGATCACCTTCGAATTATATTTTCATGAGCAACAGATAACAACATTTTTATTTTAACAAATTAATACAGTTCCATTCTTTGCAACTAATATATACAACAACATATATTTTTATTGCTGATTGCATAAGAATTCCTTACGTTACATTTATTGTATACACTATATTGAATTTAATTGCAAAGATTTTTATTCAGACTTTTTCAAATACAATTTCTAATACAATAGTTAATAATTAAAGAAAAAAATATATAAAAAAAGCGTAAATGTTAAAAAATGTGGGAAACACAAGACCCTCGTTACTTGTGGCATGTCACAGTGCCACGTCGATCTTCGAAAGATAAAATGTGTTTATCAAAATCATTTGCGGTTACAAGAAATGTTCCCGCATCTGATAAAAAGAAAATTAGGCGTGCTTAGCATTGGCTCTGGAGAAAGCAATGGCAAGTCACTCAGGAACATTTCTGCCGAGGAAACGGGATCTTCGACTGAGATGCCAGGGGCACTAACCGGGGATCCTAGGGTTCGAGCTCTGCCGGTGACGGACTTTTCACACTAGCTACAGAGCTAGGTCGAATTCAGCCGCTGTCTCGAGGAGAATTCTAGAAGCCGGCTAGGTAGTTTTCCGTGTTTTCGCCAATCAGTATCAGGGGAATGCTGACCTTCAGTATCAGGGGACTAAAGGCGGCGCGAGATATTTCCTTCATCTTTGTTCTATCCTCTCCCCATCACATACACTTACACGCTGAACATTACCACACATATGCGGGGCGGGGCAAGGCAGGGCGAGGCGGGGCAAGGTGGGGCGAGGCGGGGAGAGGCGGGGCGTGGCGAGGCGTGGCGAGGCGGGGCGGGGCGAGGCGGGGCGTGACGGGGCGAGGCGGAGCGAGGCGGGGCGAGGCGGAGCGAGGCGGTCCAGGCGGGGCAGGGCGGGGTGGAGCGTGGCGGGGAGAGGAGAGTTGAAGAGACACCAATGGTGAAGCGCCGAGCCGCCGCGGCGGATCGGGTTTCAATTTCTTGCCGCGAGGCGCGCAGGATGTCCCACGCAGTCGCCCCCGCCTGCCTGCATCGCACTGATTGAGGCTTTCGGTCGCGGGGTCGATACCCGACACAAGAAACTTGATTAAAGTGCCGTCGTGCCCGCGTGCGCTCACTTCTCCCTTAGGGTCCTTCGTGATTCTGATGCTTCTACACGCTATCTCGCGTGGACGGTTGTGGTCACCCTGGCAGCCGTCTACTCCCAGAGGGAGAGCAGACGGGGTATTCATTAATTTAGAAGACTATTTACTTCAATGTGAGATGCGGGTAACTTGAATCACCATACCTAAAAAAGGGTATTGCAGAAAATCTTCAGAAGAAATCATAATATTAATTGCATTCTTGCATTACTTCCAAACGGTTACTTATCTGTAAATACTATTTCAACCGATAATATATTCAACATTCTATTAAATAAAAGCGAAAATATTTTGCAAAAAATATTCTCCAGTATCATTTTGTAGAAAGTTATAATTTATTACCTTGTAATAGGAGGATCCTGAAGGTTTTGAATTTTTGCTAATTTAACCCGAGAACATTTTTGTCTGATATAGTCATATGATTTATTTACATGCGAGTCACTTCTATCATGTTTTGACAAACTCGCATATTTGTGTTCTTCCGTTACGATTTGCTTAATGAAATTGCACGTGTGAACTGAGCGCATGTAACAGGGCGTTCTCTGATACAAATCTTTTTTCACCAAAATATATTTTAGCTCACGAGTACGTAAAAATAATTGTTAACAATTTTATTTACGATAAACAAATATAATGAATCTTATTAATATGTACATCTTATCTACTTTTTAGATTAATACAATTTTGAATCTATTTTTTTAAAGTGATGACGCATTTTACTAAAAAAATTGCCCAACAAAAATGTAGACCATTAGTAGTACTATTAGCATCATTAGCATCACCACCTCTCCAAAGATGCCCATTATCTCCAGGTGATCATGGACTTCACCAACGTAACATCACCATCACCACAGGGAAATCTACAATTATGACCATTATCACACATAACCATCTCATTCCGGATGTCTTTGACAACTATCACTACTACGTTAATCATTAACGCATATGCTTACTGCACCTTCGTTCTCCAAATCGGTGGAAACGTGACCACGGACCGAACGTGAACTTCCCTTCCTCATTCTAGTCCTCCTCTCTCCCCTAAAACACGCACGCACGCACGCACGCACGCGCGCGCACGCACACACACACACACACACACACACACACACACATGTCAGGAGCGCAGAGCTTGTCCTGGCTAAGACAGTGACTCAATGGCGGAGATACCTGGAAGACGAACCCCTTCCCCGCAAGCCGAGGTGTAATTCGGCGCTGGAGATCATTTTCTAGCGGGGAGGAATACTGCCACCACCCGAGATATAATAATCACTACCCCTCGGAATTAATTACCATAGCAATTGACGCGTCCGGTAATACAAAGCAATCAAACGAAATAGGCAACTGTTAAAACTCGAATGAAAATTAGGCATGCGAGGCTTTGAACTCTTCCCTTTAAAAGACATTTGAACATAGGTATTCACGTAGGTCTACCTGTTGATGAATATTAGAAACATTTTAAGTCGCAACATTTAAAGCGCTACTTAGGAATGTAATACAAATGCAGAACTTAAATTTCTGCTTTGTTTCCTGTTCTCTCAATGCAAAGCGCGTAGAAGCGGAAATGCCGTTTTTCGTAGCCGCAACAAAAGTGTTGAAATATGAAAAGGACGAAGGCCCGGAAAAAAATATAAAAGAAAGGAAGGATGGAGGGAGAGAGACTATGAACGAGTAAATTGAGATAAATCGTCTTCATTTAAATGTACAGCGCTTTGCAAATTTCAAAAGCAACCACACCGCCCGTTGCAGTCTGCGTCACCGGAAGTACCTTCGGGGTTGTGCTACGTCGCCTTCCTCCTCGCACACTGCAGCGGTGGCTCGTTATACCATGTGCGAATGAGTATTTCTACCAACCATTAAAGCTCAAGATAAATTGCTGACTATTGACGATTTTTTTTGATAGAAACAGTAATTATTTTTTATTTTGATAAAATACCTCTCAATGTGATAAGCGTTTAGGGTCACTCACTTATGGAATATCTTTGCTTCTTCACTGTGAAGATGATGGAAATTACAAGACTTAAATGACATAACATTAAATGACATGACATGAAAAAATAAATAAATATCAGTACATAACTGAATTCTACGAAACTGTAAAAAATTCTACGTATTATGACGACGTCTAAAAGGTATCAAACTAATTTCCTCATTTTCGGAGTAAAATGTACCCAAGGTGTAGGGAATGTCTTGCATCGCTACAGGAAGTCATAACCCTCTCCCGTCTGGGACTTTTAAAACATTTTCTGTCTATCAATGTTAAACTGTTAATGACAGTAACGTGTTTAAATGAACTAATATTGAAATAAACCAGGTAAGCAATATTGGTTAGCATTAACTTTGGGTTGGGTATATATTTAAACTCCCCTAGTTTTAGTTATGTGTGTACAAGTAATATATTCACGGCAATTATTGGACTCGCAGGTCGGCTGAATCGATCTGAAAAGGTAGCGTCCACACAGAGTGGAAGTGATAGGCCGCATATTTCTCAGAACTTAGTGCTGAGGGGCTTGTTTGAGCGATCGCGTGTGGTGAGAATGACAATTCGTTTGAAAATAAATAGGGATAACTTTCTGTTAGCTGTGCGCACATTGTTATTGATGTCCACGTTTCAATTAAGAACTCATCCTCATCCCTTTCCTTCTTCCTGCAGATCCTAGGACTCCCACGTCATCGCTATAGCATTGAAATTTGTTGTGCAAGCTTGGTAAGTCCTGAATAAAATGTTCTTGCAAGATTTTTTCATCGACCCCTGGCGCTCCTAATACCCAGGCAACCCGCAACATTCTCTCGTCCAACGGGTTGCAGTGCTTTTAGGAATCAGGGCGTTAAAGTCTCACGTGGAATTTAAGATCATTTTATTGCACTAAGAATAATTTCACAGCTTAAGGAAATATAAAAATGATTTAAAATTTTTTTCAAGAACAGTTATTTAATGAATGGGTAAATGATTCTCCCCTTGACGTTCTAAGTTACATATTCTTTTTGTAATACACAACATGCTCTCCTGAGGTATGAAATAATGAATGTCGATTTGGATGCATATAAGGAAAAGTAGTGATTTGCTTTTGCCTTCCATGATACAATAAGAACGTAAAAACAACCATAATTTACAGGAGATTTGAACCCACAAACTTGGCTAAAAACTTGAATTGCTGTCACTGCTTTTGTACACACTCATGGAATTTATACAGACAATTCAGCTGGATTTGGTGCTTAGGCACTTCAGAGCGAGGAGACCGGTATCTTTTACTCCTCCGCTGGAATAGTCTGGTAAATAACATTGCTCCTTGCTGAACTCCTGAAAACCTCATACTCTTTGGGGTAAGTTTTGGGACCAATACAATAGCAGTAGAGCATTGTCACGCAGCACCTACAGGCTACAAGGTAAAAGCTTGGCTTTGTCTATCTTAGGAAGTCGCTATGTGGATTCTCTATACGACTGTCGCAAGCAATATCATTACGCAATTAACGCCAAAAATAAGGGACGGAAAATATTTTTCACAAACAAAGCATAAGAATAAACGAAACACGAAGAAAATGCGCTCTATTGTAGAAAGTGATTCGTTTCGTTGTATGTTTTATAGAAATTGTATTAAGTTAGCCTATCAAAGTAATCGCCACTTTTATACGACCGATTGGTCTTGCTTTGCTCTATCGTTTTCATGTCGCTGGAAGGCTCCAGCATTCGGACTATTAACATAAAAATCCTTGAGTTCAATCAGCGTATTTTACGCCAAAAATAGATGCCACTTATTTTGAATTCCGTCGCTCGCTTAACTACTTCTTAAGTATTTTTACGTACTTAATCTTTAAACGACAAGGCTGTGTCGTATATGAAACCTACCGCAGTTCTGTGCACGCATGCACCCTTAATTACCCTCCTAGTCATTATTCAACTACATTCCGTAGGAATTTTGTCGCTCTCCGTTCACTCAATGATCAGTAGCGTGAAGACTAAGTTAGTGTCTCATATGTGACACAGTCTTAATGTTTATGTTACAAATTTTGCAGACTATCTGAAAATGAATTCGCGTTTTATAACGGAAGAAGAAATTCGAAATAAACTTCTGACTAATTGAATCAATTCAACTGAATCAATAGAAACGTGATACCAGATAATTGAAGCAGCTCTCGCGAATTAGTCGGAAAATTGAAAAAAAAATGAACTGACCTTGTGGGGACAATGAGAATGAATAAAACTGATATACCTAAACATACATTGAATCCAAAGCGTCCTGTTGGCTTGTCATTTGTGTAGGAACCTGACAGAATGCTTGATACTCACCAAGTTACGTGAAGAACGTGACTTTATTATCATTCATGCACTCTACAGGTTATATTCATCCTGAGACGGAAAAGAAAATCGCCAAGACACAAGACACTTTTCCTGCAAGCAAATTTTATTTATGCAAATATTTTTGTAAATATTTTATTTATTGGCATTATGTACACTTCTAAATGTGAAGGGACTTGTATCTGATAATTAGAAACAATTAATTAATTGAAATACCGAAGATATGCATTAGATGTCACATATGACACAGCCTTACCAAATTGTCACTCAGAGGAGCCTTTTATTTAGAGGTCAAATACGCTCATTCCACCCGACCTCCTTTTATCCACACGCTGACGCTGTTTGTGAAAAAGACCTCACTCTCATCCGACGCGCGTGGCCCACTGCACGGCCTTTTAACTCCCGTATAACGTGGTGGAGACCATTAAGTGGAGCGCTTTCCTATAGCACCTTTTTACAGGAACTAAAATACGAACTGCTGCCACCGATACGTCAAACGTGCGTGGCTGCTGCGTAGGTTCGCGACTCGCAAGCAGGCACCGAATGTAACAAAAAATAGCGTCGATGTTCGCGCCTTCCTCAGAGGTTTCTTATATGTATATATCAGCATTTAGGAGACACTTTTCGTATTTCTCACATATTAGCCAATTTTTTTTATGTGCCGAAGTTGGCGAGCCGAACCTGCAGCTGTACCCGGCGACAGTAGCGCCTCCTATAGTAGCATCTTCCAGCTTTGTTCCCGGTTTTGACGGAGAGTTGCAAGACCCTGGCCCACTGCTCCGCGCCCGGCGCGCCGCTGGCTCTGCGGTGGACGCAGCCAGCAGCGCGGGCGCGCGCGCGCCCAGGGCTAGGGCAAGGGCCACGGACCGGCCCCACCGCCCCGCGCCGCCCGCCGCCGCCGCCGCCAACCGCCCGCGCGGGGCCCTTAAAGGGGACCTGTGACGCAGTGTCGGCGCCCTGCCCCGCCCCCCGCCGCCCCCCAACCCTTCGCAGTGTTCCCTTTTCACCGCCGCCGCTGGCAGAGCGAGCGCAGATGTTTTGCCTCGTCGCACCTCGTGGGGCGAATGACGCTGAAAGGAAAGAGGCAAGTTAAAATGCTACACGAGTGCAGGCGTTCTTGATGAGAATGCGTGAAACTGTTTAATGCAGCCGATTGAACTAACCACATGTATTTGAAATTAAAGGTAAGAGCAAATATTTTCGAACATCACGGATGTAAATTACAGTATTTGTCAAGTTAACGAGGACGGACAATATTTCGAGGACGTAATAGATTTCAAGTAACAAACACCAGCTAATTCGTTTATAAAATTAATGCTTAATTAGATGAGAGACATTGACTCTAAAACTTCAAATGGATATTGCAAATGTTTTCGACTTACAACTGTTTTCTCAATGAAAACAAACAATATGTCACGAAAAGGTTTTCCGATTGTCAGGGGTTATTATAACGAATTTCAGCTGTATAGATATCACAGATGGATGGCGGCGGTAGCAATCGTACTTTGCGGAAGCAGATGTAGAGCGCTGTAGTCTTGCTTACGTCACAGGTAATCTCACTTTGCAATTGCAGTCCAGAAAGCAACTATTCAAATTCTGAAAAAGCATCTAGATCTCATTCACTAGGTAATAATTGTTTAGGAAAGTCAATTACTATTACTTCATTACCAGGTTGTATGCGTCCTTGGTGGAATATGGTATAAAAAAGGTAGTGTGGTTTTGTATTTATCAGTCTAACCTCTAACAAATGAAACGTAGCTAGTGAATGCATAATGAAGGACTTTTGCTCTCTAGAAAGAAGAAATTCCCCCTTCACTTCTTTTTAATTTGAGGCATACACATACGCACAGTATATTGTTGATATTAAATATACTTTCATTCTTCGAAGTACTGTATTTTGTAATTTTTTAATTCAATACAGAAAGAATAACAAAATGATACAGAAAGAAACGTAAAACATTCAAAAAGGTTTGAAAGCACGTAAAAATTGAATAATCATGCTACAAACAATTGCATACATTCCATGCTTTTTGCAAACTATTAATTATACTGTCCACGAAATACACTTTTTTTTAAGTTATAACAAGTGCGTCAGACACTGTCCGTGCCGTTTCGGAGACTCATTTAACCGAAAGATCAGTTTTTCATTGAGGCTAAATTATTAGATTAAGATCCTCATTTTCTCTGCGGATATAGTCAATTGATTAATTATGTAACATTCACCTAATATCAATGGCAAAGTCTATTAAACTACACGCTACTATATACGAAAGTCTCTCAGAGTATGTAATGTGGCAGTGCTCATTCTAATCGTAACAAACCTGTCAAGTACAGCATTGTGAAATAACTACATTGGTGAAAACAGTCCTCACGCATAAAGGTGATAAAATAGTGTTGGTAACACATATTGCAATCAATGTGTCGTGCGCGCTGTCACAATGCCTGTGAATGCTTTAATTGCTTCCACAGCGACTCGCACTTTCTGACGAATAGCGATTACAAAAGTGTGTATAGTTTTTTTACGTATGTTGCATTGATAATGAAGTTATTGAAAGAAAGTTGACTTTATTTTTCGATAAACGGCGGGTATAATAGGAAATATATTTGTTAAAAATGAATGTGATCCAAGACAAACCAATCAACTTAAACATTATTTCCTTGTAAAATAGGAAATCCTTGGAATTAATTGCATGCTCAAGAAAGGAGCATTTTTTTCATATTCGATTATTAATCCAAATTTAACTTTTTGTTGAAAGGGTTGCTCATGAGAGGTCATGAATTCTATTCAACTGCGAATAAATGGAGACTCGCTGAAAATATCTTGTTATTAACCCAGCCATTGTTTAGTAAAAAACAATACACAATAACAATTATTAATTTTATACCACAATATATTTGTCGATTAATTTCTAAAGAAAGAATGAACAAAATAACCTCAGCTTCACATTTTTGTTTATCAACCGACGCCCGGAATACAAAGGGAAGTTCGTTTAGTTTCATTTCATATACTTATTTGAAAACACTTATCCGCTTGTCAACTATGTTTCACAGATTGATGCATCCCTCATAAATAGCAGACTTAATAAGAAATTTGCACGTGTAATCGAAAGGTAATACACACGTTAGTACTATGTAATTAACAATTTTCAAAAATTACGTTTTATTAGCTAACATAATCTGAAGGAGTACATTTACTGATTAGGCACCATTTCACAGGTCCTCATCGGTGAGCTGCAACCAGCTAGGGACAGTTGCATTACCAAGTACTGGGCAGTGAGGCGTCCGAATTAACATTTGTTCAAACCCACTATCTCGAAGGTACAAGGCACTATGCCAAATACACCTAATTTTACAGGAGAGAAGTTCAAAGATGTTTTGTCCTCGAACATGATGTTGTTTCTATTTTTTTCCCTCTAACTTCCACACGAATGGTCTTTGAACATAGCTCGCAATGTCTCCTGGAAGAACGATGACATTAGAACAGACGAGTTAAAATACGCAAGTTTAGCCCAAAATGGACACAGAGGCCCTTTTCCTTCGAGGTACAGATTATTTACAAGGCGTGGCGGCGTTGCGGCAACTCAGAATTCGGTCCAGTGCGGAAACTGGAGCCCGTCCAATGCCTTCGCAGTGCTTTGCTGCCATCTGTTTCTGCTCCACCTGCAGCGGTGCGCTCGCCTTGGGGGGGGGGGGGGAGGCGCCCGAGCGCCAACAAAAGCCGTAAAAGCAGCGCACGCCTCTGGGAGCCGTGAGGGGCGCGGCGCCCTCCCCTCCGCACCCCTCCCAACGCCCTCCTCAATCGGACGCCCAGTAATGACGCCCAAATGCACACTCGCCCTGGCCGAAGTTGCGTCCCCGCAGCTAACAACGTGCCAAGTCATCGCCGCTCATGAGGATATTCACGGCCAAAAAGCGCGAAAGGAAATGTGGAATAAAACTGAACTTGCTCGTAAAAAGTTCCTGGTAGAACACTCGTTCAAGAATACTTAAAAGCCAGCACAATATTTTTTACAACTTAAACATTAGCAAACTTAAACATAATTTTTACAACATAAACATTATCAAAGAGGCCCAAGTACTACGAGTATCAAAGGTTTTTTGGCTTTCAGATACTTTTTGTCAAGGAATTCAACAGAATCTGAAAGTTTTGGAGTGAGAAATGAAACGAGTATTTTTTGTATATCTGAAAGTGACGTTATCGATAGCGTTATAGCAATGACAGGAATAAAGAAGTTTAATAGCACGAACTTGTTTCGTTGTCATCGTAAACGACAAATATTTTCTCTCTTAAAGCATCCTTACCCATATTTTGGTGACAATGTTCAGAGAACTGACTCTTGTCTTTCCTGGGAAATGCATTAATGTTGGGTTAGTTGCTGAGTGGTGGCTTATCTGTCATCCTCTTCATTATGATCAGGTGAAAATATACAAGCTCTCTACGGGATTCGGATCTCCAACAGTACTGCACAGCGGTCGCAAGCGCAGTTTGTCGGGTGCGAAGAACGCCACTCAAACTGTCAGCTGAGCCACCCGAAATTCACTTCAAAATTACGCGCCCCATTTCTATATTCAGGTATTACCATTTCTCAGTGTTTTTGTAAACGACACGTTAGAGTGTCTCGTCTTTGTACGCCCAAGAAAAACACAAGCGCGTGACGAGTACAAGTATTTTGTTATGCCTCCTATACTGTATCATTTAAAAATCCTTCTTCCAAAGTGACGTAGGTATTTCCATGTCCGTTTTTCCTCCTCCATGACAAATATTGCATTGAAAAATAGCGCTTCTCCTACGTTCAACGGTATTCGAAAACCATTGAATCTTAACTTGAACTAGGTCTGAATGTGAATACTTTGCATTCTTGAAAACAATGTAGTTTTGAAGACAGGTCACGTAGAAACAAAGCTCTGCAATCACGAGACCTATTGTATTTGAACACTGAGGTACTGTCACTTTTAAGGGTTTTTCTGAATGACACTTCTGATTCGGAGTGTTTCTACACTCATGAAAAATACAATTTCAACCGTGTGGCGGGGACTCTGGTCTGTACCTATTGGTAAGGTGGCTTCACACATTCGGCATTCGCCGAGCAGCGAGCTACTGCTCGCCCGATCCCGACCAGCTGATGTGTTCGAGGAATGTTCGCTCCCTTTGACGTGTCCAAAAGACCGACACGCGGTGGGCAGAGCGAGCGCCGAATGTTCGGCAAATAGCAAGCGACCCATCCACACTACTCGGGATTCGGCGAGCGGCTGCCCGCTGTTCGCCGAATAGCGAATGTGTGAAGCCGCCTTTACAGGGGGCGGGAGGTAGGCGGGCGTGGGGAGACAGCATCCCCGCTCGAGGGCGCCGGATCGCCCGACGCCCCGCCAAGCGCTGGCGGCGCCACTCGTCGCCTTGACCGCCCAATTACCGCGAGGCGCGGGGCGCACGGCGCGGGCGCGGACGTGAATATGCATGCGCACATTCCGCCCACAGACTTGCGGGTCGCCGCCCAGGTCCGGCGGGTGGAGAATTGTCCCAAGGCACGTGGTGGTGATATGGCGATACTGTATGTGTGTTCGCGGATGTTTTTGGAGCAGTTGTGAAGAGGTGAACTGTGGAGGTTAGTGGTGCACATCTGAGTGGGTATGGAAAAATTGTTGACACTGTGAAATCAGATGTGGAGGATGTCAGGGTAATACCGATTTTTAATGCACATAATGTCTATTAATATACATTACGTTGTAGTTAAACTGAAACTGTTTCGAATTCTCGTGGGTTAGAACTTGAAAAGGAAATACGAAATTAATTTTAAAAATCAAGCAAGGCCATGAATCTTCAAATAGTAAAGCAAGTGAGTCAGGAAACAGAGAACAGTGATATCAATAACTGTTCGTTTAGAGCAAAAACCATTGTATGAGCCGTAGCAGAGAGAGGGATAGAGAGAGGGAGAGGGAGGGAGAGAGGGGGGAGTGGGAGGGAGAGAGACGGAGAGGGAGGGAGAGAGACGGAGAGGGAGGGAGAGAGGGGGAGAGGGAGGGAGAGGGAGAGAGAGGGAGGGAGGGAGAGGGAGAGAGAGGGAGGGTGCGAGAGGGAGAGAGAGAGGAGAGAGAGAGGGAGAGAGAGGGAGAGAGAGAGGGAGACAAAGAGAGAGGGAGAAAGAGGGAGAGAGGGAGAAAGAGGGAGAGAGAGGGAAAGAGAGAGTCGACACGGCGAAAGAGAGAAGGAACCGAGGGCGGAAGCGTGGGCGTGAGCGCTAGTACCCGCCAGAAGCGGTTAAACTTTAGAGCAGACAGAGGCACAGGGTGCAACACACAGCGCAGAGCGGAGCGCCCAGTCGCACTAACGGACGCCTCCTGTGGCGCAGTGGTTCAACTTAAATGTGTATTTGCGCTCTGCCAGTGGCATAATCCGACCCATGCGCGCGGGGAATCTTGTGTCATCAAGGTTGGTTGCAGTGCGCGCGCGGAATTCCAGACGATGCGAGTCCGGTCCACATCGGTCCTCGAAGCGCTCTCCTAGGCGACGGAGGTGGCGGTGGAGAGATGTGAATGGGGTATGGACAAGGGAAGTCCGCGGCGCTGGAGACAACTAGAGGGATCGGCAGAGTCTCAGGGAGAGGTGACGGGGAAACTTTGGGACAGAGAGTTGGTAGAGAGCAGGATGGTGGAAATTCGGGCTAATGTGGGGGAAATTAAGGTCCAGAAGTTCTGGATCAGTGAGAGAATGTAGTATGTTGGGGAAAGAGATGGCGGGGATCGGCAGTTATATCCTAGTCAAAGATGAAGAGAGAGTCAGGTAGAGGGTGAGAGAGAGAGAAAGAGAGAGCGAGAGAGAGAGAGAGAGAAGGAAGGGCCAATCTGGGGTCTGATCCAGTACCTGTTCCTACGAGTTCGAGACCTTGGTTCGAAACTCGATGACGAGTTCTGGATTCGAACCTCGCAGCCCCTGGAGGAGAATGTTGATACCCTTCATGATTTTAGTTGGAACAGTACAGATAAGGAGATCCGGCTCGAACTTCGAGTTCTTGTACAATGGACTGCGTCGTTTGGATACAAAAGCACTGCGTTACAAATATTTGTAAAGTATTCACAATGAAGGATGCTCATATATTAGTTCTTGCAAACGAATGTTACACATTGAATTACCAAGAGCAAAGTAAAGAAATAGGAAATAATATTATGTGATTCTTTCCTGAAACTCTTTCAATACATCACAATGAAATACTATGTAAATGATAAATTGTTATGAAACTTACAGATGTTGAATACACGAAATGAACTACAAATTACCAGCCCACAATCCCAGAATTACAAACAACGCAAAGGAAACTTCTCGAAATTTATAGTAACATTCAATCAAAATTTCTGCCAGAAGTGCGAGACTGCAGCGCCAAGTTTCGACCTTTGACCATATTGAACATTAAAAGTATCTACACATTTTCATTTTATGTTAACTTTTGACGTACAACATTTTTCTGTAGGTTATTGAAATAAAATTTAAAAACTATAATTTTGCGAAAAATGCTCAACATGAAGATCAAATCAGTGTGTTTTTTGAATGAATACAGTAACCGGTATATAAACTTTCAAACTAAAACAAAAAATATCGTGGCTATTGTTGACTCAATATCATACTTATTCAATGAAATTTATTGAACATACTTAAGATTGAGGTTTTGAGGGATTCATATTAATAGAATTAATCATTCGTGCATAGTTAAACCTATATGTATTGCAGACGAATTAACAAAATATGACAAGGGAAAAACAAATATCATTATCTTCGAATGCACTTTTTAGAAAACGATTTCACAACGATCCCGGAAGGAATAAAATGAGATGCTCTACGCGTTCAGTAAATTCTGCTACAAAATTTGTCATCTCGTTATCCAAGCCAATGACCGACCACACCGGCCCTCGCAGGACGTACCCCGAGGATTTACCCCGAATGGCACTGGTGCCCGATCTGCCCTCCCTTCCTCCCCAGCACACATCGCCGTCTGCAGGCGCCTCGCCCCCCAGCCCCGCACCCCCGCCTGCATACTGATGGCTAATAACGCGGTCGGATATTTTACGATTGTCGCTAATGCTCCGACTGCGACTCGTTATCGGGAGTCTCCGGCACGGATCTCCGAACGCAATTTGCCCGCGAGGGTCGGGGGAGGGGGAAGCGGGGAGGGGGAGGGGGGAGGGGCCGCCCACCTTCGGAACCCTCGCCGGCGGAGCCGCGCTCCTCTTCCCTTTCTTCCCTCCGCCCGCCCACGGCTCGGATCTCCGTCGCCGGCTCGCTCGCTATAGAAGAATTCACGTAAGAACAACCAAAAGTGACAGTTCGCTAAACAAGTGAACATCTCATGTTATTCAGAGAAGTATCCCTCCGCCGCGGCAGCTGTTCAGAAAACACGTGCACCAGTCCGCACCTTACATTCAAGACTCGGTTTTAAAATAAATATAATACTTATCACGCAAAAAGTAAATTCCATATAATGTGTATTAAAAAAATAAATTTTTATAGAAGAGCACATAGAACTGCACTTCCAAATTTCAATTATTTCTCGTGACGCACTATATTTTCGTCGGACGAGGACATCACAAAAGGAAGCGTTGAAACCATTCACAAGTTAGCCAACTGCAAACGAACGAATCGAGGAAGGAGAGTTCAGTGGGATCAAGGACACAACGACCACAAAACCTTCGGTTATGTTGCCAGCAATAGCTGTCAAAATTGCTTGTTCTTACATGAATCTCTCTTTAACAAGCGCTGTACCCGCGCGCACCTGAGAGACGATGGCGTAACTGACGGGAGGCGGAGGAGATCCTTGGGGAGCGGCACATTATATATCAATTTTTATTGGAAAAAAGTGAAACCTGTATGTGGCGTGAGAGGTTCAACATTACCTGATAATGTTGCATTACGGTTTGTATAACACTCCTCTCCAATTCATGCGATACCCAACTTATAGTTGTTAATAAACGAATAGTTTTACATCTCAACTTTATTTTATATGTTTATACACTTTTTTGAAGGGAAGAGTTGTCAAGACAACTCCAGGCAGCTCAATATCAAAACGCACGCCGTTTGAGAGTAATAGACTGCAAGTACACCTAGGTCTGATTTATCTTTCTTTCTATCGCACTTATCTTTATAGTCTGATTTCTTTTCCCCTCTCGTTGGCCCGCAAATTTCTCTGACATATTATTTTGGCCTTTCGTTTCTCATGCTTTGCACATGTTGACATACAAAATCACTTGTTCACCAATCCGTGCGCAGATGTGAACACAACCAGTTAGTCTACCTGCTTGTACTTACACGTACTTTCGATTAACGTTGCTAAATTATATTATTCGCCAGTGTGCACATTCTTTCAGCAAGTACTCATGATCGGTTCCCACCTTTGGCCTACGGTAGGTAGGTAAACAAAACCTTCGTACTACAACGAGCGCGCGTATATTTCCTCCCCTGAGCTGCAGTTTCCCTTCTCTTCCTCCCCACCTTCCGACCCCTCGCTCACCCACCGCCGCCTGCCACGGCCTCCCCCGCGTAGCATGCAGCAATAAAAGCCCGGCGCGCCCTTTTTAAGGGCTCATTAGCAGGCCTCGAGGGCGAGGGGGAGGGGGAGGGCGGCGCTCCGGATGTCGCCGAACGGCTGCGCGCACGCGATACAAACAGGCGATTTGAATGTGGAGGAGGCGCCGCGACGACGGTTCGAGGGCTTCGCTTTATTTGCGTTTTCCGCCCGTCTACCTAATACGCCGCGCGGAGAGGACGCGAGTCCTACGATGGTAATTGCCGGACGCGGCCCGCAAAGAAATGGAGGGAAACATCGAATTTCGAAGGAATTGGTGAAGGTTTCCTGCAGATGGCGTCCTTTTATTGGCGTAATGCATGTTATCGTTTGAGAGTATTTTAATTTTTTGAGCGTTCACACGTTAACTGAACAAAGAAATTTCTTTCCGAGATTTTTTGTTACGAGATATTTTCATCTTACAATTAGTATTTTGCAGCTTCGTTAAGTCTTTGATATGCCTAATAGGGTCATTGTAATAAAAATCACTGTAAGTTAAGATTTTCTCTGCTGCAGAAGGTGAAGGAAAGGAATGGAAAATATCGCTTTTCGAAGGAATTGGTGAAGGTTTCCTGCAAATGGCGTCCTTTTATTGTTGTATTGCATGGTGTAGTTTAAAGTTTTTCAATTTTTTTAAGTGCTGACTGTTAACTGAACAAAGGAATTTTCTTTCGAAATTTTTTGTTACGACGTATTTTCATCCTAGTATTTTGCAGTTTCCGTAAGTCTTTCGTATCCCCAGTGGAGTGGTATAGTTTACGTTATCACAAAATGTTAAGACTTTTTTTTCTGGAAAAGGTGAAAAAAAAGAAACGAGATTTTACTTCTGTGTTTTTAAAGAACACATTATTCAATTCTGAATCAATTTTTTGGGACAAAAACGCGATACGTATATCGGATTTATGCAAAACGAACTGAACACTGTGCATATTTATAGAAATCTTTGGAAAATACAAAGGATAATGCTTAATAAGTTATTTATTATTAAATTGTTTAAGTTAATGATAAAATAATTTCTACAACAAGAAAATAAACATTAAAACAAGCAACATGTGGGCTATCTTGTTGTTCGAAACCCTTCGATTGCCTCTATTATTTATAGTTTGGGATACAACACCGATGCGATGTGCCTTCACCACAGCGTGTCTCGTCACACCCCAACCGCAGTTCGAGCCATGATATACGCGCCTCGAAATACGTCACATTTGTACGCCACAATTTTGATGGGCAGAGTTCAAAATTGCATTTCCCCTTGGTAATAAAGGCTTCCGCGCGCAACCGTGTTGGGCTTGGAATTAGTTCGGGAGTGTGACCAAGGCGGGGCAGCCTCCCCCGCTGTGGAGGTGGTTATCGATTTCCGAATCACATGTCGGTCAGCGTCCGCACCGCGCCGCCCCGCGCCGCGCCGTGTGTGTGTTAATGGGGACTCATGTATAGTTCAGCGGCCGGCCGCGGGATGGCGTGGACGGCGCGGAACACGGACTGCGGCTGGCGCCCCGCGGCCGTGCATCGGTCGCCCCTCCGAGGGCCTCGGACGTCGCCCCTCCCGTCCACTCCGTCTCGCGAAGAGAGAACGAAGGCGGAGGGATGCGCTTGCGGAGGAAGAGAATTGAAACGTCCAATCAAGCTAGAAACAGGCAGAGGTAAATGATCGAACAAAAGGAAAAGTACATCGCGTAAAATGAGCAAACATGAAAATAAGAAGAGTGAATGCGCTCCAAATGAAGAAACAATACAAACAATACAAAGTTATTTGTATTATTTTTTCATTTTAATTTAAAAGACTTCAACATTATTTAAATATTATTAAAATGCATTTATAAATTCAAAAGTCAAGACGAAATTAAGCTGGCTTAATAGTGACAAATCTAAATTTTACTTCTAAAAAACTCATCCCGATAGATTACATCCTGTTGAAAAATGTAAAGGGTTGGAAGAAGAATGAAACCAAGCTCACCGTACGCACATGTCATGGATTGATTCCATTGGAGATCTGATGTTAGGTAAAAAGGATGGACGTAGACAGAACAGTATACAAGCAAAGAGTTGACTGTGAGTAAACATATAATCCACTATCAGAAAGAACTGATAGCAAAAAGAAAAAAAAAAAAATAGAAAAGAGATCGAACATGGCTTCAAGGGAAAAATCACAGTTCTTGGTGGTAATATTCAACTCACGTGAACTATTCGAGGGAGTGACCGGGCATATTGACTGGCGGGTGGAGGGAAGGGCGGAGGGAAGGGCGAACGGGCAAGCGGAGGGACGGGCGAGCGGAGGGACGGGCGGGTGGAGGAACGGGCAGGTGGAGGGACGAGCGGGAGGAGGGACGGGCGGGCGGAGGGACGGGCAGGTGGAGGGACGGGCAGGTGGAGGGACGGGCAGGTGGAGGGACGGGCGGGTGGCGGGACAGGCAGGTGGAGGGACGAGCGGGAGGAGGGACGGGCAGGTGGTGGGACGAGCGGGAGGAGGGACGGGCGGGCGGAGGGACGGGCAGGTGGAGGGACGGGCAGGTGGAGGGACGGGCGGGTGGAGGGACGGGTGGGTGGAGGGACGGGCAAGTGGAATGACGAGCGGGAGGAGGGACGGGCGAGCGGAGGGACGGGCGGGTGGAGGGACGGGCAGGTGGAGGGACGAGCGGGAGGAGGGACGGGCGGGCGGAGGGACGGGCAGGTGGAGGGACGGGCGAGCGGAGGGAGGGCGGGTGGAGGGACGGGCAGGTGGAGGGACGGGCGGGTGGAGGGACGGGCAGGTGGAGGGACGGGCGGGCGGAGGGACGGGTGGGTGGAGGGACGGGCAAGTGGAGTGACGAGCGGGAGGAGGGACGGGCGGGTGGAGGGACGGGCAGGTGGAGGGACGAGCGGGAGGAGGGACGGGCGGGCGGAGGGACGGGCAGGTGGAGGGACGGGCGAGCGGAGGGAGGGCGGGTGGAGGGACGGGCAGGTGGAGGGACGGGCGGGTGGAGGGACGGGCAGGTGGAGGGACGGGCGGGCGGAGGGACGGGCGGACGTAGGGACGGGCGGACGGAGGGACGGGAGAGGGAAGACGGACAGACGGAGAGACGGTCGGAGGAAGGGACGGTCAGACGGAGGGACGGTCGGACGAAGGGACGGTCAGAAAGAGGGACGGTCAGAAAGAGGGACGGTCAGACGGAGAGGCGGGCAGAGTACGATACCGAATGTAGGAACAGGGACGCGGAACAACCGCAAGCAGAGGAGGGACGGGTGGCCGACTCCGAGCGACACACGGGCGAAGCGCCTGTCGTTACGTATGGATGAGCCGGCGCGGCGGCGCGGCGGAGGGCAACACACAGCGGCGGCCGGCGAATCCCGCGACAATGGCTCGCTGATGGGGGAATAATACACCGCGAGCGGTAATTACTGGTTATATGCTTTCCGAAATCGCCTGGAGCGCTGTTCGGGCGGCGGGCTGCTCCGGCCACAGCGCTCGCCCCGCCAGGGGCGGCGCTGGGGTTGGGCCTCGTCACGCCTGCGCCCAGGGGTGGGCCTGCGCAAGCGGCTCGAGAGGGTTGCGACCTAAAGTGTAATATTCTGAAGATAAGTTGCAATGAAAGAAGAGAATTTTCTCAATCTCAGACAAGGGCAGGCGGTACGATAGGTAGTTAAACACATTTAATGTAATTCCCGAGATACTCACAGCTTGAATATCCTAATTCTAATTTATATGTATAACTGTTTTTTTCTCCTTCCAAAATAAGGCAGATGTTATTTAAGTTTCGATATTATTTAAATATTTAGAGTGGCCGTCATGAACCTCGTAATTTCTAAAGCATCTGGCGTTTGCTAATTTCAAATCCACCAGTCTTTCTCCCATACAAAGAGTAACTGACAAGGGGAACTGAAATCTTTTGCAACAAACCAACGTATTTAAACCTTCAAGGCTGTGATGCTCAACCTCGCGTAATAATTTGCATTTACGAAATAATTTTGGTTGTTATCGCATTTCAATTTCATATCAAGATAGGAAAAAAGGAAATGTTCTCACTTTTACACAAGGAAATATTTTCCTTTGAAAGTGTTACTGCTTTGTCTAACTTATTCTCTTTGATATCGTGTACTTGTTTCGATGAAAGTTATTTAAACTCAACCGTAACTCCTTATTTATTCTTAAATATATTCGAAGTTACGAAATGAATAAATGTATTGCCAGTGTGCAAAATATCTGTCATTAATTTAACGAGGCAGGCGATCTATGATATTGCCAACGACTATGTCTACTTTAATGCTTTACACGAAGTGAAATCCCGCGACAATTATTTTCAAGACTGAAGTTCCATTTTATTTAACATTCCATTCGAAGTCCATTAAGGAAGACTTTTCGCCCAGAGAGTCCTGTATCGGAGTGCACAACTGCAGCATCGATACCTACGTACGCAACACTTCGTGGAACAAGAATCCGATAGAACTGCTGCTCAACAGCCTGGATCTCCGAGCTCGGCCAGCGGGCCTTGTTAAACTTCCCGCAAGCAGCCACCTCTCTCTAACTCGGACAGACACGCGGCCCTGTACCGTCCCCGTCTTCCATCCCTGACCCTCCGCCGCCCACTGCCCGCCGCCCGCCGCCCGCTGCTCTCTTGTTGCCTACTGACCGGTGACCGCCAGCCACCACCGCGGCCCACCTCCTGCCGCCTCGTCCTCTCGACTACACGCCGTCCCAATCCGACCCTCTCGCCACATCCCTCACTACCCGTCTCCATCTCCACCATCCCTTCCCCAACCTCATCCCCGTCCTTTCTCCCGCCTCACCCCAGCATCCTCCGCTCGCCCCGCCCCTCCACACCGCGCACGGGCGGCGAGTGGCCTAGAGAGGGTCCGAGGAAAGAACACCGATAACGGAGAGAGCTTTGCCGCGGCCAACTTTAAGCCGCCCACCAGAGAGCGCCGCCAGATCGACCTCCGTGCGGTGCCCCGTGCGTATTGACACGGGCGCGGCGGTTCAAACGGGGCGCGCGGGCGCGGGAAGCGCTGCTATCGCGCACGGGGTTGAAATGGACGAAAGGTTGGTTGATTGATTCGCGTTTCCGAGCGCGTCAACGACTATGGTCCATAGTCCCGTAAGTGTAGTGCGTGTTTTTTTTCTCGGGAGGTGGCGATGATCATTTCCCCGCTGGATGGCGAGATCTGGCGCCGACCTACCGTCGACTAGCGGGGTTTTCCCCTCAACCAGGTATCTCCCACCAGCGGGGCACCGCACCAGCCAGGGCAAGCTGTAAGCTCCCGACCGGTCTCCCGGCATGTGTGGTAGTGTGGTGCATGTTAGTGTAAGTGTGTGTGTAAGAGAAGAGGATAGGACAAGGAAGAGGAAGGAAAGATCGCGCGCAGTCCCTGGCCCGTTTGTTAGGATACTGCTCCGGTATTCGCCTGGTGTTGTTCGGAGAAACCACGGAAACTACCGATCAGAGCAGCGGGTCGCTAGAATTCTCCTCCAGACAGCGACTGAATTCGACCTAGCTGACAAGCTAGTGTCGAAAATCCTGCCGCCGTCGGGACTCGAACCTAGGACCTCCCGGTCAGAGGGACTGCAGTGACATCACGTTGAAGCACTGAGCCATCTCTCCCAGTGATTGATTCGCGCTTCCGGGCGCGTCAACGACTATGGTCAATAGTCCCGTACGTGTAGTGCATGTTTTGTCGCTGGAAGTGGCTGTGATCTCCCGCTGGCCGACGAGTTCCGACGCCGAACTACATGTCCGCTGACGGGGTTTCCCCTAACCACGTATCTCCCGCCAGTGGGGCATCGCCCCGGTGGGGACAAGCTATAAACCCCTGATTGATCTCCCGGCATGTGTGCTATTGTATTGCAAGTGTGAGTGCGAGTGTGAGTAAGAAAGGGAGGGGAATAGGACAAGGAAGGGGAAGGAAAGATCGCGCGTTTGTCAGGGTACTGCTCTGGTTTCCGCCTTATATTGATCGGAGAAACCACGGAAAACTAACGATCAAAGCAGCCGGCCGCTAGAATTCTCCTCCATAGCGGCAGAACTCGACCTAGCTATCTAGCTAGTGCCGAAAATTCTGCCATCGTCGGGACGCGAAACCTGGCACTTCCTGGTCAGAAGCACTGCAGCGACAGCAATGCAGTGCAGTGCATTGATGCCCTGACCTACGTAAGACGGTGAGACCGAAGGGAAGGGCGTCGAAAAACGCAATGGCAAAAATCTATTACCTTATTTTCCGTAATATTATGGGTATAACTGGCAATGAATTGATCAATTATTCAGTTTTTCCAAGCGCATCAACTGCTACGATCCTTAGTTCCGTAAACGTAGTGAATGTTATTTACCGGACAGTGGAAGTGTTGCTCCACCGGTAGAAAGTGAGAGCCAACGCTGTCGAATTACAGGGTTTTCGTTTCTCGGGATATCTCCACCAGCGGCGTAGCGCTACAGCTGGGCAATGAAAATTTCAAACCAGGACACAGACCAACCGCTAGTTCACTTTCAAGAAACAAATGATTTTCTTTCGTAAAAATCGATAGTGAGCCGTTTAAACCATCTTGAACGCGTGTACATATGTAATGCAGTGAAAGTATTTATTTGTATTCGATTTTGGAAGAATTATTTTCTTTGAAAATTATTTATTTTGGTTGAATAAGTAATTTCTTAAATTTCCTCCGATTATTTTACTAATTACCAAATTGTGTCCCTACAGGACAATGGCAGGATCGATGCAGTATATGATGTAGTACAGCCAATAAAAGAATGTATACAAAATAGATGATACAAAAGTCTTCAAATTTGGTGTACAATAAAAATATTGAATCTCGAGCAAATAATTTATGAACGCAAAATCAGATTTCAAAAAATTAAAATCCTTTGTAGCCTACTACTGACAGGAAAGAACCAACGCAGGAAATACGTTTTAAATTGCTAATGATCAATAAGAGAAATTTAATATAAAGAGATTTAACAAATACATTTCTTTACTTTTTCAGAAATAATTGAAGAATTTTCTGTCATTTTTTTTCGATACAAAGAAAACAGATTTCCAAATGTATAAGGATTCAAATTGAAAGGAAAAATATATTGTGACATATCGTGTATTACATGAAATCACAGAGTAATTAAACAGCAACAAAAAACGATACCCAATAATTTTAATTATGAAGGAAAAAAGCGAACGGCGCAGCCAGCATAAAACAGAAATAAGCTCGTCGAAATCCAACCCGAGAGTCAGCGCATCAAACAAATGCACATCGACTTCCCGAACGAACCTGAAGAGAAGTAAACTGTGATATTGGTTATGCTAAAGTTTTTCTCTACACACGGTACGTGTTAGAAGCACATATTTCAAGTTGTAACGTTCTAGTTTTAATAAATAAAATCATGTGTATTTATGATGCAAACTTCCAGTAAAAATCTAATTTAAATTCAGAAATATTTTTTTATTGTTCTAATGACTTATTTCGGAAAACAGATCATGATATACAAACATCTAAAACAGAAGGCTTGTCCATGAGATTTGGCCTAAGTATGTAATATAAAATATCATATTTACTCTATTCAGAGAAATTAAATTATCTGAATAATGAGATTCGAGAAAAATATTTTTAAAAAGTAATTTTTGAAGTAATAATTATTGATAACGTTTCCCGTAGAATTAGTAATAATCACTTGTAAAGAGGTGATATATTCACTTAAAAAGAGAAGAAAGCTGTTTTTTATTCTTCTCACTTAATTTAAATCAACTATTACACAAAAAATATATGGAAGTATAAAACAAAATCATACGTAATAAATGTTTTAACTTTTCTTTTCTTAGGATTCTTAAACTGTTCATTCTTCAGGACTAAATGCTGAATAAAAACATACTTTTGGTAAATCAATGACAATTAGTAAAACAATGTGTCAAAGGGTTATTAACTAATTACACTCAAAATGTATAGATTTGTGAATCTACTATATATTTTCCTTTGAAAGATCATTTTCCTGGAAGGGAGGTATAATTAACTAAAACGGAACGTATTTCCTCAGACTATTACACTCGTGAAATTAAAAACAATAGAGTACTCATGACATATAAAATGCCCCAACCAGGGCGGGTATCTCAAAAAATGTAACACTTTTTTAATGCGATCTTTCTTACCGCTACTCCCTACTGGACAATAATAAGCTGCGACTCATCTATCGTACGAGCCGGTACATATCGTTCGCTGTACTGACGTGCAATTAACCACGTATGTACTACAACAAAACCTCTTTGATTTTAACATGCTTAAAGTTATCATATATATTATTTTCGTTAAAACCGTGAATTTGTTGTCCCTCCTACTCGGCTCATAGTGAACGGATTTTAACAAATGAGGTACCAAAAAAAAAGATAAAAAAATCAGGAATGGAGGTCACTAAATATTGCAAATCACGAAGCTTTTCGTTATTAATAAAATGCTAGGAAACTTTTGTTGTTTGAACTTTGCGGCTGGGATAGTTAGCGTGCCCTCCGCGCGCTGCCTGTCAAGATGGCGGTTATGCGCACACCATCCGCCACAGGAGAACTCACGTGGTTGTCGCATGTGAATCGAAGCGGCGGGAAGCGGAAATCTGTTGTGCGTTCCGTTAAGACAAACATGTGTGCGACTATTTATCAATTGTGTTGTTTCAACATTTCATATGTTCTGTTTTAACGTCCTACAGGTTTCCCTTCAGTGCGATGTAATCGCGCGGGTTCAGCTAGTTTTCAATATTTTCCATATTTTAAAGTAATTACGTTCGTGGAATAGTCCTATTAAATACTACTCGTGCTTCGGAAATTCTCAGATAAATCCCCTCTTCGCTTGGCGACTCGGGGGTTTATCGACAATTCCCAAAGCACTCGTGGTATTACCTATGATAACTTCCTACTTCAACTGCGACCACATTGTGTTTTATGCAGGGAAAGCAGATCTCGGGCCCAGAGGTGTCACTCGGTTGGGGGCATCGCATTTCCTTCCCGCGTGCGCCCCGCCGGAGGACGGGGCCGCCCTGAGCGCAGAGAGCCGGAAACCGCAAGTGGGAAGCGGCGCGATCGCCAACGGGGTCACAGTTACTCGAGCGATAAATTTAACGGGTTTCGCGATAGACGGCGTGCTCCACAGCAGACTTTATGGAGAGGAAACGACATAAGTCATGATGTTCCGCCTCAACCGATAAAGCCCTTGAAACACGACCTGCACATCTACTGTCGTTTGATCACTTTTCTTAAGTCGCGATTTTCCACCTAACTCTATCTCTTGAATGCTTTTATGAGCGTTTGTGGAACGTTCTCTTCTACACAGTGAATTGTTTTACACGAGATAATTCTCATTTACAGTTTTGTATCCATGTAATGAAATTACGATGGGATTAAGTTGATTTTAAAATGTACTAAAACTGTGGCTAAATATATTAAAGGAAACCTTGGGTTTTGATTTTCGTTTAGAAACAACCAAATTGCATTCTTGGAACAAAACAACACAGAATAATGCCAATATTTTCCAAAAACATCGAAACATGACACTTTTGAATATGAATTGAAGCTATGTGAACTGCAGGTTTTGCGAAAGCAGGGAAAGATATTGCTACATTATTAAGTGCGGAAAGGAAGGTGAAAGAAAGAATATGTTGAACCGGAGTGGGGCAAAAAAGTCAGGATCGATGGTCAAACTGAAGCAGAGGGTAGTATTCACAAACGTGGAGGGAAGATATGAACAATGACATTGCATGACTGGCAATTGTTTATCTTCAAAATGGGAATTAAGTGTATCAGTGGCGCGGTGGAGACGGCGCACAGAAGAAATCAGTGCACTGATTAAGAGGGAACATTTTGAATTTGTAAGGGGAGGCTTTGAAACATACGAGAAAAATTCGTATGTGGGAAAGGAGAATGATTAAGGCGAGAAACTGTTAATGGAATTATAACTTAAAGAAATTAAGCAAAGAGACAAAGCAGTAAAGAGAACGTGATTTTCCGTTTGAGAGCTACCTGCGATTGCATTTGTCTCACTCATTGGTGCATTCAAATTAAGAATTTTATATCAAGGCTTTGAATTTGCCTCTCAGATCGTCCCTGATTGCGAGAAAAATAGACTGCACGTTTCCGTAAGCTTTTCCGTGCACGTCTTCCTTTATCATCGGATCACAGTTTACAAAAGATTTCCCAGTAATGAACATAGCTCCATTAAACCTTGAGGTCGTGATCCCTCAGCATCTGCTACCAGGAAAAGCCACTATGTCTAGAGGACCCTCAATGCAAAAGGAGAGTGATGCTGTACAGATGTGTGTATGCTGGCGTGCCTGCAAAGCGGCACGCTGTTTCAGAGAAACGCAAGCGCAAGCCCTGAGGCAGCGTGCGACATGAGATGTGAAATGCCTCGGCAGAGCAGTTGAAGATGGAGAGGTCACGAATGTATTCCACGGCGATGGACGGTTCTCGCTTTGCGGGCAATGGATGCAAACACAAATAAGGAGCCACTTACGATAATTGAATGTACCTTCATTATTGTTGAGATTTAAGAGCATGTCGATTTTGTAGGTATTAAATGAAATATGACATAGTTAAGTGGAATTAATAAGAAAACCAACCAATTCTTGAAGCTAATCTAACCTCGAGAATTCATATTCCCTCGCACATCGTTTAAGCAAAGTTCGATGAACTTTTCAACATCGTGTGAGGATAAGACAAGTCGAACGAAAAATAAAATCCGTAAATTCATAGATGCCTTTTAAACCGTTTTGCACGTCCTCAGTGCCAGTGAAAGAACCCGTTATCAATCCCACAACCACTCATTTCATTCACTCACGATCGTTTTGCACGAAGATGGAAAATCGTTGAGAAGCCTCAACTCGATAAAACGATAAAAAAATTGGAAGCATATTATTACCCCAACAACAGCGTCCTGTTCTCCGTAACCATCAGACCTTGTACTCGCATCACGATTTATAAAGCGACTGCCATTTTTCTTTCGGCGCGAACACAGTGAAATATGAACGACATACATTAATAAACAAGGGCCCCACCAGCCGCCGCTTCCACCGCCGCCTCGCAAGCGGCGAATGAACTTCAAAGGCCGTCGCACCGACTCTGCTGTGCGCGCCGTCGCCGTCGGCTGCAGCGGCGCCCTGCGGCGCGGCGCGGCCCTCGCTTGTTCGCGCCAGGTTCAGAGCTCTGCCGTTTGGCTGCGCTGTCAGTGCGAATTCGAGTCTATGGGGACACGGTTTATCTTGGTGGAGGTGGATTCAAACAGCGTACATGAATGAAGGAAACACTGCTTCATGATTCACATGACACTTAATCATGGTATGTAGTTCTTGATTAATTGGTTTACGTCCTATATATTACATTAATATCCTAATAATAATTATTCATATTATCTTTTCAATGTAACATATGATTATTTGCAAAGATAGGTTTTGTTTTCACTCGACCGTTCGCCATTTCGTGTTTGTAAATATGATTGTTATGCAATCATAGCCAACTGCGTTTTTCGAATTTGACATTAATTATTCTTGAGGTTATTAAAAACGATGTACGTTTAAATATTTTTATTTTGGCATTGAAAAGCTACAATGTCTAGAGTTTACATCCCATAAATTTATAAATACTACTTGATATAATACCAGATGCGCAATGTGGAGTAAAATCAAATAATAGGAAACACTATGATGGTAGCTCTGTAACTATTTATTTATTCTGAAGAATTTATTGCAATAGTAACGGTAAAGGAGAGCTTTTCACCTAATTCCTCTTTTCGTTCATATTTAATTCTCATGGCACACTCCATGCAAGCGCACCCTCTTAAGTCTTTTGGTAGTCAGCCAAGATATCAAGCTTAGCTCATCGTATGGGCAATAGAACATTGGCTTAATAGAATAGGAATACATCTGTATAATCACCACGACTATATTAACTCGTCTTCTCATACATCGTGACAACATGCTAATCAAATAGGCACGTCAAGAGCAGGCTCAATCCTCAAGCATATAACTCAAGAAGTCAACTTTTGCAACAGAATAGTAGAAGACGCGCGAAGATGTTACTGGGGTGCAGAGAATGCAGTGGTTGATGGCCAAAGGGCCCCACCCTCCGAAAACGCAAAATCATGTTGAATAATGCACTAAGGGAGGGGCCTATGCTCCTGTAGTCTTTTTCCGCTGCAAAAGTTTCCATTCTCTCTCTACCCATTCAGTGAAATCTATTGCAACCCGTGCATACCAAGCAGCTTCCTTCCCTAGGCCCGTAGATATTGCCATGCGCGCTATTCGTGTACGTGAAATCCTCTCCCGCTTCACATCATATTCAGACCATTGCAATGCCTTGGTCCCCAAGGAATCTTACATAAAAATCGTCTACGTTGCTGCAGCAAACTGAATACATGTTTGGGCCATTTTTCACTAACTTCCTGAACGCAGCATTTAGGAATCTATTGTCAGCAAAAAAAAATCACAGTAAATTTTTTCCGATCAGCATTACCAGGTGCTAAATCTTTCAAATGATCAAGATTTTCAAACGCTCGTCTCTTGAATTAGCGAAAGTACTTTTCATTTCGGAGTCGTCCGAAACACTTCCTTGCTCGTAATTTTCCAAAGAAGGTGGCGTTACTTCCAAACGGAGGAAAACTAAAAAAGAGACGAGTAATTTCCAATTTCCTTTTTCTCTGATCGTAAAAGGAAAATATTATTTAAGTGATAATAATATAACTCAAGTCAAATATTACGTAACCCATAATTAGAAACATTAAAATACCAATAATATGATTTAATAATTTTTTGTAGCGTAATTTTTATACTTTGTTATTCTTATATGATTTCAATGCTTTATTTGTAATCTCAAAGAATTTCCACGCCGTCGGAGCTGATGCTATCAATCCAGCAATCCTTACGGTGCGGCGGCAGTGGAGAGACGGTGATGTGGGGAGTTTTGTTTTCGGAAGGAACGTCTCCACAAGTCTTTCAGGTCCTGGGGAGTTTCAGAGCAAAATCCTCCTTCGACGCCCAACGATGAAACCACATTTTTACGGCGGGCATCCATTCCCCTGGCTGCTATAAATATAAGGAAGGGAACGGCGGCGCCGAGCCCTCCACAAATACCGCATTTGACGAGTGAGCTAGGGCGCCGTCGACAGCTCGGCGGCGTCACAGGGGCGGGTGGGCGGTGGCAGCGGGAGACCGACGGAATGAAGGGGTGGGACTAAAGGGGACTTCGGGGTTCACCGTCACCACGCCTATAGAGAAGTTGGCGGAAGAAGGGACCAGACTGACAGGTCGGAAAACAAAAGAAAGTCATGCTGGACGATGGCTAGAGGTTATGTCGAAGGCATTACAAGTGAGCCAACGGCGAACGAACGCATTAACTAATGGAGCGCATGCACATAACCTGCCATTATGATGCCAGCAATAGCCAAGCAGCAGCTGTCAAATCGTCCCTACTTAGAGTAATATCTGTTTATCTCCGATTCTGCCTCGTTCCTCTAAAGTCTGCGATGGTGGAGGAACTATGTGCTAGGCAATTCCTAGGGTGTTAAGAGGTTTCAAATTGTATTTTCTTTTTGAAAAAGAAAGATCAGAATCAAGTGCATTACATTGGTTTGGAAAACAAATCTATGTGATTCTGAATGTGAGTTTTGTGTAATCCCACTGCATAGTTACGCGCTTTTATTTTGAGAATTGAAAAGAAGAAATAAATATCACTATAATATCAACTAAAATATCTCACGATGGTTTATTTCCTCACAAAGATTAAAACATTATTTGTGCTTTATTAAGATACATTTAATATTGCTAATGCTTTGATTATTGTCAATGCATTTCCGTTTCCTATTATATTTCTCAATATTATCCAGAATCTGTAATTTATTATGAAAAGGTTTTAAGTATATTTAAGGAAATTCACAGTTACTTCAGAACTAGATCCCCTTCTTACTTCAGAACTTTCACCAATAAGTTCCGTAAGTGATACTTAAGTGAAATTTATTCGGACAACGACAGGCAACTTCTACACTTCTTTCACCGAACTTACCTCCTGATTCTACTTAACATACACTCCAAGATCCATACTACGTCCTTATCGGTAAAGTCTGTGAAATATCCATTAAAACATTATTTTTCATATAAAAAAAGCATTACTCTTACTGGATTTTTGTTCACAATATATTATGTTCCGTCGTACTGATTTATGTTACGATTGCATTTGTTCCCCGTCTTAATTTCACTCCCGCGTATTTTTACAATTACAGTGCGATTGCATCGTAGAGAAGTAGACAGACGTCTATGTACGTGGGAAATGTGTATCTGTGTTCAGAATATGAAAAGCAGAGGGCACGGAAGAAGAATGGGAAGTCCGCTGCCCCAAACCGCACACTTTCAGGAGGAGGACGAATCGGCGGCGGTGGAGACGCACGACCGCCTGACACGGTCACGACGCCGCCAGAGGAGCGCACCGCGTTCCGCTTCCGCTCTCACCGCCCCCGCCCCCGCCCTCGCCTCGTCACAGTCCCTGCCACCTCCGCCCACCGCACCCCCGTCACAGTCCCTACCCCCTCCTCCGCCCACCAAACCTCGTCAAAATCCCTACCCCCTCCTCGACCCCTGCGCGACACCCGAGTCCCTGCAACCTCGTCCGCATCACGCCACAGTCCCTTCCACCTCCCCCACCCCCGCACCCCGCCACAGTCCATGCCCCCACCTCCGCTCCCGCGCGTCGCTACAACCCCTGCTCCCATCTCCACCCTTCGTACGACTCCACATCTGCCCCTACGCCTTGCCGCGGTCGTCGCCTCAACGCCCCTCTCACACTCACTACCTGACGCCTCTGGCCCGCCCATTTACTTCCCGCACTGGGGATGGCAGTTCCTCCTCCAGCCTTACCTCTGTCCGTGCAGTGACTCTGACCGGGAGGTCATTGGGTTCAAATCCCGACAATGGCGATTTTCGACACTGGCTAGCTAGTTAGTCGAATTCATCCGCTGCCTGAAGGAGAATTCTATTGGCTAGCTGCTCTGAACTGTAGTTTTCTGTTGTTTCTCCTATCAATACCAGTCGGTGGCCGGAGCAGAACCCTAACAAAAATGCCAGCCACTGCGCGCGATCTATACTTCCTCTTCTTTCTATTTTCCTTTACACTTGCTTACATACACACTTACACTTACATATATTACACTACCCCTCTCAGTCTCGCCACGTAAAATAAGGCATTAACTAAACTAAACTAAACTAAAATAAACCACTCTTACCAGGAGACGTGTCCCGGCAGGGGCATTGCCCCGCTGGGGGAGATACAGCTGGTGGAACACCATTACCTCCAAGCTTAAGACATTCATTACTCTAACGGGGCTAATGATCATCGGAGTTGACGTGTCGGGAAACATCAATCAATCAGATGCTCCGCTGCTTCCTCCCTGGTCTCGTCTTCCCCCTCCACCACCCTCGCCCTTCCCCGTCCGCAGCGCGTCTGCGTCCAGGCGCGGAAGAAGTGAAAGTCAACTGACCGGCTGCCTCGCAGAAAAGGACTGCTCAGAAATTTCCGCTAGTTATCACGATTTCGTCATTTCGTCGGGGGGAAATCGCGATGTGCAGCAATCCGTTAGCAGATCCCGGGGCTGTGGTCGTGATCACGGAGACCATCTAAGTTTCGTTGCGTACTCTGACGATTTGCCGTCTCATTGTCGAACTCTCATTACAGCCCTCTACATCTCGCAAACAAGAGATCTTTGGAAATAAATTGTGTTGCACAAATGCTATTGGAACGTCTTCCTTTGTCCAGAAAGTATGCCGTGGAAACAACTTCCAGAAAGACACGATGTTACGCGTTCTTTTACTACAGCTATCAAAAGCATATAATCATCCAACCTATAAGAAATTCGTCATGTATATTGCGTTCACTGAAACAAAGACAATTTTGAAATCATAGTTATCACATCTTAATTTAACTCCAGTTTTGTGAGACATTTCGAATTTTTTAATCGTAAAATAACTGAAACCATTGTAGGTTACTCTATGTAGATACGAGTCCAAAACTAAAGCTTCGTTGACCTAAATGTGTGTGTGATGGTGGGAGGTTTTTTTCTTCAGGTGTATAGAATGCCGCCACGGCAAGTATGAGAATTCTGTATTCGCTACTGAAAGTATGAGATAGGTTGCTCTGGGCGGCAGTTTCCGTGATTGCATGGGCAGTATCTTCAACAAGGGGACACAGACCATGCGCAATCCTTCCATTAAGTCCTGGAACAACCTGTCCCTACTCCTATCCTGACGGCCGAGCGATGGCTAACCACCCATCTCCGCATGGCCCATTCTTCATGATTTCGAAAGGCTATAGCCGCTGTACTGCACGTTCACGTATACCAAGTCTGAGCCCGATCTGGTGTTTAACACCGGAGAGAGAGACAGGGAACTGCGAATGTTCAACATTACATGCAGATACAGTTATTTTCGGACGCCAACACGTATTAAATCTTTAGCCGGAAATTACCTGTAAGACCCAAGGAACTTGTCAACTCTTCCGCAAATTAGGGCAACCGGCGCACCGCAAACGGGGTTTCCGGTGCGCAGAAAACACTAATATTCCGAAAGCCGTAATTTACACCACCGTCCGACTCGCCAAAACGGCGGAGGCGCGGCGCGGTGGGCAGCTCCGGGTGCGTATTTAGCTTTTTGCCCGGGGATTCCCCGCCGTAACTCACGGCGACGCGAGGGCAAACAAAAGCGAGCGCCGCTGCGCCGCGGGGGCGAAGACTGGCTCGCGCGCGCGCGCACGCGATATTTTAAAGCGCGTGGCACGGCGCTGACGCGGCGGCTGCCGCCGCCGCCGGCGGCGTAGCTAGAGCTTGTATCCCCCGGGGCAGACCTGGAGTTTTCCATCACAACAGAAAACACTTGTCTGAAAATACTTTGTCTTCACCGGTCAGACAAATTTACGCTAACAGGTTAGTAAACGCGCAGGGGTTTCCATAGTTCGTTGCATAATTGTTCACTATGTACAATTCCTCAAATGATTGTCTAAAATTGCACTTGTGCCCTCCTTTCAAATGCACTGTAAAGTGGGGTTAGGGGGGTATAGGTCACGCCCTGGTGACTCCAACACCTTCGCCAGTTTCGCTGCCGTCAGCAGCATATTGTATGACATGACCAAGCGAAGTGTAGGACAGGAGAGAGACAGGCGCATCTGAGAACTAACAACGGCCACAGTTGCGTCGCGCGGTAGCGCCGGCCCGCTGCATTCATGTTCCCGTTCCAAAGCAATAAAACATTTATGCATAACATACGTAGTACGTAATGCTAATTTATCAGCCCAATTAGTTTTTTCTTCAGATAATTTTTAATATAAACGTTTGGTTAATCACCCGGAAAGCACTTAATAATGATCACTCATTAACATTTTTCAACACATACACATTATGTTGAATTTTATGGGGATCTGGAAGTTAAAGAAGAAATCCCTGAATGTGTTTCATTATATAGAATAATGTCATGTACTCATGTTTTAAAACTTGCTTTGTAGCATGACTATAATATGTGGTTACATTTAGGAACTCAAAACACTTCCATTGTTCATATCGATTTCAATATTTATTAATGTTATTATATCGAACGCGTCGGCATTTCTTCTTGCTTTTAAATGAACCGTAACAGGTATTGTTGAACATAAGATGCCCGAGTGGAACAAGAATGTCATATATACGGGGCCTTGGTCTAGATCAGTGCTTCAGTTTTCAGTTGCACTGAGAATACCAATATCTCTGTCTCTTTCCGAAGCAAAACAAAGCGTAGTGCTGCCCTCATTGCCAGTCCTGCCCTCCGCTTGGTCGGGTTTTACCCGCGTTTGGGATTAAAATAAACAACATTCATAGTATAATAACAACAGTAATAATAATAAAAACAACAACCGATCAACCACATTCGATTCTGCCGCATTTATTGTAATGCTTTTTTACAACAAGACGTATTTTGTACCGTATTTTCTCTTAATTATTTCACGTAATGTGCACTGGGGATAATATATGAAGACTAAGTGTATTAATTTTTTAAGGAAATTGTATTCAGAATACTTTGTTTTTATTTATTCATTTATTTATTTATTCATTCTATTTATTTATTTATTGACGCTTCTGATCAATGCACGTCGTCAGAGGCATCCGCTCTCTCTTACTTTTCAGTTTCACAACTACATCTTGTGCAATCCCAAGCAGTCTTGGAGTTTGTCATCATAACAAAAGGCGAAGGAAATCATCGAAAAATTCTACTTCGTCATAACCGGTCAGTCACGTTCGGATCTGCCTCATTTCATGAATCGTATTTCTCAATTGCTTCCGGATTCGAACAGTTTCCTTTCGTTCCCTCGGTTTCTCTCGGCATGGTATATTCTTGGAAAAGCTTCTTTTCATCCCATTATCCACGCATGAATTGAAAGACGACGTTTTGACAATGTTGTTGATATTTATATAAAATTTAGCCTCATCGCTTTCAGTTTTGTAGTCTCTACAAAGATATGGCCCACGGACAACCACTTCATCGTCCTCCTCAAGCTATGGTACTTCCCATCGTTACCCGATCCGCATCTAGAGATTGTACTACCCAGAAGGAGAATGTAGGTGTCCAGCAAAAACGCTTATAAAATCTCAGAATATGTTTTTTCTTCCTTCTGTTCCAATCGGTAAGTTACACCCGACTTCTTGTCAGTTTCTCTAGAACTAGGGGGCTCCTCTCTTCAAAGAGCAATCCCGCAGTGTTTTATTACCCTCTACCTCAGATAAAGTATGAATAGGGAGAAGAATTATAAATCGTTATGATCTGGTAGGAATGGTAGGAAATGATGTGGTGTTTACGACTTTGGGATCATTATAGAAATAAATACGAGACATTGTTGTGTCGAAAGTATTTATTGGTGCATAAAGCTTTTTCGGTCACATTGCGGTCTTCATGATAATCGTTAAGATTTCTTTAAAAGAAACCTCATCCCGAAGTTTTATTCTCTATTTTTATTTTTTAGCATTTAAAACGTTGGCATTTTAATTTTTATATTTTTACATTTCCAAAATATATATTTTTATTTTTCAGGTCAACGCTTGGGCAAACGTCGCCAGAGCCAACCCTCCCCACGCGAAGTCACCGCCGCTCGCGAGCTATTTGACGCGGGAAACGCATCGCTTCCTCTGAAGCCGCCGCCGCCGCCGCTGCCGCCTGCTCAATGGGAGGCGCTCGTGTTAAATCGCGCGTTGAGAGCAGCGCGCAGCGGCCGGGCGCCCCGCCTTGAAAGCGCGCCGCCCGCGCCACCTCCGCGCCACCCCCGCTCCACCCCCGCGCCGTCTGCGCGCCACCCCCCACCGTCCCGCGCAGCCCCGCGCCGCCCCGCGCCACCCCCGGGACGCCCCCGCGCCGTCCGCGCGCCATCCCCGCGCCGCCCCCGGTCCGCCGCCCGCGCCGACACCGCGCCGCCCCCACGCCTTCCCCGCGCCGCCCCCGGCCCGCCGCACCGTCCCCGCGCCACCTCCGCGCCGCCCCCACGCCGTCCCCTCGCCGCCCCCGCCTCGCCGCTCGCACTGCCCATCCCGCGCCGCCCCCGCCCCCTCCCCCGCGCCGCCGGCTGGCCGCTGCGAAGCGCGCCCGGCCATCTGAGAGCGTGCGCTGCCCAGTCGGGCGGTGCGCAATCGCGACCGCCTCCGTTTTCACGGATGAGACTCGCGCGTGCATCCAGCTTCTCGGAACGCGAGGCGTTCGGGAGGGTGGGTTTTCGACATCCGTTAGTAACTGGCAGAAAGAATCGAGTGTTTGGGGGTGGGGGTGAGGCAGTAGTTACTCGCTGCTTTCAACGATCATTTCCGTGGTTTGCTCCAGTCACTTCCAGGCGAATATCAACGTAGTGCCTGAACTCATCGATTATCATTGCTCAATTCCACCAAACTACGTTTATTACAGATATTTTCGCGTGCATTCGTACGCACGTGACAAAAAATGGGAGGATATAGTTTGGACCGTTGCGACGGTAAGAAAGAGCAATGCGGGGTCGTTATTGACGATACAAAAATATGCATAGGGGTAACGTGTCCCTTAGGAGAGGATCGTGAGAAGGAAAAGTGGCGTGCCCCCACGGGACTGTTATTAGTGCTAATGGCGCAATATGCGCTGTTTATCGATCTTGAGAAGGTTGGAATAAATACAACAAACCCAAAACAAAATGTGTACAGCCATCAACAAAGTTTGAAAGCAACAAAATGCGAAATTATAGGTACCAGGAATTTTATATTCACATTAAATACTTCTACAGAATCGTTTGAAGTTTTCCAAGCCGTAGATATCCAGAGAAGTGACGATATTACATCTGTTCTGAGAGTTTAACTTACAGTGCGGGAATTCGAGCCGCCCAATTCGCTCGTCACATTTGCGCTCGTCGCCAGGCCTCCGCCTCCGACATCCATATTCCGGGAGGGGGAAGGGGGGGGAAGGTGGATTCAACAAACGAGGCAGTTATCCGGGGGTTTAAAGACAGCCGCACGCGCACTGTCATTGTCTACCCTGCAACCGGCATGGACTAACACAATTATTCCGCCCTTCTGCGCCTTTCCCCTTTATTTGCATACGGCCGCAGCCGCAGCCGACCCGCAGCGCTCCGCGCGGCGCCGCCGCGAACCTCTCGCGCGCCTGGTCAGCAGCTCTGCGGGGTGCACAGCGGGCGCCTTCCCCGATGCGGAGAGGAGAGGAGAAGGGGCCAATACGCGTTCGAGACACGTGCCAGTATTACCCGTGCCGTTTTATACGTCCGAGTAAAGAATGTAGGTCTGTGTCCGTTACTCTATGAGTAAAACAGTTTCGAAAGTCACCTGTCGGGTCCCGTCTTGCTTCTGACTTGGAGGACATAAGGTTCGATTTCCGACAGTCACAGAATGTTTGACATTAGCTAGATGTAGTGATAGCAGATAGCAGGTAGAGTTCAGCCACTGTCTCGGGATAAATCCTAGCGGCCGGCTGCTCTGATCGGTAGTTTTTCGTGGTTTCTCCGATCAATATCAATACCCAAGCCGTATCCTCATAAATGGGCAACGGACCACCTGCGATCTTTCTTTCCTCATGCTTGTCCTTTCTTCTCATCTTACATCACACACACAGACATATACACACACGCGCGCGCGCACACGCACGCACGCACGCACATGCACGCGCACGCACGCACTACACTGCCACATGTGTCGAAAGGCCCGTCAGGAGCTTAGAGCTCGTCCAGGCTGGGGCAGTGCCCCGCTGCCGGCGATACCTGCATAGAGAATCCCCTCAAGCCGACGAGTTGGTCGGCGCCGGATCTCACATTCTAGAGGGAAGAAACATCGTCAGTTCTCTGGATGAATGCATCCAGCACACTTACGGAACTAATGACCGTAGCTATTGACGCGCCCGGAAGCACGAAATAATCAATCAAATCTGGTTTTCTTCTAGATTCAGGTTCGTAGCTGAACCTGTACTAAATGTAAACCTCTACTGTGTACAGTTTCGTTAAATCTGTGAAGCTAAATTGTTTCCGTTCAGCATGTGTCATCGTAAACCCGCAGGGCTGATACTAAACGTAGTATGCGTAGGTTAAACAAGAGACGCGCGAAAGTCAGCACTGGGAAAAGGCGTGTCCGAACGTTATAGGCCCTGATCGCACACAACCTGTCACATCACCTTTCACTCATCACGAAATGACAGGCCGATACTAACATAAGAGTTTCGAGGAACAACAATTCTATGGGTTACAAGATGAAATAATAAAGCTTTTATGATACGCATATAACGCAACAAACACCAATATACTCTCACTTCCAATGTTACAAATATGCACTTGTCAGGAAACTTATATATATATATATATATATATATATATATATATATATATATATATATATATATATGTAGAGAGAGAGAGAGACAGAAAGAGAGAGAGAGACAGAAATGGAAAATATCTTTCGACCTGTATTGAAGTTCCCTCTCATTCAAACCCATGAGACGTTTTATCGTAAGCAGAAAAGTATCTCGCTGTTAACTAATCAAGATCAGCACTTTCACACCATCCTTAGCCCTCCATTCACCTCCCTACCTGCTCGCCCTCCTCCTGCACCCCCAAACCCTCCCCACCCTCCTACTGCCTGCTAGTTGCATTTGTTTCACACCCACTCGCTGATAATCCGCGACGCCGACCGCCTACAGAGGTGCACAAGAAATGGGCATGTGGTACATCCACTTGCAATGCTCTTAAGAAAGAATTCATGCGAACTAGAGGTCCACACATATTTCCCTTTAAATATTCTTATACTGCTTCATTGTTTCTAATTAGAACCGTTTACAGTTTAGATGATGCAATGTGTAAAATTGAACATGAAAATAATCAGCACCATCGCTGAAGCATTAACACGTCCGATGCTTTTATACAGCATTTAAGATGCTCTTTGAAGAATAGAAACATCTAAGAGATTTTGTTCTCTTTAATTCCCTCTCTTGCTTGTGTAACGTTAACGGCATGCAATAAAACACTCGAATAATAGTGCCCAGGAAAAATAAAACAAAGAAACTTGCAAATTGAAATAACTCGTAAAAGCTTGACTTTCGTAGTGTCATCATTTATGTATTTGCACTCCCTTTCGTCGCCAATGTCAATTTGTGCTACAATTTCATATAAAAGTACAAATGACGACACGCTTTTCAAGAATACCGCACTGCTGAGAAATTATTGTTCAAATAGGTGAACGGCAATACTGTCCATAGGAAAGTAAGAGTTCTTGTGGATTCACTGGGATATTAGAACTCTTCAAAATTGAGTTTTATTACAAAGGTTTTAATAAAAGCGTGAACAGCATCCAGAACTTTCACGGAAACATAACAAAGACAAATTCTTTACAACACCTTTAGATTGCAATGCTCTTATTTCTTTTGAAATGACATCGTATATGCTTTACTTCCGATCTGGATTCATAGGTCGTACCAGCTTTACAATTCCGCTCCTTTGCATATTTACACGTGCCGACGCATTAATCCCCTCCCAGGCCGGTGTCGTTATTGGATTAATCCGGGGCGACACATCTAGAAACGAACCATTGAAATTCTGCCAGGGTGCGGCGTGTCGGGTGGGCTTCAGTGAAACGGAAAATAATAAGAGGAGTAAAAGGAAAGGGAGGGGAGAGGAGGGGAGGGGAAAGGGAGAAGAAGCGGCCGTGCGGAGATAGAGCGGGGGATGGGGAATTAAAGAGAAGGACAGGATTAGGGCCAGTAACAGGGTATATACTCTATAGGAAGGTAGAGGGATCTAGAAGCGACGTGGCCAGATAATGTAATACAATGGCGGACGAGCGGGCGGCTCGCAGCGGCGGGAGGGGCAGCACCAGGGGCGGGGTGGGGGGTGGGGTGGGGGCTGTCCCGCGCAGGGACTGTCACGGGAAGAAATGAAAAGAAAAATGGTTAAAGAGAAGAGCTACACCCGTCTGCCTTGGAAGCGTCTTGCACTGTTGAACAGCGCCCAAGCGGTTTGAAGCAGGCTGCAGGCTGCAGGGAGCAAACGAACGGTTTCATTAAGAGGCAACACTGAAGAGGGTGAATAAATTAGCACAAACGTGATTTCGGAATGTAGCATGACTTCGGAGGAGATGAATTCAAGTTCCCCTTTGGACTGACGCATCAATAAAACAGTGATGAAGACGCCCCACATTATATAGGATATTCGAACGTGGAACGCAGGATTATCAAATAGAAGTCAAGATGATGTTCTCCGCTTCGAAACGACAGATTGCACGCGCAGAGGGTCATAATTGAGGTAAAACGTTCTGATAGAAATTTGTGGCACCGGGGGATCGAGTAGAAATCGCATCTCGCTCAGTTGGCTTGCAGAAACTAGGAGGAGGTTTTTGCGAGGCGGTTCGAGCTGCCCGCGAGAGAAGGTCAATTAATTACGCCATGTAGCCCCAGAGACCATTTCCTGCTGGAGAGTTATGGGCCGTGTTCTTTGTCTTTGCTCTTGGAATTGCGGTTTCTAAACCAGATATATCGAAAGCTCTCGTTTTCCCAACATGAGATGGCTTCCCGGCACGCTAGGACTCCATGGGATAGAGCACGACCTTTAGAAAAGATTCACTCTTACACATTTCGGAACAAATAAACTTAAGAGGTACTTCGTAGTTTGCACATTATACTGGTGTTTTAATGGGGTATTTTCTCTTACTATAATGCACTTCGTTTTGAACATCAGTATCCTCCGTGCACAATAATTATTTCATATATAAAAAAATCTTGAAATAAGTTCCATACCAATGTACAAAATAGATTACTTCAAAAGTTAAGTAAAAAGTCGGTTTTCATTCTATATTTGCAACTTTTGTGCTACTTGTTTTTATAGTTGTGTAGAAACGTTCAAAAAGCGAGACTTTCGTCTTATATTGGTAAGGAAAAGATGAATAAGTTTGCCTTTCTACCACATTTAATAGAAATACGAGTCACAACAAACATTTTCCTCCAAATCTAGATTAGAATTTCACAATCTGTTCGGAAATAGTATTGCGTAAATCAACATAATTCGGTGCAAATTTCAATATTTTGAACTTTTTCATTTCAAGAAATATCTAATATAGTTAACAATGTAGTATAAGTGTGGAATACCTTTAAAAATATATTTACTTTATCTCACGTAGAATAATCATGGTCTGGTCGAATAATTTATTAAATTTCAAAAACCCGTGTGGATGTTGATCCCATAATACATGAAGATACATCAACATTTGACGTTTGCCAATAAAACAGGAAGATAACCTTTACATCAATCGTAAAGCAAGTTAAAAGTACACGATTCAGAAAACGGAAAGTAAGTGTAAATGCTCTCAAGTTTCATCAATTTGTTACGTTTTGAAAATTTAAGTTAGGGATAACTTTCTTGCAATAGTTTTACTAGCTATTAGTCCCATCGAAGCAAGTTCCATTGATTGGCTCACCGATTACGAATGGGAGATGCCTGAGCAAACGGTCTAACGGAACATGAGGACGAAGTGCCAACTCAAGAGTCTAGAGTTTGAACGTAGAGCCTGAGGGGTGCACGGACGTATGATTCACCGATTATCCGAGCAGGGAGACGGTGAGGTACGCAAGCGTCTCGCAAAGAAGGTACGGTATTTACTCAAGCGTCCCTAAAAGAGCTTGGACGTAGAGCGAGGAGGGTGCTGGGACTCGTGACTCACCGATCATGAGCAGGGAGACGGTGAGGTGCTCTCGCCCGGAGGCCTTCATCGCGCCCAGCACGGTGCCGACGACTGCGCAGCAGATGCCGACGAAGGCGATCATCACAATGAACCAGCGGATGGACACCGTTTGCGTCACCACCACGCCGCAGCACGACTTGGGCTCCTCCTCAGGGGTGTAGTGATGGCCACGCGACCTGCGAACACAAAGCAAGGGCTACAATGAAAAGCACATTCACGGTGTCAATGAAAAGATCCGGCAATATCTGGTGTCACAACTGGGCAGAAATGCTGAATAGAAATTTAATTTCTTATGAATTCATATACGCTGAAGTACTCGTTTCTCCAATTATTTCTTACATTAATGTACAAAATTGTATTTTATTGGCTTATTAATTTTAAATACACAAAAATGTCATCATCAATGTTTCCAAATACATTTAAATGGCATACTGACACACCAAGAAGGCTTCCCATTTTATACCTTCAATTTCACTTACCGAGTTTACCGTCGACGTTGTAGCAGAGAAAATGATACACAGACAATTTCGTTATTCATTTGACAATTGTTTGAATATTAAACACAACAACAAAAGAAAAGAGAGAGAGATAAGGAGCAAAAACAGAGTGAGGCAACGAATATAACTTGTTGCGAATATAATATCTTGCTTATCTGAAGATTTTGTTTCTTGCAATACCAATTAAATGATTTAAAATAACTATTATATCACCATAGACTTTTCTAAATACAAAATTCACATTAAAAACATGAGACCTGTACGTCTGTGTACACAACAGTTGCTGCAGTACATACCTTTCTTCGCGGGCACAAATCTCAGTTTAATTTTAACGTCCACCCACTTGTATCCAGCCTACTAAGCACTATACAGGATATTACGTGACTGCAAAATTAGGCAGAAAATATGAGGACTTCTTCTTACCCAGGCAGGATTATAAGATAATGTGTCAACGCCCCTTGGATGTAAAAGACGAGCCAACTCCAATAAAGTGAAGTGGATTCATATCCGGTGGCGGAAGCTGGGTTAATAACGTTTGTTTCGCGTTTCTTCACAAGTGCACGCATAATTGGGAGTAATGAAATACTTGAGGCTTAACGGGATATTACATAAAATTATACGCGGAGGTTAATGCAATTATGGGAGGTTCGTGACGCACCCGCTGACGCGAAATTAAAGGGCGCACAGTGCGTGGTTGCTGGCTCGGTGGTGAAGCTACAGCTTGCGCCGACCAACGTACACGTGGCGGAGTCTACCGCGTAAGGGGGAAAAATGGGACATAAATATTTAGATCTCTTAGCAGGGCCAAATTATTATATTAAGGGGCCCTGAGTATGACTAAATAATGGATCTCTAATAATTTTGAAATATTCAATATAATCAAAATTAGTTTAAAAAAACTACAACTTTTTAAAAGTATGAACTTATTATTAAAAAAATACAATGCATACATACAAATTTAATTTAAAATATTTTTTTCTATATTTTTGGGGTCATATTGTAATCCATTACGTGCGTTTAAAAATGTGTATACATCTTGCTTAATGAACGTACTGGGAATTTAGTAATGTCTAAGAATAATCTATGCCTGCGTTGAGAAAGAGTTTTAGGAAGAACAAAATATAAGAACAAAATACCCTACGAATCATCTCTCGGAAGTAAAAAAAGAAAGAATAGTAAAGGATTCAGATTCAAAGGGTCTGAAAAACAGAACGGAGAATGAATAGACATTTTGAATTCCTAGTAAAACAACGTATTTGAAAAATTTGTTTTAAATTTTCTCTAACGGGGATGCGCGTTGCTACACCAAAATCCGTCCGTGAAAACAACAAAAACAAAAAAAAAATTAGCACAACAACGCGTGCTGAGGGGGTGAAAACGTAGAAAGCCAGCTCGAACAAGAGCGGACGAAACAGCGAGGGTTAGATTCGGCCCGTGGAAGTGGGGGGAGGGCGCTTAGCCCGGAACAAGCGCGCAACGTGACGCGCATCGCGACGGCGGCGGCGGCCGGCGAGGACGGCGAGGGCGAGGACAGGGGAAATGCGCGGGCGCCCGCCCGCGGGGCAGCCGCCCCTCGCACCCTCTTCTCGCCCCACCCCGCCCCGCCCCGCCCAGCTCCTCTCCCGATCCCTGCACCCCTCCCCGCGCTTGAGAACAGGGGTGAACTTTCAGCGCCTCTCGCCAAACTGCATGTAATGGGAGTTAGGGCCCGATAAAAAGTCGATGGAACACTGGGTTATGAATTACTGCGGTTCACCGAGGTTCTGATTTGTGAAACTTTCTGGTTGATGGAAAGATAACTTGCAACCGACGTCATAAGAATATACATTTGTAGAATATTTTGGATATGAAACGGAAATGTTCAGTAATTGAAGTTGAGATGTGGTTTTTAAAACACGCTGTTACTCCGGATTATTATTATTATTATTATTATTATTATTATTATTATTATTATTATTTTCATATTATAAAAGGGAAAACATTGACCAATGAACCTATATTATATCAGGTCTAATAAAAACCAAAACAAATTTCGAGCGGAGAAGAAGTCTTCTTCGCAAGATTTTATACTCACATTCGGAAAGTAACTTTTTCTTTTCATTAACATTATATTAATATTTATTGACAACATTTCTTGCTGTAAATGTTAGTTGCACACGAGCTTTTAAACCTGAGTATACAAGGTAAAACTCGAAAAAGTACAAAAGCGTAAATATCAAACAAATACATAAGAGATTCAGTTCACTAATACGTCACACACTTTTTATATGGGAGCTGAAGAATCTTTATTGGCACATTCTTACTTTCTCCAAAATTATGAATACTCTCCAAAAACGAAAAATATTTAATGAAGAAACACAATCCCTTTTTAAGATGTTTGAAATATGTTTCTGAAATTTATTAAATTATTTTTACAACTACATGATCTCCTGACCTTTAACAAATCATTTGCTGTCCAATTTACATACGTCTTCAATAAATGATATCTCAAAACAGTTTTTACAGCGGATTAATTAACAGCGATATCTATCAACGCAACCCATAAACATGTATACCATGAGCCAAAAATTCTTCATACTCCACGAGCACATTCCATTCCAGGAATACCACGATACACACGTTAATCTCAAACATATTTCACACCACATACTTTCGTGGGCACAGAATATTTCAATGCTCGAAATAAAATATGACAACCTTGCTCTACAAAAGCTCCAAACATCTCAGGCGAAGGCCGAACCTTGGCCACCCCTGGGCAGCAGGGAGCCTTGCGGACCCTGCAGCAGGCTGCTTCACCGCCCCCTGCATTCCGCATTCCGTGCGACGTGGCCCGTAAAGTTCAAGGGGGCCGTTTCGGGACGCGATGCGCCCGAAGCCGTTTTTAAGGCTCATTAGCCGTGTGTATGTTTCCCGAAAAACACGCATAATTCGGCCGTATCGCCGGGCCGGATCGGTGGGAGGGGGCATCGTGCGGAAAGGGCTAGAAGAGGGGGAGGGGGAAGGCGGCGCGGTCGCGGATACGGGGCTTTCTCTGGCGCGGATAATTACGACTATTGTTCGCGAGATTACGCTGTTATTCGTCGGGAGACGCGACCTTAACCGATAGTCCGACGAGGAGAACGGGAATTAACGAAGGAAGTTCCAAATTACACAGTTCGTCGAGGCTGCGAGCTATTCTTCTCGAGTGCAAGAACCGGCGTCTTGCTAGCTACAATGGGGGTACAAGTTGTTAGTTGGAGAAACAGTTGAAGGAGAGGTTCCGTACGTCTTTAACAAGAGCGAGGACAGACGAATAACGAGAGATGTATTACGTGATTTTCTCAGAATTGAGATGAAGGAAACCGCAATTCTTCAAATTATGCAGAGTTTTTGTACGAACGAAAACTAGAGCAAGGTTGTTTGCCCCTGCTTGAAAAAATCGAGCTCAATTTGTATGGGAATAAATTATTCACGTTCACAGAATATGTTAATGCAACGGGGATATGCACTGGTATGCCTACGTACAAACAATGCATGAGCTACTTGTAAGCCTTAGACTTGACGAGAAATTAAAGAAAATAACAGGAAATTTTATTGTAAAGTAAATAAGAAAAAGTTGCCTTAAATTTTAATCAGTAAATATTGTGAAAACACAAATTCAATGTTTTGTAATTACGAACTCTAATTTATTTACCGTAATGCAACTAATGGCCAGAGTAACCTGTTGAGAACAATTAATATTAGTAAGTACACTTGCTTCTTTAGTGCGAGAGAAGTTTACACATTGCCATGCTTATTTGGGAAATATAAGAATGTTCTCTATCGCAGTGTGTGGTTCTACAAATGTTCGATTCGCTTTTGCCTAACAAGAATATAGGTCATAATTACAAAAGCGGACGTCAAGTAACAGCTCCCAAACTAAAGTCGAGAGCGTTCTGAAGAGATGCAGCAGATACAGGAGAATGGAGCTCCGTGCAAGCCCGCGCAACAGGTCCACTCGCCCTGACCGTCGAGCCTCCGTGTCTCATTTCCTCCTCATCCCTCTCTCCTTCCATTCTCATCTCCATCTCTCTCTTCACTCATTCTCATCCCCAACCCCTCCAACATCCACACCTACAACATCTCTCCACCTCGCCTAACAGGGCATTATTGAGAGGTGAGCAATGGAGCCACTACTAACCTCTCAATAATGCATTAATCATTCTAATCCAAGGTTCGGCTTCGTACATCTTGCCCCGTCTTTTCGCACCCCGCACCTACATCCGCTTCCTCGAACTGTCCTATTCTCATCTCACCACTCGTACCCGTGCCACCCTGCCCTCTGCCATCTCGGCTGCACTGCTGAGACCCACTTCTTGTCCCGCATCTCCGCCCTACCTTGCCCTTCTCTACCTTGTCTGTTCATGAGCGTACCACTTGCCCTATCATTTCACATCGCACCTCTGCCGCGTCTTTCCTCAGCATTCCTATCCTCATACCCGTCCAACTCTGTCCTCCCCTCCCGTTCTCTGCTTCGCCCGGACCCACTCCTTGTTCCATCTCTCCGCGGCGCCCGGTGCCCGCGATTCCTTGCCGAGTCTCGGCCACTGCGCCCCGCCCTGTCAGTTCACACCGAGCCCCGACGCAGCTCCATAAGCAGGTTATCTTCGTCCGGGCCTCAGCACTGAACGAGGGCTCACGTTTATCCGGCTCCGCTAACTTGGGGAGTAGTACTAAAATTGGCTATTTGGTTCAAGTAAACTTACGGGGAATGACTGGACTCTGAGACCGTATTCACATGCCAACTCAGTCAACTGAATAGAACGTGGGTTTTCGGCGTATTTACCGCCTAATGCAACTTGGGTCGCTTTACACTTATGATTTGCATTTATCTGATCCATCAATGTTGCTTTCTCATCATGGGAGAGATGGTCGTATTGTATAATATGTACTTTACTAACTCGTAACAATATAAGTTTAATTAATTCTTGCTTGATCAGTGAATGCGTACGCATTAGTTGAAGAATGTTGACGTAATGCATCTGAAATGTATAAGATGTTTAAAGTAAACAAACACAGTCGAGGCAAGTATAAAATTCTCTCTGAGAACGTTCTTTGAAAACAATTCTGCGCTCGTCATATGTTAATGCTGCATTACATCCGCTTGGAGTTCATGAATTCAGAACCATTCTTTACAAGCAGATTTCTCGCCTCAGATAAACCAACTAATAAAACTTCCATACCACGTAAAGCCATCAGTTTTCACCGTACGCTCTCATAAAACCGAATATATTTTCTATTGAAAGAAGCGACTCGGATTTTATATTCGCGAGAAGAATAATTAAAAATTCAAACGCTCGATCGTCAAATAATACGGACCCATCTGCTTGCTTTTCCAGGGAACAGAAAAGTCAGACTAGCCCTATTGAAATTTGAGCATTTTTGTGCGTTCAATCAATACAAAGCCCGTCGCCGCCATTGTGGACCGACAATCGAGAATCGAGCAGGTTGGGGGCGAGGCCCCGCAGTTTTTACGCGCAAAACAACATGCAAATCCTTTTATGCTGCAATGGGAACATCGCAGGCATCACGTCGGAGTGCTGACGACACGATGACATTCCTGAAGTCGAGGCACCAGTTTAAAATTACCAGAGATATGGTAAGGATATCTTGTTGGAAATGGTTATCTTTCTTAACCTTCTTTTCAGCTGTATACAAGAATCTTTAACTTTATACCCAGTTGTATGCATATTTTGAATACATTCACATTTAGTTAAACACATAAAATCTTTAATCTTATTTTGTTAATATTACATGCACATCTACTGAGCTCTGTCACAGTTACAGTAACGAATAGATCAGACAATGAAATAGAAACGTCGTGGATTAGTGAAATGTAGTTTTCTGGACGTCTTTTGTCTGAATACATCCGTGCTTGTGAACGTGAGATTAATGAATAATACAATGATAATATACACGAAATCAAAAGTAAAAGAAGGAAACATTCAATATCTAACAATAAACATTGGTGGACGATGGCGCGTGAGAGTGAAAGGTTTGTGAGGATGACGAAGGTGGAGAGGGGGGCGAGGGCGGCTCAGGCGAGCGAGGGAGGGTGGGCGCTGAAGTGCGATGGACAACGACAGAAGGCGTTGGAGGGCGAGGGAGAGCGATGGAAGGCAGGCGAAGGCGAGGGATGACAAGGGAGAACGAGAGAGGGGGTGATGGGCGGGAATGGAGGAGAATAGGGAGAACGAAAGGCGAGAGAGGACAGCGAGGGAGAGGGAGAGGGAGGACGAGAAGGGTCGAGGGAGGTTGGGGACGAGGAAGGACGAGAGTGAGGAATGGTAGGCGGGGGGTGGCGGGGAAGGCGAAGGCGAGGGCGAGTGCGAGGGCGAGGGTGAGTGCGAGGGAGAGGGCGGGGGTGGGGTGGGGGGTATGGGTGGGGTGGGGTGAGGGCGGGGGTGGAAGCGGAGGGTGGAGGCGGGGGTGGAGGCGGGGGTGGAGGTGGGGTGGGGGCGAGGGCGGTGGCGAGGGCGAGGGTGGGGGGTGGAGGCGGGGGTGGGGGCGGGGGTGGAGGCGGGGGTGGGGGCGGGGGTGGAGGCGGGGGTGGGGGCGGGGGTGGAGGCGGGGTGGGGGCGGGGTGGAGGCGGGGGTGGGGTCGGGGGTGGAGGCGGGGGGTGGGGGCGGGGGTGGAGGCGGGGGTGGGGGCGGGGGTGGAGGCGGGGGTGGGGCCGAGGGCGGGGCCGAGGGCGGTGGCGAGGGCGGGGGTGGGGGGCGGCCAGACGAGACGTACGACGTGGGGCGTTGTCGAGCGGCGCGTGGACAGCGAGGGGGCGGCGGCGCAAGCCGTGGCCGCCACGTGATGACACCCTCCGTGCCGTGCCGCGCCGCGCCGCCGTCCGCCGAGCAGACGCGCTTTGCATGGAAAGCTCGGCGGCGCGTGCTGCGTTCCATACGTAGCGCAAACACGGGTGCGAATTTCGAAGCAAATGTTACTCAATCAGCTCTGCTGTATGCAGCGCGAGTGTTTACACAACAAATTGGCCGGCGGGCGCGCCTCAGGGCGGGAGGGGGGGCGGGGGGTAGAGAGGAGCGGCTTGGAAGGGGGGAGAGCTGGAGTCTGCCGCGCGATTGCGTTTTTGTTTCGAGCGTGACGTGAGAGGAACACTCAACGGAAGGCTCAGCCGCGAATGAGGACGAAGATGGTATTAGCAGAGTGCAAAAATCCTCACTCTAGTGACCCCAACTTGTTACTGGTGTGTTGCTGAGAGCGGAAAATTGGGATCCCCTGAGAGGGGGTGAAATAGAGGTGAATTCGAAAATACTGCACTGGGAAGCATCAAATCATCGCATTCATAACTACGTGAAATACGCTATGCAAACATGTGAACGTGAAATATAAACCATTAAATCAAGGTAAACACAAACTGCATTGATGTGCGAAAATGTTTGTATATAACTGATGAAATGGAAAATATTCTTGAAATCTTGAAGACACTTGTTATTACAAAATTGACCTTCTACTTTGTTCAGTTGCTACGTTTATTAACATTTATCTGCGCAAGTGAAGAGGACGATGAAACAAAATGAAAAGAGTTGAGTCTTCAGAAAGAAACTCGGTATGTTTGAGACGGAGGAAAAAGAGATGTGAAGTTAAAACAAAGGCGTGAAAGTGCGGTGCAGCAATAAACGAAAGGGATTTTGGGAGAGAACGAGAGATTCAATTAGTTGGAGGGAGGTTCATCAGAGCGAGACGTAGTGGTCAGGGAGAACCGCAGTGGGCCCGGGAAGGACGGAGGTGGGGAGCGGGAGAGATGGGTGGAGGTGATACCGAAAGGAAGAGTGGTGATGTGGGGTAAGTCTCAGCAAAGCGGTCGCGCTGAAAGAGGGCAAGGTGGAAGGGAAGGTATGAGAGCAGCGGGGTTGATGCAGAGAGCGGAGGGATTGCGAGGCCGCGTGTGTCGGGGAAGGAATGGGGAAGGTCGAGGCGGAGCGTGGCAGCCCTGCGGGGGAGGGGCGGGCGATGTGCGATGTACACACAGGCAATGGAGAAGTGGGAGAGGAAGGGGCAGAGAGGAGAGGGGAAGGAAGGGCAACGGAGAGAATAGAGGGAAGGGCCGTGGGGGAGCGGGGAGGAGAGGAAAGGGGCAGAGGGGAGAGGGATGGGTGGAGCGGGTTTAAGAGAGGAAGGGCAAAGGAGAGGAGGAGAGGAAAAGGTCGTGCCTGAGAGGATAGTAGAGGGAGGGGCAATGGAGAGAAGAGAGGGAAGGATGGAGCAGGTTTAAGAGGGAAGAGAAAGAGAAGGAGGAAAAGAATGGGTCATGCGGAGAGGAGAGGGAAGGGACCGTGACGAGAGGGGAGGGGGCGGAGAGAAGAGGGGTGAGGCGGAGTGAAGAGGGGAGGGGCGGGGAGGAGAAGGACGGGGCGGGCGAGAAAAGAGGCGAGGAGGAGAGGGAAGGGCAGGGCGGGGGGCGGGGTCGGGAGGAAAGGGCAATGGCGCGAAGTGCAAGAGAGTGGCTGGGCGGGGCGGGGAGGGGCTGGGCTGGGCGGGGCGGGGCGGGGCGAGGCGGGGCGGGGCGTGTCGGAGGCGCCGCGTGGCGGCTCTGCCCTGCGGCGGCGGGTGTTTGGGTTTAATCTGTCGCCGGATCGACCCGCGGCCGCGCCGCCCGGGTGTCAACAGCCGCCTCCCCGCGCCCCGCCCCGTCGCGCGCGCCTCGCCTCGCCCTTCCAGCCCGCCGCCCAGCGCCCTCCGCGCCGCAGCCAAGGCGTCCCGTCGCGCCGCGCCGACTGCCAGCTGTGCGGGCATCTGGCTCGCATTAGCCGCGCTCTTTAATGATTTAAAATGAGAGGTCGCGAAATCTGACAATGGCGTGATGGTATTTCTTCCTCTTTTTACTTGAAACACATTACGACTTTCAAAGATGGATAAGAAGAGGAACACATTGACATAAGCTCATACTATTAAAAAAAGCTATTAAAAAATAATGACCAAGTTATCAGACACAGGGTCTATCAATAGTTTTTAATGATTTTTTTCTTTCAGTTCATTCATTTAAAAAAATGTTTTTAATTACAGTTTTTAAATTACAGTGGTTGTAGTTTATTTTCAATTTTAATTTTGAATACACGTGTTTGATGAAAAATGTCGAGGGACCCTATAGTTTCCTCATGTTTAAGGCCCTTTCATACATCAATACGGCCCTTGCGCACTTTATTCCGTAGCCGTCAGAAACAGGTTCCTGAGCCAGCGAGCGAACAATGCCGAATCCAGAAACTCTCTTCCAAATCGCAATCTCAAGTTCCTGTGCACGTGTGCGTAGGAAAGGCGTCTGTCACGCAAGGACGAACCTGCCTCTCCACGGCCACCGCCTGACCGCCTCATATCCCCTCGGACAGTGTTCGCGCGCCGCTGGGCGGGAGGCATTTAAATATTTTACGGTTCCTCGCGCGGCAGCCACGCGGGTTCGCCTGGCGGAGGGCGGGATTCAGGGCAAGACATGAAAGAGGGCGTAGGAGCAGATGAGAACGCAAAAGGGAAATGAAATAATGAACAATGGAACGACGAAATGCAAAATCTTTAAACGAAATAATTTAAAATGAAGTGGCAAGGGGGAAAATCACTTGATAATTTTTTTTGTGCTTCCTACACTAGAATGACACACACTGAGACTAAAGAGAATGAGGATAATTTAAGGGGAATGAACGAAATGTTTAAAAGTTGCAAAGTGTAGATAATTATAAAACAAGATAATAAAAAAGAACAGCAATTGTTATGAAGCCAACAATACACGAATCCACGATGTAATGGGCAAGAAGGTGAGAAACGCTAACGACGACAGGGTATTAAAAAAAGCGAGCTAATAATGAAATTCACATGGTATAAAGAACACGAAAGGCGTGCCCCAGGGTATTCACTTGGTACCGCTGTCTGCAGCGAGCGAACGCGGGCCACCGCGACAAGAGCGAAAGAGCGCGTGGGTGTACGAGCTATCGGCCAAAGGCACGCGAGGCGCGCTCGGGGAGACCGAGGGCCGTCGCTGCAAACGGAGCCGCGGTGCGGAGGCGAGGGCGGGGGCGGGGGGCGGAGGCGGAGGTTGAGGCGGAGACGTAAGTGGTGGCGGGGACGGGGAGGAAGGCGGGGGTGGAGACGAAGGTGGGGGCGGAGGATCGGATGGGGGCAGGGGCGGAAGCGGTGGTGAAGGAGGCGGGGCGGAGGCGGTGGTGGAGGAGGCGGAGCGGGGGCGAAGGCGGGGGCGGAGGCGGGGGCGGAGGTGGGGGCGAAGGCGGGGGCGGAGACGGGGGCGGAGACGGGGGCGGAGACGGGGGCGGAGACGGGGGCGGAGGCGGGGGCGGAGGCGGGGCGAGGCGGGGCGAGGCAGGGGCGAGGGGGGAGCGAGGCGAGGCAGACGCGGAGAACGGGAGTCCAAAACCGACGGCGCTGGGGCTTCCGTGCGTAACGGCGTTCTGCGGCTCTCGGCGAGGCTGCCAACCGCCCACCCACCCACCGGCTAAACCGCTTGCCTGCCAGACTGCCCTCCCGTCAGCCCTCCCTCCCGCCATCCCGCTCTCTCACCCATCGGGAATCGCCCGATAGCATCCCGCGAACAGGTTTTCCTCCACACACGCTCCTCAGATAATCCCCCTTCACTTGTGGCTACCTGAATAGGCCTAGCCCGATTGCATCCCGCGAACACATCCTCTACACACGCTCCTCAGATAATCCCCTTTCACTTCTGGCCACCTGAAAAGGCATAGCCCGATTGCATCCCGACCTGTGTTTTGAGTCGGAGTAGGAGGAAACTACATTTTCAATTTTCCATTTTGAGTAACGCAAATAGACGTTCTGGCATCAGTCGAAAAAAAGATTCGAACCCAGAAGAACGTGGAATCTGTGGAATTGTATGTGTAATCTAACCACAATATACTGATTTAATTTTGCATTAAGGGAAGGCTAAGGCTCCTTTTTTCCTTTCATCTTGGAGCAGACTAAGGTATATGTAGAAATCATCAAATAAGAAAATCCTGTACACTTTAAGTTCAAAATAATTTTTCTCAGTACATCTGACTATTAAAATATTAGTTATTCAAAATGAAAAACGGTTTACCAAGGAGCATTTTTTTCTTTTTCATGATCGTGATATATGAAAGCGAAAGGAAAATCTTATAACACCGATACCTGGGTGAGCTTTCTTGTCCTCACAAGGAAAACGGAACGGGACGGAATCGGGCGGGCTACGCCTTTTTCGGGCAGATAGGCAAAAAGCCATACGAAAAGTTCACCGCGGGATGGAATCGGGATGTGTCCCTACCCACCAGCCCTCTGTCATAGTCGCCGCGCCATCTGTCCTGAAAGTTCTTCTACAGCCCATCTGAGTCTCACGTCCTTGCATCCTTACGCCTCCGCAAACTCTCGCCCTCTTATTAACATATCCACAAGCTCCAACAATGCCTGGCACTCATCAAGCCTACACCTAGTCCTCATACTCAGTCTTCTCTTCAGTCTGCCCTCTAATTACTCTATCTAGTTTACTTGGAAAACTATTTCATTTCTTTTTTGCCCTTTCTTTTTCTCGTCATCATCCACCCCATCCCGCCACCTCTTTCACCCTTCGTCTATCTCCGACATTTACTATTCTTTGCCACGGTCTCCTTTGTTCTTACACGACACTTTGCACGTCAGTGCGTCGGTGCCTCTGTCTCTCTCGTTCGCCCTGGGCGGTCTTTCTGGCCCATTGCGTGGGAAGCCGCTTCTTACCGCATCTAGGTCGACGGCCGACGGCGTGGTGCCGCGTCTCCCCGCGCGCTCTGCTTTTTCAGGCGGCGCGGGGAGATAAAAGAACGACTGCGAACGCAAGGAAGCTGGCGGCGAGGTGGCTACAAACACCCGAAAATCTTCTTATAGAAAGATCAGTGGTGCAGTTTCTTGCCCATCTAATCTATCCCACTACTCGCGAATTATGTTCTTGTAATCAAGTTGCTGTAGCTGACAATACGATCAATTCATAAATAAGAAGCAACTCACAAGACAGTAATTGCTGTAAAAGAACATATGCACTGATGACCAGTTAAAAGTTAGGAAAAAAACATTTAAGTGGCTGGCACAGTTTTGATACATCCTCTAACATGATATGGATTTCAAATCTTAAAATTTATAATTCTTATGTTTTCGCACGTACTTCATTCCATGCACAAATACCAATTTAGTAATTAAAATGTGTGAATTAAATACAAAAAATATAAAAAGGACATTGACTTGGATATTAAACAAAACATCTAGTAAAGACATATTTGAGCCTAGCAATCTGCTGACCCTAGATTCGAGGAATCTGTTAACAACTGAGTCGGATGTTTATTGACTTGGTCTGAAAAAAAATCTTCATAAAAATATATACTTCCGCAGGCGCATCCATCAATCCGATTCGATCACTTGCAAAACGAAGCTACGGTGAGAACCTTTTTCGGTGCCAATAAGCTCCAGCTGGCGGAGTGATTGACCCTTGTAACTCTGAATTTCTTGCCCAGGCGCTGCGCCTTTTTAGGACGAGGAGCTTTGAGGTCGACGTGCTACATAGGCCGCTGCGGCGTCAACGCTTGCGGTGGCAACGGCAACGGCGGAGGCCGGTGCCGGGGCGCTGCTGGAGCGGAGAATTTGCGACGAGGCACCGTGCCGTGTCGTGGCGGTTGCGGCGGCGGTGGAAGGGAAGGTGGGCGGTGGAAGGGTGGTGGAAGGGATGGTGGGCGGTGGAAGGGATGGTGGGCGGTGGAAGGGAAGGTGTGCGGTGGAAGGGATGGTGTGCGGTGGAAGGGATGGTGGCGGTGGAAGGGATGGTGGGGCGGCGGCGGGGACTGGCAGGTGCGACAGGGAAGGGGGCGGCGGGGGCGGATATGGGTGCGGTGGCGGTGGCTTGGCGGCGTGGTGGTGGCGGTGGAAGAAGGTCGTGGCGGCGGAGGCGGAGAGGGAGGCGGAAGCAAGGGCGGGGACGGGCGCGGAGGCGGAGGCAGAGTTGGTGGAGGTGGCGGTAACGCTGGAGGTGCGCGCGTCACAGACGTTAACTCAGCTTCTTCTTCCCGCCCTAAGACGAAACAACGTTCCGGTCTCTGCGACCGCGATGGAACGTGCTCTTCCGGCTAGTAGTCAGCATTGGCTCTGGCAGTTCTTTAAACCTTTCATTGCGACTCATCACTGCAATTACGTAATTACATGAACAGTTTCTGTGCCTCATCTTGCTCACAGTTAGTATGTTTAATGTTCTGCCTAGACATCATAATGTTGTGAAAGAACAAATTTCATTAGGATGCTAAAAAGGAATTGTCACCACCTTTTTGGACGGGTTTGGACCAGGAGACCCGGGTTCGCATACCGGTCGAGGTGACAATTCTGTGAACAAATTTAATTATTAAGATGGTAAAACGTGTCTCTCAAGGAAAATTTCAAAATATATAATTGAATTAATGCCTTATTTTACGTGACGAGACTCAGGCCATGAGGCCTGCTCTTCCGTCTGACCACGCAAATTTCGTTACGCTCCTTTCACCAACTAGCGGAGAAAGAAGGTATTCCTAGGGCAAACGAAACAGGCGATTTTGAATTTAGCTCAGAGGCGTCATTTAGGCTTGAGGATCTTTTACATGCAATAAATCTACTAACATGGGACAGCCGGCTTTACTTCCCCTCCGAAGGAAGGCGTACGAAAATATATAGATATTTTAAATTTAAAAAACCGAAAAACAGATATCAATTGCACTTGCACATCTAAACTACGAACAATTCTTTGATACGCTTCTTGGTTTCACCGGTGTGGACTCTGAATATATTCAAGAAAAATGTAACTCGTAACCCAGAATCCGTCTGTGCATTGTCAGCGCGAGTGGGAGGATTGCATAACGGCTGGACCCCGGCGCGGCGGCTGCAGCGGCGCAGTCCTTGTCTGCGGGCGGGCGGCGCCGCCGCGAGCAGCCTTGGGATGTGCAGAGGGTATTTCCCCAGGGCTTGCTCGCGGAGCTCCGGCCGCGGGGTGCCATTATTTCATTTATTCATCCGGCGAGCGGGAGGCCGGCGCTAACCCGATTTGCCCACTCAGCCCGCGCGAAACATTCGCCAATGAAAATTAACGCGCTCGGCTCGCTCCGCCCGCCCAGGCGCCGCCAGGCTGCAGGAAAAACGACGTGGACGGGAAAAAGGATGTCAGCAGCGACCTGAGTGACGCTTCTATTTGATTTGTTACTGTTCTATCTTAAATTAAAAATTTAAGTTAACTAATTGACAATATAGGTTTTTTAGAATTTTGAACTGGACTAGCGAATATTTTATAACTTTTGTAATTTTTATGACGAATGTGGAAGGAAGGAAAAATTGATTGGTAAAATATATAAACGCAGTTCATTTGTACAGTACTTTTTGTATGTCACAGTATTTCACAGTACTTTTTGATTATATTAATTCATGTGATGAAATGCAAAATCAGTGTCATCTTAAATGATTTTTGTAATGAAGTTCTAGGTGGCGGGCAGGACGGTACTAGCGGCGAAGGGATGCGGACAGGGTTGGGGGTTGCGGGCTGGATGGGTGGGCAGGCAGGAAGTGAGTGCGGAGGAAAGCTACGGGTACGGAGCGGGTCGGACGGAGTGGATGGGGCAGGGGGGATGCGCGGAGAAGATGGACGGGGTGTACGAGGTGGGAGGGGCGAAGGAGGTGGGTGGGACGGTAGAGTGAGCAAGGGCGGGAGCTGTTTGTGCAAAGCGAACGCGACGGAGCGAGCGAGACAAAGTGTGCGGACGTTGTGGTCGGGAGGGGGCGGGCGGTACCGAGCGGAGGAAAGAGTTCGCTGCGACGGCATGGTCGGGAGGGGGCGGGCGGGACGAAGCTACTGAATCGAGTGGGGTAAATGGTAATAGCCGTCGCGTATCATCTTTACCTCTACTCCCTTGTGCTATGCCAATATATAGCCCCCAACACACTAGCATTGCATAATTTGGAATCCAAGTTCATATCCTATTCACTCCCTGACGATCTATTTCATAAATTGTCCAGGGTACTTTTCTTCTCCTTCTGCCATTCATATATTTCTATCCAACAATAGACGTTGTGTATCTATCATCCTCCAAGAATCGTTCTCTAATAATAAACCCAGTGGTGTTAGACTCTAGCATTAGGATCTTACACATCAATTGGTCAGCCGTTAATAATTAGTAAATTTATTTAAATTTTATCCCACACAAATACAACACCCCCAAAAAATTATCTTGTTTTTAAACAACTCTTTCTAATTCTCAAGTAACATTTGCTCCCTCATCGGGATGACGGGCGTGGTGCCACTCTGCACAAGAACCCTTGCTACATTCCCAGCATACCTAGATGTGAACAAATATTCCGCTGCGTTCACGTTATGGTAACGCACAAATGAGCATCAACCAGACGAGGCGTTGGCAATACTCGTAATACTCGACAGTAATTGAAAAAGGTTGCGTGAAATTAGCTGCGAGCGTGTTGCATCGCTGTACATCGATCGAAAACGAAATGCAGGGAAAGCTATGTAATTAACACCCGGGAAGGCACGCACCGACTGTCCGGGATGGAGACGTGAGGAGGGGGGAGGTAATGTGAGGACAGAAAGGGGGTAAAGGGAGGAGAAGAAGTATCGTATGTAGGGGTCCCAATTTAAATGCGTCAGTATTTAAATGGATAGTATTCCCCCTTGTATCCGCAACCCTCTCCCGTTTAAATAACATTTGTAGTTCAGCGGTTACTGCGTCTGCAGAATGTCGCCTACATTGCAGTGTGCGCAGTCCCACAGATCCCAGAATAACAAAATTGCACTCTAGTGAAAATTTGGGATGGGATTGCGTTCTCGGAAGGAAGACACTATTACATTTTCAATCTCGTAATTTCGCTTGTGAAATTAGGTTTGGGAAGTGTAGACACGAGCAGTACCAGGTAGCGGCAAATATAATGGGGAAAATACAATGTGGTAAGAGCTAAATCTGTTTCAATGTTAAGACAATTATAACTTATGAAAGGAGTGGGTCGTTTATCCTTACGAACGTTATGACAAACGGAAATATTTTAAAACACGTATGTAATACTGTTTACAACTGAAGTAAAAGACAAATAATAATTTGTGAATATTTTTGGATGTCGGAAATCGTATCTGTATAATCGCTAAATGAAATTTTTAATAAGCAGAAGTATTGAAATCTTCAATAAATGTAGAGTACTCACAAACAGAAGATGTATTACCTTTTTTGACAAGAGAATATTAATCACAAAATAACGAAGAGATATGATCAAAATACAATGAATAACGGTTACGTGTGTTTTGCTTCCATTTCTGTTCTATGGAGCATGGGTGATCAATTAGTAGTTATTGGAAAGCTCCCTTGTGTTAATCGTGACAGTCACATAAAGGACATTAATACTCGTAAAAATAATGAGACCCAGTTTCTCTATACTTGTCAATAAAGCTCTCATGGATCAAAATAAAGCTACTAAATTAAAGAAACAAAAGTCTTTTTTTAAATACCGTTCATTTCTGCAATAGAAATTAGTTAGGCATATAATAAATAAAATAATAAAAATGTTCACCTAAGAAAAAAAACTTACACATAGATTGAAAAGGATTGAGAACAAACGGAAAAAAAAGTCTTCAAAATGTAGAAATTTAATGGTGAAATTAGAATGACGTGGGTGAAAGTTTGCAGTTTTCATTTTCTTATTTTATCACGGATCTTTCGGTGACAGAAAAATTTCGCTGACGACTCAAATATTAGGAACGCAACTTTAATGTAATAATGTCGAGTAACGTAATAAGATTGTGATATCTGGGAGTGGGGATGGTGTTCCGTACTTCAGGAAATAGGCTTGTTTTCTTCTAGTTATCTCACATTATATCTTCATGTCTTTGTAGGAAATTACAGGGTCAATGAAAGAGACATGAAAGTAGTCTGATGATAACGATACTTGTAAATACTGATATAAATGTGGCCCACTCCACGAGCTACTGGTCATTCTCTCCCCCGTGCTCTCTCCAAAACACCTGGCAAAGCCATACATCGTGCGTCTCCTAAATGGAAACGGCTCCGTCTGCATCACCCCGGAAAGAGCACATCTGGCGGACCGTCTGAGCGAAGCAGATCGCCGGGCGAGGGGCTGCCGAGTTGAGCAGTGAGGGGGCGGGGCCGGACGCTGCTTGGCGAGGATGGGGACGAGCGACGGGGGAAGGCGAGGGGGGGCGAGACTGAGGTGGACGGCGGGGAAGAGTCAGGCAGCAGAGGTGAAGATGGGATGGCGGAGGCGGGTGGTGGGGAATGGTGCGCGTAACGGAGGCAGATGGGTGGCGGAGATAGAATGTGGGAGTGAGGACAGAAATTGAACGCAGACAGGCGAAGAGGAGGAGGGAGGAGGAGGTGGTCGGAAGTGGAGGCCGCGGCGTGGGGACTGGGTGGACGCGGGTTGGAGGACGGGCAACGGCATGGTTACGTAGGACCAGGCTAGAGTAGGCGTGGTAGAGGAGAGCGGCCAAAGCGAGTAAGGGTGGCAGGGCTGGGGGTGAAGTGAAGGGTTTTTGAGGGTGGAGACGGGTAGCGGGGGTGGAGACGGATATAGGAATGGAGATGGAGAAGGGCAGCGGCGGTGGAGACGGGCAGCGGTGTCCGAGACGGACAGCGAGGGCGGGGGCCGGTGGCGGAGATGGAGATGGTGGCAAGGGGAAGAGACAGCCGCAGGAGTGGAGACGGGCGGCGGAGGTTAAGACGAGTAGGTGGTGGAGACTGGTGGCTGAGGTGGAGGCGGGTGGGAGGAGTGAAGTCGAGTTGCGTGGGTGGAAAAGGACGACAGGAGTGACGTCAGTGAAGTGTGTGGCGGCAGGTTGGCGTGGGTGGATTTCTGTACCCACTCAGGAGTGAAGTCGGGTGGAGAAGTGAGGCAGGAGTGAAGTCCGATGGCGTGGATGGAGAAGAGCAGCAGAAGTGAAGTTGGGTGGAGAGTGCGGCAGGAATGAAGTCGGGTGGCATGAGTGGAGAAGGGCAGCAGGAGTGAAGTTGAGTGGCGTGGATGGAGAAGGGCAGCAGGAGTGAAGCCGAGTGGCATGGGTGGAGAAGGGCAGCAGGAGTGAAGCCGAGTGGCGTGGGTGTAGAAGGGCAGCAGAAGTGAAGCCGAGTGGCATGGGTAGAGAAGGGCAGCAGGAGTGAATCCGAGTGGCCTAGGTGGAGAAGGGCAGCAGAAGTGAAGCCGTATGGCGTGGATGGAGAAGAGCAGCAGGAGTGAAGTCGGGTGGAGGAATGAGCCAAGAGTAAAGTCGGGAGGCGTGGGTGGAGACGGGCGCTGGGGTGGAGACGGCGGAGGCAGAGGCGTTTGGCGGAGCCAGAAGGCGTGGGCGGCCGGGCGGGCGGGTGGGAGCGGGGGGGGCGGGGGCCCGAGGGCGCGAGGGGTCGCGCGCCGCTCAGCCGCGACTTCCGGCCGCCCTGCGGTTGCAGCGGCAGATGCGCGTTCTCACGCCGCGCGCGCCGCAGGCGGACGCCGCGCGCTGGACCGCGACCTCCGCGGAGGGCCCCGCGCCCGCAGGCGCGATCCACGCGCACTTCACTGCGCGACGCACGACAGCGCGAGGTGCAGAGAGATTACTGTCACTTCGATTAAAACATAGTCTGTGGACACTTGATCAGCTGTGACGCTCTCATCCAATCGTGACCTATACTGCGATTTTCGTAACTTTGTCCCTGACAGATATCAGCTGTTTCGCTGCCAACAAATCAGGAGTTTATATTTCCCGACAGTGACGTCAATATGGTGACGTTCAAGCTCCCGATTGGATGAAACCGTGAACAGCTGACTTCTGTCAGGGACAAAGTTACGAAAATCGCAGTATACGCGCACTTCACTGCGCGACTTTCGACAGGGCGAGGTGCAGAGAGATTATTATCACTTTGATTAAAGCATAGTCCGTGGACACTCGATCAGCTGTGACATTCTCATCCAATCGTGACCTATAATGCGATTTTCGTAACTTTGTCCCTGTCAGAAATCAGCTGTTCACGGTTTCATCCAATCGGGAGCTTGAACGTCACCATAGAGACGTCACTGTCGCGAAATATAAGCTCCTGATTGGATGGCAGCAAAACAGCTCATTCCTGTCAGGGACGAAGTTACGAAAATCGCAGTGTACATTACTACAGTGACGCTCAAGTTCCCGACTGGATGACAGCGTCACAGCTGATCAAGTGTCAACGGACTCAATGTTTTGATCGAAATATATAAGAAGGGACAGTTTTGACAGCTACTGTTTGGACACTGCCGGCTACATAACTGCAGGTTACGTCGATACACTCATTTTGTCAGTGCGTTCATTTACAGTTAGATGATCATTTGCAAATGACGTCATCATTATCTCTTGCAATGTCGTCGCCTTGCATGGCGTTCAATTCTTTCCCGATCTGTCAAAGTGGTCCCTTCTTAAAGTAACGTCCCTATCTATATTAGGGCTGGACATCCCATAATGAGACTCGGGCTGCGCCACCCAGGGGTTTTAAAAGTTCGCTCCTCGCCCGAGGAGGAGGCTGCCTTAGAAAATTCGAAAACATATAAATTTGAGAAAGTTAATTGCAATCGTGAAGGAAACAACATGAACACATGCACACCAACAACACAAGCCATGTTCATCTTCGGGTTCTTCGCCTCACGTGGCGAGGGATACCTCGTTGCGCGGCCGCGGCTGCAGAGACAAGACGCCCGCGCGCCCTCTACTGGCAGAGTGCAGCGCGGCGGAGAGCGGCCTTGACCGCACGAGGCGTGGGAATGCCGGGCGAGGGCGAGGAAGCATTCGCAGCTGCTCCGCATATCGAACGCGCGGGACGCGACGCGGTGAAGGTTTACCGGTGGTGGTGGTGGTGGTGGTGGTGGGTGGTGGGTGGTGGTGGTGGTGGTGGGTGGTGGTGGTGGGTGGTGGGTGGTGGGTGGTGGGTGGTGGTGGTGGGTGGTGGTGGTGGGTGGTGGGTGGTGGGTGGTGGTGGTGGTGGGTGGTGGTGGTGGGTGGTGGGTGGTGGTGGTGGGTGGTGGTGGTGGTGGGTGTGGTGGTGGGTGTGGTGGTGGGTGTGGTGGTGGGTGTGGTGGTGGGTGTGGTGGTGGGTGTGGTGGTGGGTGTGGTGGTGGTGGGTGGTGGTGGTGATGGGTAGTGGTGGTGGTGGTGATGGGTGGTGGTGGTGGTGGTGGGTGGTGGTGGGTCGTGGTAGGAGTGGTAGTAGTAGTGGTGGTGGTAGGAGTGGTAGTAGTAGTTGTGGTGGTAGGAGTGGTAGTAGTAGTGGTGGTGGTAGGAGTGGTAGTAGTAGTGGTGGTGGTAGTGGCAGTAGTAGCGGTAGTAATGATGGTAGTGGTGGTAGTGGTAGCGGTAGCGGTAGTGGTAGTGGTCGTGATGGTGGTAGTAGTAGTGGCGGTGATGATGGAAGAACTGGTGGTAGAGGTGACGATGGAGATAGTAGTGGTGGCGGTGATGATGGTTTCAGTGGTCGCTGTATCGGCGTTAGAATAAACGACGGGGGTCATAGTGGTGGCATGGGTTTAGTGCTGGTGGAGGTGATAGTAATTTTATTATTAGTAGCGGTAGTGGTGGTGGTAGTGGTGGCGGTAGTGGTAGTGGTGACTTATAAGCTGCAGCTACGCCACTAGAGCTGGGAAGTTGGGGAGAAACAGGTGCACGGATCTCAAGAACAGAGTGAGCTTAATAATTTCCAATTTATCATTGTTACATATTTTTTTAGCGGTGAATAACCTTACAAGAATTGAAACTCAGTGTCGTACCAAGAATTTATTAAACCACGTTTTCTTGTCTGCTTAATATTTATTCTCACTTGACCAAATTGAAGACAACATTGTTTCTAAAAAAAAACTATCCCGACTATATGAAGTATGCCAGAAAACGAAAAAAACTGTGTACTGTTTCGTTCTGTTTTTCAATGAATATCGTACTATGTAGTTGCATGTAATGCGGCTAGAAAAACATGCACAAATGTCAAATAAACGTTTGATTCTCTCCAACGGTTTATAATTAAAATCTCTACTTTAGATCAAATAGAAACAAATCGATTCCTATTAGCTCTCATATTTTTTTTATTAGTTTATTAGTAGAGCTGCAGCGATCATTATTTAAAATCAACCTTTAAAACCAATTACATGAACATAATGCGCTCTGGTGAATTTTTTACCGATTCAACGCAATTTTGACAAGCTTTCTCATTTGATGAGTCAGATTTTTTTGGCGTTTCTTGAAACCACAAACCGAAGAAAATATACGAAATGAAAGACATTTCATTACCGAGAAGTCTTGCTGAAGCCCGAAAAATGTTCTCTTCGTTCTCGGAGACTCGCGTCAACGGCACGCTTCGTAGCGCATTCTGGAGGCGCTCTCCAGAAGCCGAGTTGGCGTGGCTCTCTCCCGGCATCTGTGGTTTTCACGGTGCACGAAAACACGTGAAATTTTCCCCCAACCGTCTACAAGGGAAAACTGCGGTTTGGTCACCAGCCACTAAGTTTTTCCGACCGTTTTTACGTGGTATACTTTAGAAACACCGTTGGACGGAAACCTTGAGGAAAATGTTCAGGGGCGTGAAGTATATGGTTATCAAATTGATATTTTGTTGCCATATTGCACCCATTTGTTACTTATGAATAATTTGTGTACGCTCTGTAGAGCAAACAAATCTCAATTAATATGTAGTTTGTATGAAATAGTAGAAGCGGGAATTGTGTCACAAGTTGATATTTGAAGTGGGAGAGCACGAGAATTAGGAACATTGGAAGAGGCATCAGAAGTAGTAGAATCTCCTCTATTCTCTTGCTTAGAACATATTTTCTAATTTTGTTAGTTTTTATTCCAATTGAGCATCCTCACACATTTGAGGGTCAAGTATCACCATAGCAAGATAACATTCAGAACAAATGTTACCATCACTCTCAGACATACTGCAGTAATACGAAAATTTATGAATTAAGTTCGCCTCTGAAACTGTTTGGTTATTTATTTCCGCACAGAAATATCGGAATGTAGACCAACTAAAAACGAAAACTGCGTCCCAAATACGACAGGCAAATGAACATAATGAATTGTACGCGAGAAAAACGATCGCGATCCACCCCACAACACGGAACTGCTAAACACAGAGTGCAACACGAGAGCCGCTTGCGAGGAAATCCAATCTGCGCGGCCGTGCGAGAGGCATGCTGGGAGAAAGAGGAAGCCGCGCCCTGCGCCCCCTGGGGAGGAACACCCTCATCTGACCTCTCCCCCGAGCTCAGATGTCTTATTTCATCTCGGCGCCACCGCGCGGCGGCAGCGCAGAGGATACAGCACAGTGGGCGAAGGCACGACTCTCCGCGGACATAACACCCAAACTGCCCGTGAAAGTATGTAATCGGCGCGCTTCTTTAACGAACATGGAAGTACCGTTAAGGTCAGGCTTCCTTGGCATGTCCGGGTTTCATTCATACGCTAGTTATCCCAAGAACATAATTATGAGCTAGATTTCAAATACGATGTCGACCATTTTTCATTAAAAAAAAACTCAAATTTAACTCAGGATTCAAGTTTTGTATTTTATGTGGGTATTATATGCACATTACCCTATAACCCTATTATCACAATGCACATTACCCTATAACTAGAAAACCCTGGTAAAATAAAGAACAGATACACAGGCACATAATTTTCAGTAAATACAAAACCACTAACTTTGCTTTATAGGAAATGAAATATCAGAATAACAAACATCTTGACAAATTACAAACTTGGCAGATACGAATTCAATGGGATACTATTCCCCGAGGAGCCAAACCTAGAGGGCTGGGTTGTTGAATTGCGCAATTAATTTTTTCCATCTTGTTTTAAAACACAGAAATTTCGAAACAAAAACTTATTACCTTTTGCAGTTAGCCTCATTGTACTCTAGCGCCGCGGGACATCGGAGGTGGACGGATTAAATTTGTTGCGATCGCAATGTGAAACTCTAGCACTAGTTTTTCTTTTACACGCTATTTCCGTGCTTTAAATTGACCTGCCAGAGACAGCATTTTGTAAATGTACTGGGCCTCTAGAGACATCTCCGTTATTTTTCCCATTCCTCTAAATTCCTGAAATTTCTTGAAGCAAATTCCATATTCCAAAGCTACAAAAAAGAATAAGTGTTAATTCAAGATTAATCCTTTAGCATCAACACTAGTTTCTGTGGGTGCATTTTAGTAGAAATTGGTGGACTTGACTAATGTATTTGTCTAGATTAACTGCGGGTCAATTTCAGTCTGTTATTCAACGAATTCCAGCGTCTAAAGGTAGCGAGTATTTAGTAATTACTTGTCAATCCGAGAGATCCCGCGTCCTAGGAATAGGTGCCAACGTTTCGACCGCCATTCGGCGGAAGCTTACGCTCACAGTTGACTCTCTTACTCATTTCTTCCCGTGATAACTAATGACCACAAAGTTTCCTTTCACAATGTATTTCAGAGTATTTTCAGATTCTACAGGTCATTTTATAGACAATATTTCACAGTTCGATTTCATTTTCAATAGTACTCTCAAGTTTCAAATAAGAGACAAAATAAACATCAGAACATTCTAATATATTCGCACAGTAATTACCGGGAGTGCATCTCGCGTACATTAGAATACTTAAGTAGGTTTTGGCATCACTTATTACATTCATTACATCAGCATCATTTCGCGAATTACTTTCTAAAATGAAGCAATACAAACACACCGAATATGTTACGAAGCGCTGACCTCAAATCTCTCTGCACTTGGAATCTCATTTTTGCCCACCGTGTTCGGTGGTGCGCTCGGCGTGGGCGATGGCGGCGGCGGCGGTGGTGGCCGTGGCGGTGGCGGTGGCAGTGGCGGTGGCGGTGTCAGTGCCGGAGATGGCGGGGGCGGGGGCGGGGGCGACGGCGGCGGCGGCGGCGGCGGCGGCGGCGGCGGCGGTGGTGGTGGTGGTGGTGGTGGTGGTGGTGGTGGTTGTGGCGGTGGCGGTAGCGAAGGCGGTGGCGGTAGCGAGGGCGGTGGTGGTGGCGGTGGCGGTAGCGACGGCGGTGGCGAGGGTGGCGGTGGCTGCGAGGGCGGGGGCGGGGGCGGAGCGGCGGCGGCAGCGTGGGCTTCGGCAAAGCGAGAGGATTTCTCCTTCCTCCTCAGCCTTCTTCCCCTTCTCCTCCGCTGCCGCCTCGGGCGCTTGAGCCTTCTCCCTTAATTAGACGGCGCGCGAAAAAACAAAGGGCGCGGAAAGGCGCATTAAGAGCAACCTCGCGCCCTCCCCGCCCCGCGCCCCGCGCCCCGCGCCCCGCCCACGCCTGCCGCAAAGCGGCGCCCGGCGCGGCCTCCTGCTGCTGCTGCTGCCTGCGGCGGACCAGAGCCTCCGGCGACGACCCGGCGCGGCGGTTGCGGCGGATGGCGGAGGAACAACTCTTTTGGTGGACCAGGGCGCTCGCCGAGTACCGGCTGGACCCAGAGCGGATCTCGCTTTTACGGCAAAGTACAATCATCAGTACGTTTTTAATGGCTCGCGACTTATCAATCAAAAAGGTGAAAGACTTATTACTCAACTAATATATCACGGAAAACAGTTCATATAGGATGAAATCATTCGCTCCATTCAATCTTTGTTGTGTTTTTCTACTGGGTCATATTGCGCCGAGCGATCATTATTCAGGCGAACAGCATTGTGTTTTGAGGCTTCAAATGAACCATAAAGAGCAAAGGCTCTCTTCATATGCAGGGCAACTTTATTGCAAATAAACGCGTCCGGCAGACCAATGTTTTATACAAATGTGTTAAAACTAAGTTACGCAACATTTATAAATACTGAAAGTTGGAAACAGAAAAATGCGAGTTGAAGACGAAGCTAATGGAAAAATGTTGGAATGAAAATAAAAAAGAAAGGAGAATGGAAAAAAAACTACGAGAGAGAGATAAAGAGGAAATTAAATTAGATATATTTTGGGATCTGATACAGAAATTTCTGATTGAAGTGAAAATGTGCTTGCTTCCAGGATTTTATTACCACAATGAAAACCATTTTCTCCCGAGACTTGGACACTACAACGACGAAGAGCTAATAACTTCGTTCCTACAGAATTAAAAAAGCTAGACAAAAATAAGAAAACATGTTCTCCTTGATCGTGGCCTGTATTGCGTGAGGCAGACTACGCCCGTCCTGCTCAGTGAGTAAACACTCTGGTAGAAAACACGGCCAGGATGATGTCAAGAGATTTCATTCATTTACTGCCTGCTCTCTCGCGATAAGATCTCCGCCAAAGACCCCGCCGCTCGCAGATTGCTTCAAACGAACAATGCTAATTAGTACTCGTATCAATATGCGCAGCGGGGCGCCATCCACATCCTGTTTCACGAAGCGACGCGCAGCTCCTCTTTGTGAGCGGGGGGAGGGGAGGGGGAGGGGGACGAAGAGGAAGGTGAGGGTGGGGAGGTAGGCGAAGGGTCACGGGGCCGAGGTCGGCCGGGAAGAATCCGGATGCTCGGCGGGGGTGGAGCAGGCGGAGAAGGCGCGAGCTCAAAGATTGCAATGCTTGATAACTGGTGACGAAATCTAAGTGACTGCTAACGCGAGGAAACACCGCAATTGATATAGATTTGTGGTCTGGTGGGATGTTACGATTGAGCATTAAGGAGTAAAGAAGAAAGTTAAATTACTCATATTTTGCATAAAAATGAGCCTTCTGCAGCAGTATCTATAAAGAGAAATAAGCTTTGGAAACTTTCACTCAATTATGGAGTTGCACGCACTTAAATAATGCACCTACGTCCACCTACCACTTCTGCAGAAATTAATAGTGTTAAAAAATTGTTTACATTTATATTTTCCAACTCATCGATCGAGTTTCTGCGCTTTTTAGCCGTTTTTAAACTAATATTTCTCTGAAGTCGAAGAAAACTTCCAGAAACTGTAATTAAACAACTACTGTCAAAGTAGTACCTACTCAGTGGAAAATTTCAGTTTGTGCTACAAATATTTGCAGTCTGGTTTTGACGTTAACGTAAATGCAAGTTTTAATGACTTCTATTTTTTAATTTAAATAATCAATACTTGAGATTTTTTATTTGAATAACATAATGGCAAGAATGCAGAAATAGTAAATTATTATTTCAGTCGCAGATGCACGTGTTTTTAGCGTTTATATACAACGAGTAAAAATAAAGTTAAAATGAGTTTTATATATACTATGAGGAAAAAAAATATACGAAGCGACAAAGAAGTAAATAACTTAAATGAAATTTTGACTTGATTTCGAAACTGGAATTCAAATGAATGCATTGTATTTCGTGTCTAAATGTTTAGAAATAAAAAGAACACATTTCTGGAGTTGTAATTTTCCGTGCTCAACAAAAGATCAGATTGCGTAGTTACGCAAGCGTGTAGTTACTACGCCACGCTTGAAGGCCAAGAGAGAGCTTCAATCATCCGCCGCCCCGCCCTCACGGCGCTGGCAGCGCGGCCGGCTTCAATTGCCTGATTCATCGCAGAAACCGATCCCCAAGCCCTCGCCGAAGGTGAAACGCTCTTCTGGTCTACGATGAGAAAAAAAGTCCTCCATTAACAAAGGATTGGGTGGTCGAACATTATGGTAATGAGACGTCCGTCATGAGAGAGTGCACCCCTTTCCTCTTTATTTGTGTCAACAATTTCCTTTTGATGCTTTTGTCGCAACAATGACGCTTTGACGAGCTCTTCTGTGAAATGTGAATACGTTATTCACGTACAAGGCTATAATGAAAACCATGCACCGCACACTGATCACGAGGGAATCTTGTACTCTAAAAAAATGTTATTCACGTACAAGGCTGTAATGAAATCCATGCAGCACAAATTGATTACGAGGGAGTCTTGTAACCTAAAAATAAATTATTAACGTGCAAAGCTATAACAAAAACCTTGCACCACAAATTGATCACGAGGAAATCTTGCAGCCTAAAAAGAAGCTTCCCCAAATCAGAACGCGTGTACATTTTACGATGATGTAGCCAATGGGTACTTAATTTCATTCAAGTTGGATGTTTTCAGTAGCCCCTTCATCGATAAATACTTCAAAATTTGGTCCCTTCAATGATGACTTCTCTTCAGAAACCTATAATTTCTTGCACTGTTAAATCTGTGTTCCGCATTACACTTTATGTTGCGTAATCGCGCCTAATTTCTGTGAGAATCATCACATTCCTAACCGCAATCCATAATAAATTGTATGTTACGGAATTGTGCACAATATCTGAGAGAGCTGACACACACATTTTATAACGACGCTCACTCTCGGCTAGCGGCTATATATAACGGCGGCTCTCCGCAAAACAAACAAATGCTCTCGAACGCTCTCTTGAAACCTAAACCGCGTGACCCAGTTCTTCGCGAGCTCAGAAAGAACGCGGTTTTGTGTGATACAGGTCGAGAAACGATCTTCGAGCCTTTGGATTAGTGTCGTCGTGGTGGAAGAACAGACGGTCCAGATCAGTAGGTATCAGGAAGAGAACTGACCCTCACTCTGCTACCATTAGGTGTATTTGCTTCTGAAAAATGGAGCTCTGATGGTTGTAATCTGATTTTATACTATATGTAGGGAGGAAATTAATACAAAAAATAATTATCTTATTAAAAGAATGATTAAATGCATTAAATTAGACAGTCAAGATTCAATGCAATAAATTTTGTAGACATTAAATTAAGGTCTACAAAAGTAAATGTTGTAAAGACTTGAGAAAGACTACTTTGCGCTTTCCCTCCTAAATGTTTCCTTATTTTCTTCGTGTCTGGACAACAGGAGTGCTCAATGTTTACTTTCAGGCATTTGTCTAAGAAATACTGACAGAGTAACTCGAATAAACCTTCTTTTAGAGCCTTATAAATATTTGACCAGTGCACTCATAATGTTACCCCAGAAAAATACCATCGCACATGAAGAAAATGTTCTGAAACCTAAGCGAGTTACAGAAGGCTGATTAGTGTTGCAAGTACATGTATGTGAAACCCAATTACGAAATTATTGTTAGCATAATATTGAAAAAAGATAGTTTGTTTCTTTCAATACACAAGAAGCTGAATTAAGCGTATCTCGCAGAAAAGGCTTGATAGCGAACGTTGCGGATGAGAGATTTTGTGTGCCACGGAGTCTTGAACTATTTTCTGTAGGTGCTCTGGATTTCTACCATACCATCGTAGTTTGGGTATTCAGGTAACGGGCCCGTCGTTTTTCCATCAGCTGGAACTCGTTCGCGAACTGTTACCGTCGGCGTTGCCGTTACGCAGGCGCGCCGCCACTTTCAGTGTCAAAAACGCACGGACGACCATTAGGTGCTGAAGCGCTTCCATTTACTCCGAGCATCCGGTGCGAAGAAAGCGACACAAAAGCTTCGCTGGAGAGAGTACACTTCTGTAAACTGCCGCCGACACAGTTACTGTTAGGAGTTTCCGGTTAGTGAAAACTGCGGATGCCTCGGAGGTATTTAAGGAAACGGCGAGGGAAAAAAGCGAAACGGAGAATAACCATTTATAACTCTGTTGTGTAATTAATGGGTTGGGTGAGAAATAACTACAAAGACATTTTTTTCATTTCATACTTTTATATACTCGTATATTTGAAAAAAAATATCATTTCATTCTTTATGAATTAGAAACAAACAAACAAAAAACAACAACGTAATTTCACCGATCCTTCACCGAATAATTTCGAATATGCTTATGACAGGGTCCCCAATCAACACGTCGCTACATTATTGTATCGGGAAGAATTTGTAATCATGATCTGTTGACATTTTGAAACTCCACAGCACCTAATAAAAGGTAATGATGTAATACCTTTGCTTTTACTCAACAAAAGTATCTTTCAATACCGAACAAAAAAGGCAATAACGAACGTTTGCGTATGCAGTTAAAAATTTTCCAGGAAGCCTCTTCATTTCGGTTTCAAAATGGACGAATCTTTTTTTTTTCTTTTGGAAGTAGGAAAATAATTAAACACACTAATATTTTTGTTTGAACGTATTCCCTCTTCAGAGGTGAGATGGCGAGAAAAAGGTAATATTTGTCGCCGGAGTAAATAAAGCAGTGGAACCTATCAGTGTTCTTCACTCGTGATGTATTTTTCTTCTAACCGGCTTGAAAGAACTGCTATTAAAAATAGCGGCAATTGGTTTCTACTTTCAAAACGAACGCCTTCGATCAAGTCAAATATTTATTCTGAACCAGCAATAACGATAATTTCAAATCACTTGCTTTTTATCGGTGCGAAAAACGTTGATGACCATCTACAACGCCAACTTATGGACACAAAACGACGTATAGAAACATGTTACAGCTGTTCCGAAATGTCGTAATGAGCAGAGCCCGGAAATTTGTCAAATTATCTTTGAATATTGTTACGATTTTAAGACTTTTGATAATTGGAATTACTTAACTGCACTTCTGTAGTTTTTTAGAAGAACATTATTTTGTCTTTTTTGCCTATTTTAGCTTCTCATGCCTCCTTTTAGTATTTTGCCTTATTTTGATTTTTTCTTCCTTTTCCATCATTCTTTTTTCTTTTTTCTCCGGACACCAATCTTGATCAAGATGGAAACATGTCTGCAAACCTCGACAACACAACAACACTATCGTGTTTTCTTTTTCTGCAAGCGTTGGAGCGAAAAGTAGCAAGAAGTGTGGAATTTTGTTGTCATAGAAGCAGCGTGACGAATGAAACGAATTCGGAGTCATCATATCAAAATTTTGTGTGCCACCAAGAAAAAAATGTCAGTAGTAAAAATAAATAATGTCTCGTAGAAGGAATATCCAAAACAAAGGTGGTCATGTGCAATCAAGATTACAGAGAAAAGATAGTTTCTTCCATGTAAGAACAGATGTAATTTTTTATTAAGTATAATTTAATAATAATTTATATCATTTTATTTATTATGATTTTTTTTACAATCATAACGATTTTTCATAGTCGCATACCCAATATACAAATTTTTGCATCTCTGTTTTAGCCAGAAAAAAGTTTTCCATGCCTATTTTAATAAAAATAAATGTCTTTTTACATGCCTGTTAGGGGTACAATAAATGCTTGAATTTCCAGTGCCTAGTTATTGAACTTGGCACAATAATAATACATAGTTCTGTCGATGTCATACAAAAAATAAGCAAAGTGTTTTGAACGGATTATCGCTAATGTACTCATTTTACATTTGTTTGAAAGACCTGTTCATCAGTCCTGTTAATACACAAGTTTGTTAGTGTGCATCTATTCCACCAATCCTTCGAACAGTGAGCGTCGGTCCGTGTTTTAAATACAGTCATGAGCGTGTCTGGCACGAAAAAAATTGGGGGAGGGGATCTTCGAAGGGGGCGTGTGCCTTGGCGGAATTTCAGAGTAAGCCACGACAATTTTCCTCTTTGAATTACAATGGTGAACGCGGTGGATTACAAGCTGTCAACTTATTATTGAATTTATAATAAATTCAATAATATACTCAGACTATAAACGTAAATCGGGACGGTAGCAACGGAGGTAATGGTAGCGGATAAAGTCGTAAAGGTGGAAACTAATCCTTGCCCTTGAGGTAGAGAGCTCTCGCAGGCATAAATCTAGTCAGCCAGTTCGGAAGGATCTTCGAAACATTCCTTTCCCATGTACTTTTTAGGTTTTGAATAATGAAGTACTCCAAAACGTTTTTATGTGTAGCACATTATCATTTCATAGACTTTAAGTAATCTACGAGGCATAAATATTATCGGTTAATACGTTACAAGAATCGTTAGTTAAAAACTTTTATGAAAACATCTGGAAGTACACGAAAATATGGGTGGGGACTTGTTCCCCTGATATCTGCGCTAGAGCCACCCATGGATGCCGTTATGAACGTACCGATGAGCCGATGATCGGTGGACTGATTTATGTCCGTTTTCGGGCACGTTATCTGCTAAAGTCATTAGCCTCGAAGATGTAGTACGTGTTATCGCCAGAGATGGAGGTAGTGTTCTCCCGATGAATGGCGAGATCCGGAGACGACTTACATGTCGAATCGCGGAACCAAACAGGAATCCCCCCCCCAGTGGGGCACCGTCCCAGCACAGACAGGTCCTATACTGCAATTTTCGTAACTTTGTCCCTGACAGGAATCAGCTGATTTGCTGCCATCTAATCAGGAGCATATATTTCGCGACAGTGACGTCACTATGTTGACGTTCAAACTCCCGGTTGGATGAAACCGTGAACAGCTGATTTCTGTCAGGATCAAAGTAACGAAAATCGCAGTATAGGTTCCCGACTGGTTTCCCGACGAGTGTGGCAACCGTCGATCGGAAGAAGTGAGGCTCATCCATTGCGCCTGCCCGCTCGGCGACCTTGGGCGCGGAGTTGCGCAAGGCGCGGCGGAGGCTTCCGGAAGCGCCCGCGGGAGGGCAGCAGCAGCGGCGGCCGGGGGCGGGAGAGTGGCCCAGTGGTCCAGAGAGAGTGCGGAATTCGGGTCAACGCGCGGCAGCGGCGGCGGCGGAGAAGATGGTGGCGGGAATCGGGGACAAGGGGCCAGCGCCACGCGGAGCCCCGGATGCGATGCAGCTGCCGGCCAAACGGGGAATCCCCAAATTTAGCGCCTACTCCAGTGAGATGATGCGCGAATTAGGAGTGTCTTCCAGTGGTTGGTTAATTGACGTTTCCGGACATGTCATCTGTCATGATTCATGTCTGTTCATGATTCTGATCACTATGTTTTGGAGAATCTGGGCTCTAAAGCTGGGAATGTAAAATCAATTTTCAATAGACAATCTAGGTTTGTGAATCAAATTAATGCAGAAAATAAATTGATTTTGTAGGAGTTACTATGAAAGTACTATATTGCAGTATGTTCTAGATATTTCCGGATATTGTGGTAATTATCTTTAATGCAAATTTAAATGTCTTGAAACAACATTATACGACTACTCTGAGTTTACTGTCACTTCATTGTTATTAATATAAACATTTCGTAAGCAGCACTCTATTTCTCAATAAGTGACACTAGGTTAGTTTCGTTTTTCCAACAGTAACCTTAATTTCCTCAGGATATTTAAAACAGGATATAAAAAGAGAGGCACAGAACTTCAACTGGCGAGCGAAATCTGTTTATTTTCACTGCCAATACTAGCACCCACTACAAATGTTTATTTATTCAAACGTGTCGTTATTTAGGAATGCCATTGTGCTGTTTATATTTTAGCGGTGCGATGTTTCCTTTCGACCACATGCCGATTGGAGAGAGGAAATAACATCTCTTTGAAGAGATCAACAAAATGTGTACAATGGTGCCGAAAACGCTGAACATTAAACACAACGAACATTGAGGCGTAAAGCAAGCAGGGTATTTACAGTTATCCAGGAATATGTGCAGAGTAAAATTGTGACAATAACAGAGGCAATAGATTCTTTAATAAAAATATTAAAATATATGAGTTTACATTTTGAAATAAGAGAATAAATATCGAAAAGAGATGTGAAAACATTCTTAAAAATGTAAATTCATCAATATTGATTTTCGAGAACCTGAGGGTACGATGCAGAATGGGAACGAAAATTGAATGTATTAATTTTAAAAATCACTGGTTGTGTCCATTGGGGCATCGGCTTGGAATGGAATGCTCCAGAATTTTAAAAAAAAATTAAAAACTTCATAAATATTAACTACAAGGTCGGTCCCGTGGCCGAGATCACTAAGCCAGTAGTGCCGTGGCGATCTCGAACCGCAGGGTCACGGGTTCGAGTCTAGCCTCGGACATGAGTGTATTTGTGTTTGTGTGCCATCCTCCCACCCCTCATAATCATCATCAATTCATCTTCCATACGCCCATGGCTAACAACCGTGGGGTGTAAAAATGGACTCAGCAGAAATGCTGATGCCCCCAAACAATGTCTTCCGTGCATAAATGCACGTTCGCGTGGTCCATAGAGGCCGATTCGCAGAAAAGAAAATTAACTACAAGATATATAGCACAACGGATCACCGGAATGGGGCCGAAGGTCCACAGATTTCGAGACCCGTCCACTCCTTGCGACAACGTTCCGTCGCGTTGGACGCCGGGGGAAGCCGGGGCTTGCGCGCCAAGGCCGTTGCCTGTGGCAACGCGCGATGGGAAGTGCGTTGGCCCGGTTCCCACAGGCAAGGCGGAGCACGCGGCGTGGGCGGCGTGGGCGGTGCGGGCGCGAGGGAGGACGGGGGCGCGAGGGAGGGCGGAGGTGCGAGGGCGACGCGGGGGCGCGAGGGGATTATGAGCGGCGCTGGGGCGCGGGGGAGTAGAGGTGAGTGGTGCGGGGGGCGTAGGGGGGGGCGTGAGCGGCGTTGGTCACGTGAGGGCAGAGTCGGAAGTAGTGAGATTACGAGCAAAGAGATTCTGGCGATGACGAAGTGCCCGAGTATAATTAAGGATGAGGAGAACCAACGCAGGGTTTGATTGTTACGATAATTTAAGTATCGATGTCGGTAATTGTCACTAGGCACTGCGTAGCGTACAGCAATCGATAGCAATGTAGATCTTCTGGGAATGAGCAGATGCTCAAAAGTTACGCGAAATTCGAACTGCGAATGCGCAGAAGATCGATATTACTACTGTCGATTGCTGTGACTCGAGGCCAGTTTTAAAATACCTACTGTAATAATACAGCAATGAAAAAATTAGAGTGTTGGTTTCCATACCACTACATTACTGGCGTTTACCGTTTCAAGCAGTTCATGCATGTTCGTCCCTCATTTGTCACTGACGGGAGAGATTTCTTTGTATCTTCTTATTGGATGTGTATTAACCTCCACTTTCTGAATATACGATACTATTTAAAGATAATGAAAATAGCAATATATAATTAATAACAAATATTCCGAGGCTAGCGTTTGAGGGTAGAGGCGTAGGCGGTAACGGCAATTATCATGTTTCTGAAGACAGACTTCTGTAGCATTCGAATGTGCTTTGCTAGGTTAAACGAATCCCGATTACATCACCTCACGCTTAATTTGTCATGAAGTCTCACATTTAGCGGAAGAATTGGGTCTTCCACGGAAAACGTTGGATTCATATTGTCTATTACGTTTTTTTCTGTATAACACGTAAAAATATTTCGCATTTAATATTTAATAATCCTTTAAGTCTAGTCTACAAATGCGAGAACAGACATCTGCTTTTACTTTGTTTTTATGTAGTTTAAATGGCTTTGTAACAACATCAATCATTCAAGATCCGCGTGAGGTCTGTTCTTGTCTAACACGACCAACTTCCAAATTCGAACGCCTCAATCCAACGTCCTGTTGAACCAGGCACCACGGACCCGATCTCTGTCTTTCGGGTGCCTCTGAGCGCAAGGAAGAACGACGTGACCTACTTTGCTCGCCCCGCAAGCGTCCCCAAGCCCCAACAGTCCACTCTAGTCAGAATCGAGAGCAGGTTAAACTTTCTTCCGCAACTGTACCTGACAGAAGTTCTCAGACCGAAGACACATGTTTTCTGCGATTTATTCCGTTAAGAACATAAGGCGACTTTCACTTAAAATTGTATTGATGTTATTGTGCCATCTAATGCACTCGAGAATAAACACTTCCTTGAGTACCGATGTCACATAATCATAAAGCTTAGTTAGGGCCATGTGTGCCAAACATAAGTAGAAATCTTTTAACGGAAACACTTGTGAGTTTTGAAGGGAGCTTTAAACAAAAGGAGAATTAGGAAATAATTGTTCAGAACAGACATAAACACTATTTTACTTCTGTTGGAATTATCAAACTATGGAATCCTCTACTAATATTTAAAAAATATATAAAAAATTAACAGACGAAATTAATATGAGAAAATAAACTGTAACATTCACAATTTTTTAACAATAATATTAAAATATTTTTATCAGATTATAAACTTCGTTTTTGAACTTAAGATTTCCTATTCTGCGGGGGTCCTAAGCACGTAATTATTCTGCGTGTTAATCCACCCCAAGTCAAATTTGGCATATACTTTAGGTTTCTATGGCAATATAAAATTCTAAAGCTGGATACGTGGCCATGCCCAAAGCTGGATATGGGGCCATGGCCGGGGCCATGGCCAGGGCCAGGGCCAGGATCAAAGCCAGGGCCAGGGCCAGGGCCAGGGCCAGGGCCAGGGCCAGAGGCAGAACCAGAGCCAGAGGCAAAGCCAAAGCCAAAGCCAAAGCCAAAGCCAAAGCCAAAGCCAAAGTCAGGGCCAAAGCCAGGGCCAGTGTCAGGACCAGGACCAGGGCCAGAGCAAGGGTCAGAGCAAGGGCCAGAGCCAGGGCCAGAGCCAGGGCCGAGGCCGGGCGGCGACCCCATGGGTGCGGCGCTGTCAGGGCTCGCAGGTGGATAACCGCGCGAACGAGCCCGCACTTAACGCTCTCTGCGATGGAGCCCTCGCCCGCCCACGCGCTGCTTACAGGCGCCCACCGCCGCACAGTGGTGCACGCAGGCAAATCTCGAGTTACGAGTAGACGGGACTCGCAAAACACTCGTGTAGATTCGTAGGCTTCCGCGGCCGGAGTCATTATATTCTTGGCTGTCCGGGATGAGCCGCGTCTCAGTAGGTTTCACTGACGTTTCGGCCATCTTGCTGTGGCCTTCTTCAGAGCTAAACTGCTGAAGGCCACAGCAAGATGGCCGAAACGTCAGTGAAACCTACTGAGACGCGGCTCATCCCGGACAGCCAAGAATATAATGACTCCGGCCGCGGAAGCCTACGAATCTACCTGACGAACCTCTACGGGGAGCGTACCTTCAGCAGTTTAGCTCTGAAGAAGGCCACAGCAAGATGGCCGAAACGTCAGTGAAACCTACTGAGACGCGGCTCATCCCGGACAGCCAAGAATATAAAACACTCGTGTGTTCTTGCTGGAGGAGAATAGCTACGATGTGATCCGCTGTGTACAACGAGATATTTACGAAGTTAATATTTCTACAATTAACTTCTACATAAATACGAAATAATAAGTAAATAATCATGTTATATTTAATTGCTATAATGTGCAGAACTGCGTACATTCTAGTAAGAACTTGTAATAAAACATCCAATGCAATAATAGTTAGCAATAATTTTTGGCAAACAAAAGATTGGAAGTTTACTCCACCGGGTTGCTACAAGAAAATTTGACCTCATTCTTTTCAACAATAAGACTGCAAAGCGTTGTCAAATATATTCGATGTAATTTTTAATGAGTGATATTGTCCATGCTCCTATCTCTGAATTCTCGCAGTCGAGTCCTCCGTTAGTCGGAGGCTGTCTGTTTACTTCCCTGTGAAAATCATTACACGAAAAAAGTTTTTACGTGAATGTAGAACGAAACCAACTGAAGTGAACTGTTTTTTTTCCGCAAAGTATTTTCCTTACCGACGGAAATGTTCATGGTAAAAGATGTCTAAATATCATTTGAAGCAATATTTCCCATTTATAGGCACAATGAAGGACATTTTAAAAAAAATGATACATTTCTTATAAGCTCTCTTAAGCTCTTTGTTAAGGTCAGAAATGTTTTGCACGTATTTGTCACCGACAATGCATTATTATTCCATAATTTTGGAAATACTCGTTAGACACTCATTCTCTTTATTGAACATTAGACCAAATTTTTCATTTCCCGAAATTCCTTTCGAATACAATATTTCATCATATTATCTCTCACAATATAAAAATAGGTTTAAACAAGCCACTCTTTCCTTCCAGAAAAACTAACCATTTTTCCAGAAAATACTTTTTATCTTTTCACAAGTTTTATGTTATTTAACTTGAATTTTCCAAATAATTTTTTTAAAAAAAATCTTCTTTTCACAATTTTACATTTGGCGGAGCGCGCCTTTCGGCTGTTTGCGGCCCAGTGTGCGCCGCCGCCGCCGTCGCTAAAATGTTTTCCCTGGCGCTGCGCTCGGTAAACTGCCGAAGGTGCGTATTATTTTGCCATTAAATTTTCATCAAAGACGTCCCCGGCTGTAATTCGGCGCTCGCGCGGCGGCCGAGCGCGCGTTGCGGGCGGAGGGCAGCGGGCGGGGGCGCCCCGCGCTCCTCTGCGTTAAAACATTTTAAGTCCCGGCTGGAGGAGAAGATGAAGTTGCAGATTGAAGGCTCCATCACGCGAAGAAATGCAGAGTAAAAAACCCGTCGTAAACGTTTCTTCGGGTTGTAAACTTTGCTTTATATTTCATGTATCCTTTACTAATATTACATATATATTTCATTTAGTTTTTATTTTGTGGGTTGTGAAAAACAAATAAATGAATATTTGCTTATAACTTGTAATATTTTACAATCAGTGGCATTTTTTTATACTAAAGGTCTTTCCGTGTCTTAGATGTTCACAATTAATTGGGTTATTGGAGGAAACGTCGTGTAACACGGTATTCATGAGAAATCTAGAATACTTGAGGATTAATACCCCGCGCACCTGGCAGGTGAACAACTAACAAATAGCTCTTAAATCGTGACAAACAAATTTTTACTTTCAGGGTTACCTAAATCCACGGGCGAAACAACTAAATTCGAAAACTCGGAATCCTACAACTGGAAACAACAAGGCGAAGCAGCGGAGAAAGTAGGGAGACCTGCAAGGAAACAGCTGAAACGACCCCATCTGCGCACGCCCCCCGCCCCTTGACTTCCCGCCTGACGGCTCCCTGGCGGGGACGCTCCGAATCGATGCCGCGCGGGGCCTAAATTGGACGCTTGGCCGCCTCCCGCGGCGCCCCGCGCAATCCGACGCCCCCTCCCCCCCGCCGTCCCCAAAGGAAGGGGGTCCACGAGGGCGGGGCCCGGCGAGGGGGCGGCGCGCGGAACGTCTTTGACGACCTGCTTCCGGCCACCGTGCACAGAGCTAATAGCTGCCAATTACGTCAATGGGGTTCCAGGAAACGGATAGCGTTTTCATTCCTTGGAGGGAGCAACATGCGTAATATGAATCTACGTAACCGTGAATATCATTAAGTTTTGGAGCCATTCGGGATTAAATAATATGCACAATGCCACAAACTGATGTGCGTTCACATGTGCAACACTCAATATTTTTAATGAGGAAATAAGCAGCTTGGGAGAGCGATTTCATTATGTGCTTTAGGAAATCAATATATTCGTGCTTTAAATCTGCACGTCGATAGAAGTAATACAAATAATACGAATACACATTACTATCGAATCAAGGGAATACGTACGTATCAAATGCATTACGTACGTATAGCATGCATTAACTTTCAAAAAATGTCTCTAAATGAACGATTACGTACTGTTAATGACATTCGATTCTTATATCTTTACATCAATTTATTCACACCTTGATTATAAATCTAACCATTAGTGTACCACAAGGCACCGTTGCGGCATGTGGAATTGATTCCAGTCACTAATCTGTATACTATTCGATTAGTGAACATCATTCCAGAGCAAATATGGTATGTACCCAATAGTGAAGAAAGTGAGAGGGACAAAGAGGGAGAGAGAGGAAGAGAGAGTGAATAAGTGAGAGATTAGGTCAGAGTGTGGATGCATAAGTGAGACAGAAAGTGTCTCTTGCAAGAAGAAAATACTACTAATATCTTAACCCGAAGTGTTCAGCTACTTCGCAAACGTTCGTCATCCACCTATTCGACCCACATTTTGAAGCCGCCAGAAATAGCATCAGACAATTAAACCTTGCAACATTCAAGGGTCACGTGTCCATAATGACATCACATTTTCCAGGCTAATCATCGCCACCCCTTCTGGGCGGTGTCCCCCTCTCTCCCCCAACCCGCGACGCTTGAGCGGTGGCCGCGGCGCGGGGCCGTGGGGTGGGGTGGGGGGTGGAGGTCGGGGGCGCGACAAAACGCCACCAATTGCGTCGCGACCGCAGCGCTGCCCCCGGGAGCGACCGTCACTCACAATTAACAGCTAATGACATTAAAACATCCGTGGGCCCCTCCCACACGGCGCGAGATACGACGCGCCACGCGGCGGGCATCGCAGCGCACTTCCGACCCGCGTTAGAGGTTGACATTTTTTTACTCTATTCCGTTTTTATTTTACCGCCGGCGGTTTATGCAGTCCATATTTTATATGCTCGGTGGGATCCGAATAATTAATACAGGCAACCGGGACCCGGCCGCCGGGGGACGAGAGGGGGAAAGTATTTATCAAAACAGACATTTAATACGGAAATCAGTCCTCTTTCCCAGGAGGGCACCCGGGACGAATTAAAACTTCTGAATACTGATAAAAAAAAGAGTCGAGCGTGACCGGGCGGGAGTTATCTGCCCCGCGATTTATCGTCGCGCGGAGACAGAAACGCGCGTGCGCACTCACGCGCGCACGCACACGCGAGCGCAAACGCGCGAGCATCGGGCGGAAGGGCCGTATGCGCGCCGCGTGTATTAATTTCGATATCGAAAATTTTCCGCCGCGAGAGCCGGTCGGCGCGCAAGTGCCTTTCGTTTAATGAAAATGCTGGAGATTTATACGAGGTGGTCGGCGTGGCTGTGGAGGTGGAAGTAGAGGAGGTGGAGATTGAGGAAGCTGCTGTGGCTGCGGAGCGGTGGAAGGTTCGGGAGATTCGGGGAGCGTGGAGGAAAAGAGAGAAAGAGAAGCGGGGTGAGCGAGAGTCGGGAGGAAGGAAGAGTATGTGGTTGGTCTGTGGTCCGGGCTTAATTGATTTGATGCTTTCCCAAATTAAGTTGCAGCCTCCTCGCAAAGAGTTTTTGGAGATGGGCGGAGAAGAGAATCTCATCATGAGAATGCGAGTATGCGGGTATACGTGATACATGCCATGTATAACGAGGTATATGTCAAGAGTGTTCTCATGAAATTAATATTTTGTTAATTGCATGCTAGAGCCGTCTTTTTCAATCTTTGGTATCCTTTTATTGTAGAAAGGTGAGGAAAAAAATCGATGTGAACTTTCATTGCAAATATGTATAATAAAATAATGTTAGAACGAAAAATAATAGTTTTTGGGACTTAGAATTATGTTAACATTTGGAATTAAGATAACCCTTTTTGTTATTTACCCGCAATATCACTCTACCGGCCTTAAAGATTCATGAGTTGCCTCACCAAAGATAATGATCACACGGCAATAAATCAGCAAATGCCCTTCAATAACTCAGTAAATTTGTTTTATCTACTAAATTAATATACAGCCTAGATAAGTTATGTAATCGTTACGATCAGCATGTTCAAATCAACGTGACCCATCCAAAATATTGAGTACATACATCTAGAAAGCCTCATCTAAGACATCCGGGTGAAACGATACTAGCATTTATCAATCGCTACTATCTTGTAAACTGCTTTTAATGCATTTTCACTAGTTCAACTACACTTATTATCGCATTACCTAATCAATTGCACGAGCGTGTCCCCTTTCACCAATTTGCCTGAGCTAAATTGCATATGTAGAACATGCACTTTTCGGATATTATATTTCACGTGTAAATTTTATGCAACGTTAAGACCCGTTCGAACGCCCACGTCGATATTACCGCTCCGACGGCCGTTGCGTGCGTGACCCGAGATTAGGCGCGAAAGCGGCGCGGGTGAGGCGGTTATGCCACCGGCTCCGAGCGCCTAGGCCCTCGATTTCTCTGCCGCTGGAGCGCGGGAACGCACTAGCAGCTCCTGTTTCGGAGGAAAACACTTCCAAGAACACGAAAAAAATAGTGCACATAATTATTCAAGAAGGGAAGAAATACCGACAATGTAGTGCTTAAGACTGTAATGTGATATTTTAATGCGAATTCACACAGTGTTTGGTACTGGTTTTTTATACTGGTTTTTGTTATTATGTAAAAGCGTACTGCAGTGTTCCAAAGATCACTCGTTCTTAGGAATGGAAGGTTATGAAAAATGAAATAAAAGGTCATAGACAATAAAATGTACAGTGCCAAAAAAGTAAAGGAAAGATTGTGAAGTCAATAATGTAGTAGTATTCTATTTTTGAGAGAAAATAAATGACACTCAAAATAATTATTTACCAAAGAACTGCGTTATTTACTAAATTTGAGATTATTTCCATGTCAAAATGGTCGGTTTCCACAAAAACAACATTTTTTGTAGACGCTGATCGGTTTTATTAATCATACATTTGGTGATTGCTTTCTCCATGAACGAAGTTATTTTTTGGTCAATTACGAAATATGATGTATGATAACCCAAAACGAAGACAAATCTTTCCTTGTCTCTCCCACGGTAGCACTGTTCGAAAATTATTTTAGAATTATGTGCCTTGTCTTCCTAAAAAGATAACTTTCATGCGCAGGCAGCGCGTTATCTCAAGCCAGCGATTCTGTCAACATTTTTTTGCTGCCTCGCCAGCGCAGCAAACGATGTCCGAAGGGCCGGAGGCAGCCCTCTCTTTCAGCGAACTCTAATATCCAACAAACGCAGAACAAACTCCTACAAACTATGTAACCTTCACAAATAAACACTTCAATAAAGATACGCATCTAAACCAATCATTAACTACATGAGTAAGTTATCTCACAATTCTTATGACGGCATTTCACCTACACTAGAACTATCCCACTATAACCTAGATTAAACACCAAGAAATTAAAAATAGATTCCCCAAACATGTTTTTTAAGTACAATTAGCTAATCTGGATAACGAGGGTCTTATCTCTCTGAAACATAAGGAGTAAAGAAGTTGTTTAGATTTTTAAAATTGATATTAAGCATTAAAACAATCACAGAAAACGTTTTTATAATTAGATAAATAACCCTTATTTATAAATAACTTTAAAAAAATGATATAACAGTAGACAAACGGTAACCGAAGGTGAAGACTGGAAGTGAAATCAGGAGACGATGCTTACTGATTATGAATCTTTTGTGGTTTCATTTTGTTTTTCCGATAGTTTACCCCATTAACGTGGCTTGTTCCTCACATTCCCACGCTCCAATAAACACTAGAACGTCCCTTCTTATAAACACAGCAACTTTCACTCGCACGCAGCCCATTATCTGCACCCTAGGACGTCGCCAATATTTTTTCGCGCGTGGGGCGCCCACGCGGCGGCTGAGCGTACGATGTCCGAGCGGATCGCTGGGCGGGCGGGGGCGGGGGGGCGGCCGTCTGCCAGCGTCGCGGCGCGGCCAGCTGCGGTTGACAGGTGGGGCGGCGGCGGCGAGGGCAAGGGCGACGGCGGAGACGCCGCCCACCCTCGCAAAAAGGGCGAGCCGCGCCGCGCGCGTCGGCGGGCGCCTGCAGGCCGGGACGCGTCGGGGGCGAGCGAGGGACAGGGCGGGAGGCAAGGGCGGCAAGAAAGTCGCCCGGAAACACTTAGGACGCGTCCGTGACAGTGACGCCGCGAGGGCACTTAGCCAGCGCGGGGCCCGGGGATTAGTCAACGCGCGCCGCGAGGAAAAAGGCCTCCCTGCCTGCCGCGCGCCCGCCTCGCGCCCGCCGCGCAACCCGGCGCTGGGCTACCGCCGCTGCGCCCGACCGGCGAAGCACTGACACTCGGGGATTGAGAAGGCGTCAATAAAGTTGGCTACTGGCTGCTTTTTTCTTGGGAGGGGGGTGTATTTTAAGGTCGCATCTACTACTAGATCATTAGCAACCACTATTGGATGTAACGTAAGGATGAAACGATATGGTGATGATAGGGGGTGAAACGACGAACACATAAACCATGCCCGAGGCGGGACTTGAACACGCGACCCCACGGTCCACCATCACTACGGCACTATTAAATAAATAAATAAATGTCTTTATTGGTGGCGAGGCTCAGGCCATTTAGCCTACTCTTCCGCCTGACCACTTTCGAAAATGTTTATTACAATTTATTTTATGACAAAAAGGAGATCATTCAATGAGAAATACGTACGCAATTTAGATGAAGGATTTCTCACATGGGATGCAGGAGTGAAAGCGAGGGAGGAAGAAGTTGATAGAACAGGAAACGCACTCACAACATTTCTGTGTTTAAGTTTATTAATTTCACATTAGGGAGGTATTAAAAATTAGTCACAAATATATCAGACTGAAACACTTCGAGATTTGACTTAAATTTAGAGAAATTATTTTTTGACTCGTAACTTAGAAACTATTGGCTTAGCGATCTCGGCCACAGGGCCGACGCTGGTTCCTTGCAATAGATGAGATTAGGAACTAATACTTTGCGCCAGGAAAGAGTCTCGGCAAGGAGCCAAATCACGGCCTCCTATTAAAAATTGCATTTATAATGGTAGCAAGCAAATCACAACATGAAGAACCAGCGTAGGGGGCAACACCTCGAGCATCTGTTATGATTGTGGTGAGTATGCAATGCACGGTTTCTTTTGTTACAACCTTTAGCCAGTGCTACCAACACATTTTCTGTTGCAAGCACTCTGACCGAAAAGGTGCCTCAATGAGAGAATTTCCTGGCGCACTTTAGTTAGGTCATGCGCTTCCACCAAGTCATAATGGTGAGCGTTGTGGAGAAGACAATGGGTCATTATCTCATGTGATCAAATAAGCAGCAATTTTCAGTGGTCCTTGTCTTGTTCGAAGTCATCTCCACTGGGCAAAAACTACATCTTTCATTGTTCATTGAGTACAATTTGCATACAGGATTTTAAAGTGTTTTTAGAGTGTTGAACCAAATATTACAAACATAATCCAAATATCCAAAATTACTTAACGTAAAATAATGCTATTCTCTCGATACGAAAACTGTACGTCCAAAATAATTGGAAGAAATTGTTGGTAATTCTGATGAAAGCTTTTGAAAAGTATTAAAAGCTGTTGTATTCTCTCAAACGGTCGGTTTGTATGCAGTTTAAAGGTTGATCCCATTAATCTAAGAAAACTGAACGCCTGAGCTACGTTGAAATTACCAGGAAGGAAAACAAACATTTTTCAACCATTTTTAATTTTCTAAAATAATTATTTTCTAAATTCATTTTTTCGTTTTCTATTTTCGTATTTTCTAAATTTTTTTACTTAATTTCTTTTTAATTCTGGGCCTCAAGAAAATGTGCGCTGATAAATCTCTTTCCCCACACGTCATATACAGTTTTTACTGTTTTTTGACAAATAAATAAATAAATAAATAAATAAAACGGAAGCACCTCCAATAAACCTGTCAAGAAGCCTCTCACCCGCCGCAAATTCCCCACAAAATAACCAAGCTTCTCATCCCAGCACCCAGGCGCGCAAGACGAGCGCGCCGGCGCCTCCGCCAGGTGCCCAAATTGATCTACATTATGCACATCCGCGCGAATATTCCACGGCGCGCCCTGCCTCGCGCGCGTGGGACCGCCCAGCGCCACGGGCCGCGTGGGCGATGCGGCAGTAGAGTCCCTAGATATAGAAGAATTCACGTTAGAACAAGCAAAAGTCACAGTTCGCTAAAAAAGTGAACATCACATGTTATTCAAAGAAGTATCCCTCCGCCGCGGCAGCTGTTCAGAAACACGTGCACCAGTACGTACCTTACATTCAAGACTCGGTTTTAAAATAAACATAATACTTATCACGCAAAGACTAAATTCCATATAATGTGTATAAAAGAAATAAATTTTTCCAGAAAAGCACGTAGCACTGCCGTTTCTCATTTCAATTATTTCTCGTGGCGCACTATATTTTCGTCGGACGAGGACATTTACCATCGAAACCATTTACAAGTTAGCCAACTGCAAAGGAACGAATCGAGGAAGGAGAGTTCAATGGGATTAAGGACTCAACGACCACAGAACCTTCGGTTATGTTGCCAGCACTAGCTGTCAAAATTGCTTGTTCTTACATGAATCTCTCTTTACAGAGAGTGGCGCATTCCATTTTGCCACCAATCCCGCCATTTTAAATCCAGTTGTCAGGAAAAATTGGAAATGTGTGGTTGACTTGGTGTTGAGAACCTTGAATCTATCTCAGATCAGTATTAATATTCTTACAAATCTGCATTACGTCACCAATTGTTATCATTTCTGTTGAACTCCTGAATGCTGCCTGGTGGGGCTATCGGGTGAGAGGATATTAAATGGCGCTGGTTGCGCTACTCTCTGTATCTAGGGACTCTAACGCCGCCTAGAGTCCCTAGTTACAAAGAGTAGAGCATGTCACTTTTCCACCAATCCCGCCATTTTATGTCCTGTTTCCAGGACAATTGGAACTGTGTGGTGTTCTGTGGGTTGACAACCACGAACCTATCTCAAACCAATGTTAATATTTTTAAAAATCTTCATAATGTCACGTGTTGTTTTAATTTCTATTCAACTTCTGAATTCTGCTTCATGGGGTTATCGGGTGAGAGGATATAATGGCAGCGGTTTGCGCTTCTGACTGTATATAGGGACTCTATCCCACACTAAGAGTCCCTAGATACAGAGAGTAGCGCATTCCATTGTTCCAAACGATCCCGCCATTTTATGTCCAGTTGTCAAGACAATTGAAACTGTGTGTATTCTATGTGTTGAGAACCACGAACCTATCTCAAACCAACGTTAATATTCTTAAAAATCTCCATAATGTCACCAGTTGTTATCATTTCTGTTCAACTTCTGAATTGTGCTCGATGGGGCTACCGGGAGAGAGGATGTTAAATGGCGGCGGTTGCGCTACTACTATGTTTCTAGGGACTCTCCGCAGGGGGCGCGTCAAGCGCTGTGCGTCAAGCGCTGTGCGTCCGCCGCGCCGCCGGTGGCGCCTTCGGCCGCTGGCGGCGCGCGGAGTCTTAATTTTCCGGCGAGCGCAGAACAAACGAGGGCGGCGCGGGATTAGACGCCGGACCGCCGCCACCGCCGCGGTGCGTGGATGCTGCTGGGAGAGCGCCGTGGATTAGGGCGCCGCCGACGGTGGAGCATGACGCTCCAGAAGGGGTGAGGAGATACACTAGGGCCGCGCGAATGGGGCATGAACATGGAGCGAATAGGAGGAGGAGGAGGAGGAAGGAGGAAAAAATGGTGCAGGAGAGAAAATCGCGGATAAAGGGAGATGCAGTATTTAAAAGAATGAGTGATTTTGAGAACTGGAGTAATAATTGAAGAAGAAGGGGGGTCGGAGTAACGTGTTGTGGAAGACTTGATGGGGCACTAAACTAGCGAATGAGCGTTGGATAAAAGCATACGGGAAGTTCACCGGCTAAATCCAACATTTTGAGGAGAACAGGAAAAAGAGGTGTATAAGCAAAGGTGTTTTAATATGCGAAAACCGGTTATCGTCACAGTTTTGTTCGATACCAAACAATCTAGGTTTGTTCGTAATTCCTCTTCCAATGCGTTTTATATTAAATCGCTTTATACACTTAATGTATTATAAACAAAAGTTTAACAACCGTGCCGCGCAAATGGGCACAATTAGTGTTTTCGGAATTGTTCACTAATCCCTTTCGCTTGAGAGCATTTGGGCCTAATTGCTGCCCGTGAACAAACAAAGAGGGTGAGTGCCGGGTGAGTGCCGGTGAACAACTGAGAAAGGAAGGGCGAGGAAGGAACTAAAGAAAATGCACGGAGCGGAAAGAGATCTCGCGTCGTCCGTAGGAACCACTACGGTTTCCTGCGGACAATAACAGGAAGAGAAAACGGGAGCGACGAGAAAAGTGAACAAACAAGACAGGGATGGGGGATAGAAACGGCGGAAATGACAAAAAACAGCAGGACTGAGACGCAGGGAAACGATGGGGTAGACCAAAAGGGAAATGTCGAGGACGGTTGGGCGGAGATTCAAGACGAATGACGTGGTTGGTAAATGCGACAAGCATACTGACGGACGTGGCGAGGGCGGAATCGTAGGGAAGGAGAGAGCAAAAAACAAGACGGGGAGAGCTGGGAAAAGAAACGGCGGGAATGACAAAAAAAAAAAAAAACATGCAGGGAGACTGGCGAGAACGTCGGACCGACACCGCAAGGGCAATGCCGAGGACGGCTGGGTGTAGATTCACGGCGAATGACGTGGTCGGTAAATCCGACAAGGACGCTGAAGGACGTGGCGGCGGCGGCGGCGGCGGCGGCGTCGGGCGTGGCAGCGGCGGGGAGGGCGGAGGAGAAGCCGCGCAAGGCGCGAGTTAGAAGGTGGCGTGGAGCGCAATGAAGTAAGGGCGAGGGCGGGGGCGGGGGCGGGGACGGGGGCGGAGATTGCGTGGCCGGCGGGATGCGGCCCGAGTGGCTTGCTCGCCGCCAGGGAAGCCGGGCCAAGGTGGCGACGTGTGTGTAGGGGGGATTAGAGGAGCACAGTGAACAGAAACGACGGCAGAGCACGCTTTCTCTTCCTTTTAGGCGGCTTAGTCTTTTCAAGCGAAAAGACATTGAAGGGATAAAACACGTGAAATACTTAATGAATCGAAAACAAATAAAATTAGTTGAGGTTTTTAATAATATTTTCAAGATATCTGCATAGCAAACATTTTGTATCCAGTGCATGAATGCACATTTAGCACGGTTTTTTCATTTACGCATGTGATGAATACTTTAAAGTCATTCATCACTTTCTGTAGAGTTGTGTTTAAGGGTTTCAAGCATAAATGTGATATTTCAGATTGATTTATGATATCATAATTCCAAGAATGGCAAACATTTAATAATTTACTTCATCAGCTTAAACTCACACAATATTCTTTGTCTCCCTCCTTATCTCAATTTACCTCTTTCAAGAACGCAGTTATGAGATAAATATGTAGTATGAATATACAACCATTTTGCAAGAAAATATACACATACAAATATTATAAGAAGGCAAGCCATTAGTCAAATTTCAAGAAAAATGAACTTACTTCTCAATTCCCTTCGCCTTTCTCAAGTGGAAAATATATCGGAAATGTATTCAGTAGCATATATGTCGTCCATAAACGCGTCCATGCATTTAATAATACAACGTGTTTAAAGCAGTAATTCCCCCGAGCGCAAATCGAACCTAGTTCTCCTATTTTACGGGATCTTACAACTTTACCATGATGCCCGTGCATACCTGGTATGAATTAATGTCATGGATTTGTGATTATGAATATTTGATATGAATCATGCTATTGCAATGGTGGAATGGGAAGCACGGAAAACGACAGAACCCCGATAAAACCTGCCGCGAACTCGCTGTGTCGACCACAAATTCCACACGGATCGATTGGGAACTGAAGCCCGGTCCCAGCGGTAGAGGACGAGCGGTCTCACAGCTACATCACCGGTCACGCTTCTATCTCGCGACCTCTCAGAGACTGCACTTTCTATATTAATTTTTAATTTACTCTCTTCTGATCTTGTTAGAATTAGCTTGTTTATGATTCCATTTTATTTTAGTCCGTTTTTCACTTTTCCACTTAAAAGGATACAATTCACAGTAAAATCACTTAACAAATTTATCTTCGACAATTTTTCATCGTCGTATTCTATAAGTACTACAAGAATTATAAAGCAAAAATATTAATTTTATTTCTTCTTATTCGACAATACAGTCGACGTATTTTAATTGTTTTAATAATACATAAGATTATTCACTGACATTGTTGGACTGGCCACCCGTAAGGTATGAGTGTTTTACACTCTGAATTAATTGTTGAATGTATGTCATTTAATTAGAAAAAGGGACAGTAAATACTACTGTTGAGGTGTTGAGAGTTTTATGGTTTACGGGGATTCGAATTTATCTTTGGGAAATCTTGATTTTATGCGTGGATAGACTGCATTTTTCCCCATGTTAAAAATTATTGTACTTGGGAAGTATGCAGATTGTTATAAAAATTTTTTCCTAATTTGTCTATGGTTTTTTATAGTTTGGGATCGTGGTACACCGATCGATAAAACGTAAAAATACATTTTACTCATGTTTGCACTATGAATTAATTGTTAATTAAATTTGATTTAATTACAAAATGGAAGGTAAATATTAACGTTAAGGAGCTTAGGGTTTTATGGTTTCCAGGGGTTTGAATTTATCTCTGGGAAATCTTTTAACATTAAATTTTTCATTGAATAGTTTCGTGGCAGTTGACCACCTAGCGGAGCCAAGGCCACCTAGCGGACGGCTACCTACATCTACCTTCGCATGCTGCCGAAGGTGGCTGTGGATACCTGTCCGCTTGCTAGGGAGTCAAACGCTTGCTGTGTTAGTCAAATAGCATCAAAGTGAAATTACGATCCACTTTATTTTAAATAATATACTACCACGAAAAAATACTAATAATAAAAGTAATTTAAACTATTGAGTATAATATAATATAAAATACAATTCTTATGTACACAATCAAATTAAACATTAGTTAAAACGATCCTCAATGATTAATTAAGTGTCAATACTTGGTTTATAAACTTCTCGGAGATTGGTCAAGAACCTGTATCATAATGAAAACTATCGAAGTGATCATCATTACGCCACTGGTTGCACCCATCAAATGACAGCATTACACAATGGGAGTAGAAAAAAATAAATTTTACTCGTCCTTGCGGTTTTGCGGGCCGTTGCTGCCCAGTGTGCGACGCGGTGCGGTGCGAACCGGTGGCCGTGCGCGCGGAGGTGGCGCCGCGCCCTGGAGGCGGCCTTCGCGTAAATATTGGAGGCGGCGCGGCGCGGCGGCGTGCGCGCACCGTGCTCCGCTCGGGCGCCTTAATGAACAGGGCCCACGCGCGCCCGAAGCCGCCGCCGCCGCCGCTATTGACTCCATTCCGCCGCCCCGGCGCGAGGAGAGAAGAGCTCGTACGCGGAATTTCGTGGCGAAATGTGGTTCAACGTATCGTCCAAAAACCGCAACCGACGTTCGAGATTTAATTGAAATTTTTCGTGTTAGAAGGAATTGACGGCGAAAAAAACATTCCGGGACGAATTGTTTTAGGGGGTGGAGCTGAAAATAACGTATTACTGTTTAATTGTTTGGTTTGAAAATATCAAGAAGAGTTCATATTAATTAGTATGTTATTTGAATCCAGCATCTAGTAGTCAGAAAGGTGACAAAGACATTATTTTTTGTAAATATCGATTTTTTTTGCAATTTACCTTCTTAATATTAGCTAATATTTTGAGACTCCTCGTGAATTGAAATTATATTCAGCTGTAAAGCAAACGTTGTTTCTTACAGTGCCCCACATTACGAGACGCCACACGGAACAGAAGAATTTAAAATTAGTAAGTGTTACATCATGTTCGAGTGAAATATGAATCTCATCAAGTACTACAGAATAGAGGACAGTATGCGATGAAAAGTGATTATGCGTTCCAGACTGAAGTGCCCCAGAAGTGACCTCGCACACGGGGCGGGAGCGATCGGTGCCGGCGGCGGGCGGGGGCTAAAGGAGACGGAAGGCAGCCTTGACACGGAACGCTGAGACAAAGCCGGCGGCTCCGGCGGAGCAGAGGGCGGAGGAAAAAGGCCGAAGAGGCGGGGGCGGGGACGGCGCAGACGGACACGAGCGCTCCGCGATCAATCACGCGCCGCCGCCCAGCGCTATCTCGAACGCTTCCTCTCCACTTTGCCCGACCGCCGCCCCGCCCCGCCCCCGCCTCCAGCTCTGACGCCCCGGCCCGCCGCCCGCACCCGCCCTCTTCCACGCCCCTCACCCCTCGCTCAACAGGGCCCACGTCTGCGATCTCGCTCCGCCCCGCCCCGCCTCCTGCCTACCTACACGGGATTCCATCCCGCGAGGAAACCGAAGCACCGGTGGCGGCGGTGGCTTTCCATGCCTGCACAACGGTATCTGTATAGTGGAATGCCCATTATTTTGACATTCAAGATGGGCATTCGAGCACTCATGGCTGATTTTAAAAAACATCCACTCCTTAGTCGCATTAAAGTTTTTTGTAGATATATTTACTTTCACAAAAAAATCATCTGAAAAACTATATCTTAAGGCTCGGATCTTTAATGTTTACCAATTATGACAGGTTTTAAAAAAATGTTGTTTAATAACTGTGACAATAATTTTTTCTACACAGATTCTATTTGCAGTGTTTTATTACCAATAAATTAGAAAATAGAACAAATAATGTTTGCTTTAACGACTAACGCAGTGAACCATTCTTCTCGGCAATGTAGGGCAAAATAACACGGATCTGAGCACAAAAGTGGCTTAGTGCTATTCCGGTTTATATCTCTACGGCCGAACATAGATTTAGACTGATTACTTGCGAGCACGTTTACTATTTTAATCTCGCCAAAGGAGCTCAATAATAGCTCCTTCCGCCATTCTCTGCTCCTGCCACGCCCTCACACATATTTTTTCAAATTACGACCTCAATTCCGAAGGTTAGACATAACGCCGGCCCTCCGTCGCCTCCCCGTTGGCCTCATTACCCTGAGCCTGCCTCGCAAAACCGTCCCCTCAGCCCCTGCCAGCTCCGCAACCCCCCAGACACCACAGACGTTGGTCTCCACCCGCGCCCGCGTCACCGCCGCCCCACATCCCTCGACAGACCCCCAGGTCTCGCGCTCGCCGCTGCCAAACTCACTCCTTCTCCTCCCCCCCGACCGCTAGCCCGTCTCCTTCGCCCCTCCCCCCCACTTTCTTCCTACCACCCACCCGCGCCTCCGTCTCCTCCGCCGCCCCACATCCCTTTGACAGACCCCAAGGCCTCTCGCTGCCAAACCCACTCCTTCTCCTCCACCACCCTACCTTTCCCCCCGCCACCCCTCTCCCCCCCACTTTCTTCCTACCCCCCCCCCGCCGCCTCGCCGTCAGGAGCGGCTGTCTTCTTGGGGCTGATGAATTGCCGGTAGGCCGCCGAAACTACTCATTAAATGTCGCTCCGGCGGCACTTAAATCGCCGAGTAACAACGGAACGGCGTTGTTCCCGCCCACGCGGTGGAGCCGTGCCTCGCCGCCGCCCCCCACCCCTTCCCCCTCCCCCTCCCCCTCCCCGGCCGCCATCAATCTGCGCGCCGCGGCGCTTATGACCCGGCGCTGCAGAAAACGAGCGGAAGGCGCGGAGGAGAAAGCGCAAGGTCGAATCTTTTAGAGTAGACGATGAGATATCGCCGCGAAACGGAATCGATACTGTGAGGAGAGAATATAGCGATATAAAAATGAAAAAAAGAAACGGTGCCATGAAAAAGAGGAATAGTAATGAACAGAAAATACAGAAATCGACGGAAAATGTTTCCTGATGGCGTAGAATTGTAGTAACTCCAATTATTGAACACCAGTCAGTTGGAATAAATGGAAATTCCGAAAAAAGCTTTTCCCGTATACTTCCTTCGGGAAATTCTTTTTATTCCATTATTACCTAGGGAAAATGAAAAAGGAACATGTATTTGTGCGATTATAGCTTCTCGTCTTAACTTGTTCTTTGTATCGTATATTTCCATTCTATGAACGCATTAAACGCGACATTGGGTCAACTTCGAAATTATTAGCAGCTGAAGTGCGTGGACGAAGAAGTTTTTAATATTTTTGAACTAAGTAAGGGCACCAGTTTCTCTTGACGACCTTTTGAATAAAGGCGAATATTAGTTAATTAAATGCACAATATTTAACGCCGATGCACCCATGTGCTTCATTCAAGAGAAAAGGACAAAATATGCCGAAAGACGATACCATTCTCAAAATGAACAAAATTCGCCCGATACTTGAAAAACGTCTCTAGATATCAGGAAACATCTCTACAGAAAAGGAAAAAATATTCATTGCATTTACATTTTAGTTTCTCATTTTAGCACTCACGTTTTGCTTTAAGAACCGAATACATTTCTAGGAAACTTCAAACACTTCCCTTAAACTCTGGAAACGTCCTCACTTCCCTTCAACCATTCCCTCACCTCACTTCCCTTAAACACTTAGAATATTTTCATTGCATGTTTTTCCAAAATATCAAGTCATTCACAAAATAGACATGATATGTTTATACTTTGAATACTACATATGCTGTACGTTAGTGAAGTTGCATGATAAGAGAGAAATCCTCAAAAACAGTAACGCAAAAAAAAAAAAGTTAAAAAAGGAAATTTCTGTGGGTTGAATATGAAGATTAAGCTTACTGAAAACTGCATGAAGAATGAGGGTACCGTAAGCAGTAAAACTGAAACGCAGGTAATAAACAAAAGGCGCCGCAAAAGAAGAGGGGCCCGCATCGCATTGCGAGCATTAAGCGGGCGGGACGCGTCGGGGGCGGGGGCAGGGGCGGGAGCGGGGGCGGGGGCGGGGACAGGGGTAGGGGCGGGGGTAGGGGCGGGCGCAGGGGCGGGGGCAGGGGCGGGGGCGGGGGCTGGGGCGGGGGCAGGGGCGGGGGCGGGGGCTGGGGCGGGGGCAGGGGCAGGGGCGGGGGCAGGGGCGGGGGCAGGGGCGGGGGTAGGGGCGGGGGTAGGGGCAGGGGCGGGGGTAGGGGCGGGTCAGGGGCGGGGGTGGGGGCTGGGAGAGGTCTGCGGGCAGGTTGAAGTGCAGTGGCAGAAGCGAGCAAAAAATAAAAAAGAATAAAAAAAATTGCGAGTCAGAGAAAGAGAGAACGTCGAGATAAAACGAGTCGCAACAAAGAGAAAGGACGCGCGCAGATCTTCGCGGTTAACCGCGCCGACTCGTCCGCGGCGATGAAAAGGTAAACGAGGGCCTGCCCGCTGCCGCCCACCTTCCGCCGCTCCGCCCGCGCGACGACTTTCGGCGTCCTACACACACACGGCGCTCCGCCCACATTCCACCCACCAGAACATTTACGCGCACAACGCGATTGCTGAATTGACAATGACCATTAGAATGGTTATTTTATTATTATTATTATTATTAATATTATTATTATTAATTATTGTAACCATTATTAGTATTGTGATAATTATTAGATGCATTGGTTTAAAGTATGTGTATTGAAGTGTTGTGAAGTGGAGTGCAGTGTATTAAAAGTCGTATATGTTATTATAAATTACCTGTACAGAACCATCATAAATGTAGAATTAATGCGGTTATTGTTATTAATGCATTTATTGTTAACATTGTTATCTTATTATTATTATTGTTATTGTCTTAAAATAATTGTATTTCATTCATAATTATAATATGTAAATATAATATGTAAATTTTAATGTTCCGCCACCAGCATAAACCTACTTGCGGAAATAATAAATATCTATCTATATCTATCTCTAAACCATTCGCTGGAGATATAGATAAATATAGATATAAGCTTTATTCTACAATTGGGCAGATGTTGCCCGGTGGCAGAATACAAAAACATGAAAGTACATTTACAATTACCAACACAAACACAAATAAAAAGAACATATGAAAAATCATTATAAAAAAACATATTAACTGTGTCAATTTGCGTAGTGTCAGTTTGTGTAGTCAATTCGTGTAGTCAACTGTGTAGTTATTACAAATGTAAATATACATACAAACACCATCGCTTCCTTCTGAATAGTTTATATTCAATAAATTTGACTCGATTACATTGAGTTCACGATAAAGAGTGGTAAGTTGGTCAAGTTAACAAATTCCTCAAACAGTTACATGCGCGCATTCTGCACAGCATATTGCTGATTTATTAGTACACTGCAGGGAATACGACGGAAAGCGCGAGTGAGATTACGAAGGTGAAGGTAGAGAGGTCGATGAAATAAAAGCTGAGAGCCCACCTCGAGAAACAGCTGTGAATCTGGTAAGTTCATCACTGGTTCTTCATTTAGTGCTCTAAATTTGTACTCTAATGCCTTGACATGGAAATACCAGGGAATGGACAGCTTTGATTAGATATTGGTTTTGAAATAAGTATCTTCCTATATTCAATTTATCGAAAAAGACTGGAAGACGGAGTATACAGTCATATTTGTTATTTAAGGAGAAGGCGTGCTCTTATTAATTATTGTGCCTTGCACTCTACTCATCAGTTAATAATACATGACGGTTATATCTACTTTCCTTTAGCTTGCCGCCCATAGTTTTTCAACTTGCACCTTTTAACTTGCAGACAATTCAGTGCAAAATGTATTAGGGGCAATTTACAATAAAATGTGTTATTATCCTCAATACCTAAGCATTTATGGCCACTTCTGGAATAAATTGTTTAATGGAAGGGTGATGATGTTTGCATGATACTGAAACAATGGTGGAATGAAAGACAGAAAAAAAACGGGAGAACCCCCAGAAAACCTGCAGCAAACGCACTTTGCACACCACAAATTGAAGGTGGATGGTCGAGGACTGCACTATGGGCTGCAGTACATTCGTTCCCACATGAGCACCGTCGTTCCCGCTGGGCACCACTTTGGCCCACGCCTTCCTTCCCTCGCTGCCCGCCCGCATCGTGCAGTGGGGCATTGGGACGGCTGGCAGGTACCCAGCCTCGCTCGCCGTCGCCCTCGCCGCCCGCTCCGTCCTCGCTCGCCCACGGCACAGTAAAAAGCCTCGTAAAGGCAGCGGCAGCGGCGGCCGCGGTCGCCGCTTTAAGTACGTCTTCGCTTTGTAGTGACCCCGGGCGATGGAGACGTTGCACAATGGGCCCAAATGGGTGCACACTGAAAAACTCGTTACCTCATAAAGTGTTGTCGTTTTTAGACGATAAGTATGGGATTCCATTCTTACTCTGATTTTTCTTAATCAGTTCAAAATTTCTTTCTGATTTCATCGTTCATTTTGGCCTGAGGGTTTTAGGCGTTTTACAAATTTTAAAATAAGTGACCTACATTCATTAAAAAAGAAGGCCCTAGAGTAACCAGTTAGAAGGTGGGTGAAGAAGTGAGGATTTAGAGATAATCATTGCTACTATTATTGCAATCAGAATATAAAATGGATGATGCACTCATTTCGCATCTTTCTCCTTCAATTCTCAACTTTCAATCGAAAGTTTAGTTGAGTGCTGATGTTTCTAGCTTCCGTTTAATGTAAATTTGCTCGTTGGTTTCCGTGAAACATACCGTGGGAACCGATGCTTTTCAGTATGTAATAATTAAGAGCTACAAAACTACAGTTTTGTTTTCCAACTCAGGAAATGATTCCACAAAAGAACATATCATATGTATATGTAGTATTTTTGCTTGTATTTTATTTCTCGTGCAAATTGAAAGTATATGTAAGGTATCATTTTGAATTTTCTTGTCATACTTTGATGTTAATTAGATGTATATAACAAACATTTCAACAACGTCCTATGAATATTGAATCGATCAAACTATTTCATAGAAGAATGTTGATGATATAAACGTTCTAGTATTAAGATACAGTTTTTAAGAGATAGTTATTAATTGAGGAGACAGCAAAAAATTATATTATGTCCTGTCCTATCCTGTGGTGAGATAATGTATTACTGATGTGCCCAATGATCTACCAGAAAGGAAACTTCATTTTCTACACACGCGCAAGGACGTCAAATTTTAAATTGTGGTGAAAGAATCGACGGGCATGTTTCTGCACCGTCTGAAGGCAGAAGAGATACGCAACGATGTTCTCCAGGAAGCCAACCTAGCTAAGAAAATACGATGTACAGAATGTTTCGCTACTATACTACATATCAAATATTTTAAGAAGTAACTGTACAAGTAAGGTAAAACAGATCAAAAGATATTTTGCTTATTGTTTAGTTACGACTCCGTTAGTGAATAGTTTATGGAGGTGTAGGGAATTCTCGTGGTTTTATGACACGGAAGTTCAACGTTATCTTTAGAATATTTACATTTTGCACGCTAAATAAACCGTAAGAAAATATTTCATCTACATACTCAATGTTTTCCTTTATGGAGTCTTTTCATGTGTTGTTGGAGTACAACATTTCAGTTTTATCGCTCTTAATAACCGCAAGATATTAAAAAACACCAGTTCTCAAGGTATGTTTCACGAAACCTCAAAAGCAAATTCATGTTAAACGGAGCTTAAAACGGCCACACAAAACCCTAATGCATTAATAATGGCAATTTTTAAAACTAATATTTTAAACCTACGCATGAATTTATTTTTTGCAATAAACGCAACATATTTTATTATATTTTGAGTTGGAATGTTCACTTCGACATCACAATCCAAAAGTAATTATATAAACACAAATAAGAAACCCCTTAGTAATTAAAAATGAGCGCTTATTAGCTAGGGGTGGCTGGACCCACTGTGCCAAGGGCGAGCCAGCTGCTGCGGGCGGCGCGGCGCCGGCGGGGCCGTGGCCGGTGGGGGGCGGGGGACGGGGAGGGGGCGAAATGGGCTCCAGAGAGCCCCGGCACTCGCATGCGGGCTCCGTTCCACGCCGTTTCCACTTGATTGAAGCAATAAGATAAAACCGGAAATCTATATCTAGCCGCGAACCATAAAGCTAGGATATTTCCCCGTGGATAAGAAAGGAAACAGAAACATTTGGAGTAAAGAGAAGTTGAAATTGCTCTCTGTGTAGCTTGTTATGACATAAAAAGACGTCGGAGAATGGCACTGCAAGTGGGACACGACATCTCTTAAATTACAGAATGAAAAATGTGCAATAATCACATGCTTCATCGAGCACCTACCTTACCACAAAAACGATTCTTTTCAATTGGTACTCGAATTGGTAATTCGGTACTTGAATTGTATTGGCAATATCCAATAATGATATATCATTCTTCAACAAAATGAAACCATCAAAAATTCACTGTTCATCTCTTCCCCCCCCCCCGCAAGTCCTTCTATCTCTACCGGGACAACGACCCATCACTCAACCACCGGTTATAAAATGCACGGTAACGTTCCTTGTGGAGAAGGTAAGGCACGGTGACTATCCGCCGTCCGCCATTTATCTCGAAGTATGAAACTCGATTTTATGAGCGAGAGAGAGAAAAAAAAAGCGAAACAAAATAAAAGGCGGCCTGCGCGGCCTATCTATTTCGGAGACATTAAATATTCACATCCGCCGGTGAGCGGGTCACGTCCGCGCCCGCGCCCGTGGAGAGGGGGGCGGGGGCGGGGGTGGGGGGTGAGGGCGCGAGTGTGAGGACGTCTTCCGCGGCAGTTTCGCGCCAGCGGCCGTAAAGCGACGTTCGCCCGCGCTCCTTATCGCGTTTACGATGTCCTCCGCCGCCGCCGCCAGCACCCGCCTCGGTGCTCGCCCCTCCCCCACCACCACCTTCCCTGTTTTAGCTCCGTGGCCCTCAGCCAGCGCGGTGGAGGGGGCGCCGCTGCTAGGGCGGTAATGCGGCTCTCTGCCACACGCATTGGAGCTTTTTTTTGGTGGGGAAGATAGGAAAGGTGCAAGGAACTGAGGAGAAGGGGAGAAATGACAGGAATTCTTGAAAAAAAGGAAAAGGGAGCTACAATTGAGATGCTACAAACGAAGGAAGATGTGTCAATTAAGGTAATGAACGAAATTGGATGGCTCGGGGAAACAAGCACGAAAATTACACCCCAAGGATAACAAAAAGAGCTAGCCACGACTGTGCTCAAAAAGGCTACAGTATTTTTAGCTGACGAGACACACATTATTGTAAACCTTTTTAGTGTATGCTAATGGCTGAAGAAGGGAATGAAAGAGTATACGTATTTTTACACTTAGAATATTTTAATACAATTTAAATTGTAACTTTCAATTAATCTAAAGACGATTTCGTGAACTCTTGCGCATAATCTGCAATACTGCTAACTACTCATAGGAATTTTAAAAAATGTTCACGTACATTGAAATTCTATGGATGAGGGTGAATCCAGACATAAATCTTCAAGTCACAAGTATTTCGACGTTTCAAAAAAATCCAATTTAAAGAATTTCATGACAAATTATATTTCTATTGCCCCCGATGTAATTTTATTGATGTAGCTGTTTAGTGCTCAATATTTATTCGTCAATTTAAAAAAAATACTTTCTTCAACATTGAAATATTATTTAAAATATCAATTTAAAAAAATTATGTAATTTATCGAAAGCATTTTCTTCACTCTCAATAAGAAAGTTTCTCCATGTAAATACGAAAATCTATATTTCCGTAAAAGTGACGCAATTAAGCACACAATCCTCGTCCCAAAACACGAGCATAAGAGATTAACATGAAGAGATTAAATAATTAAACTCGGAACAGAAGCGAACAAGCGTCTGAACCGCAGTCTTTCCCCGCCGCGCCGTCCCGCACAGCATCGAGGGCCGGCCCGGGCCGGGCAGAGCCGGCGGCGATTTCGCCGCTGATTCCCTGCTGGAACACGGGACGGCGACGGCACGGCGCCCGCCCGCCCGCCACCGGCCGAGAGGCGAATAGCCGTCCGCGACTCAATTTCCTGCGCCGTCAGCTGGGGCTGAAAGACACCCGCCCCCGCCCCGTTTCCCATCTGCCCGCCGCGCCGCACAGTAGATCCAAATGAGGCCAAATGCGCATATCAAAACGGTTTGTCTGACGTTTCCAAGCACGTTTTTGACCAACAATATATTTTTGAAAGCCGTCTAACATGATGTAAAAATACTTCGGAGACAGACAATTTTTTGTTCCAACTTCGATATTTAGTCAAGTGTTTTATATATTCATCATTTAGCCAACGTTGTTTTTATATTCATTTTATGCACAGGTCATGATTACAATTAATGCGGTTTTATTTTTTCACCAATAATAAACATCTCTACTACGTTCAACCTTCTTTTCTCACTTTACAGTGTTCACCTAAAATACACGAGTTTAGGATATAAATATATTTCAATTACTATTCATCTATATTACTTATTTACACAGCGTGCAGAATTGAAAGAAAACTATGCATCCTCCGACCATGTTGATAGGTGTCTATGGTTTTCTTACATTCGCAGACACTTGAGAAAAATACAAAAATAATGAAAATGTTTCAATTTTGACTGGATAACGCAAATATTTGAAGGAGTTATTTAGACTATTCTAATATTGTGTGTACTCTGTTCCTTACAGCTTGCGACACAGCGCCATACGACGGCAAGGCTCCAAGGAAGAAACAGCTCTCCATTAAATATTTTCTATTAACGTGTTGCGTTATGGAACAGAAACTTGTTTGATATTCTTGGGACAGAGAGAATTGTTGAACTATATAAATGTACTGCATTAACTTATAGCAGTACTCGTATAATTTGTGTAAAAATACCTCTTTTCTTACCGTGTTACACGGGAACATTTTGTTTGTTGTTCTTGAGCAGGGTGTATGCTACTTGTGTACTTTGTGTGGTTTTGTTCAGCAGCATTTTTGTTGATGCAGATCGCGAGTTGTTTATCTGGTTGGTGCAGTTGGGACCACTGTGCGACGCACAACAGCGCTTCAGACGCCTCGTTTCCTTCCTATCATCCCCCACCAAACCGCTGCACCTCCGCGTCTACACCTATCGTTGGCCACTTGCTCTCATCTTCCCTTTGAGTTTATCGGTTCTCGGTTTCCGCTTTCGTAATATTGCCGTATTAAATCAATTCTCATCAGAATTAACGTGTACTCTATTTTCGGATACTCAGTTCAAGTCATTGCATCGAAGTTCTCGAATCTACAAATTAAACAAGAATACTGGGTTTAGAATTTAAGTGTAATATTTGAATTTTTAAAGAAACGAGATTACAAAGATGTTACGCAATTAGTTTGTGTAATACTGATTTAGCGTTATCACCTGAAACTATTGATTTCTGTCACTAAATTAATTTGACCACAAAATCAGTTTATCACCACACCATTCTCATTACCAACCAAGAATTCGTTCTGTCTGCATCCTTTCTCGTCTCTTTACCACAGCTGTTCGGTTAGTTCAATGATGAGGACGGCAGAGCGAGGCAGGGAGGAAACTTCTGCGTTTGACCCGGGCTTAATCGCTTCCGGTGGAGCTTTGCTTGAGGGTAAACGCCAAGGAGACCCTGAGAGAAATGGCACCGCTCGGGAGTAGGCAACCCCGCTCAACATGGGAGTTGCTGGGAAGCAGGAGTCGAGACGCGAGGTGCAGCGGAAAGAGGAGATTGGTGAAACGTGAAGAGAAGCGCAAAGAAAAAACGTGCTTGTGGTGGTAAACAAATCGGGAACGAATTCTTGGATGTGCTCTCTGAATCTGAATCAGTGAAAGTGTCGCTGATTCAATCAGTAGGAGCCGAAGTCACTGATATCTTCAGTCGAAATATGTAGTTTCGCTGGCAATCAGCAAATATGAGAATCTTTTCGTAATGACCGCCAGCATTTCACCGGTCGTCAGTGGTAAAAGTGCCACGCCACCATCGCTCACTGATCGTTCAGTCGTTCAAGTACTGCTGTTCTGATTCAAAAAGTGGACCCGATTTTCACTGATTTGTTCAGTTCAATTCACTGATTGTCAGTGGCAGGATTGTAACTGATACCATCAGTAAATAGTCACTGTCAATCAGTAGTTTTTCACTGATTCAGGCTGTGAGAGTGTGTTGTTTAGGTGTTAATTATTTAGTCTCCGCCACCGACGACTCACCTGCCTATTACGGTAACGCCAGGCGGTCGAAGAAGAAATCTGAAGCAAAGGAAGACCTCAGATAGATGAAACCTGTTTGGCTTCCACATAAAATGTTCACATTCCCACCACCTGTACATTTATTTAGTATCATTGGATGTTGGCACTGCACTGATACTGCATTAAACAAATTGGTTATAGTCAATGAGAAACGAAAAACAACATTGGTTAAATGTATGCAAGTGATTCAATAAATGCTTCTTACAAGTAACTGAGTATAATTAACACCTCGTATCGCAAAAGATTTGATGCATTCTAATAATACATTATCTGAACATCATAACACATCTACTTTCCATTTCGAATGCTTATTTTTACAACGGTTTGTCTTTATTGAACTGGATGATAATGAAAAGTTCATTATGATCCAGTTTCAGAACAAGTACATGGAACCATCCATTCTTTTCACTTTATTTCCGCATGTTGTACTCGAAAATAAAATAAACATATCACAAAATATTGCATTGTTTTTCTTTCGAATGTTGTTTATATTTCATACTGGACAATATTTACCATACCTCATAAAAATATTTACATTTAATATTTACCTGTTTGTACATTCCGGGTAAACCTGTATCTGGTTAAATCTGCTTCTATACTTATGCATCATTTTACGACAAAAATATAATATTGCTTATAACACAGTATTGTTGGAATCAACTAGAAGTGAATTATCAATTTCATAACCCTCGATTATTAGGAACAACACATCCTCGAATCTTGTGAATCTTGAAAATTAATGGAGACGCGAAAATGTTAGTCTTTGTTTTATCCCCGCCATTCGTATCTTTTGTAGTCTAATTTAAGGACGATTTTCAACATTTATTCTTTGCCTACTGCTCTTTACATTAGTCTTGCGAAAGCTTAACCTTAGTAGAAACATAGCTAGCTAACATACTTGCATGAAATATATCATATCTACTTTATTTTATATCTGTGCCTCATTTTTCCATATAGAGGTTACGTTTCATAACTTAATTTCAGTACTATTTTTATCATAATCACCGAGGATGATTAAAAAAATGATCCATTTCAAAAGGCTTGATTCTCTTACAGAGATTCTACAAGTTCTGTTGGAATTTGAAGAAGTAAAAGATTGAGAGATTCCAGGAAAATGAACCCATATCAGCAAACGGAAAAGTTAATCTTCACCAAAGTTCACTTCTGTAAGTAGTTTTGTCTTGATTAGTCATCTATAAAACAACGCACTAAAAATAACATGAGCGTAAAAGCGAAACAAGCAACCTGCTGTTTCGTTCACTCTAAGTAACTTCCATTTATCGCGCAATACTTTTCACCCGATAAGGTACTTTTCACCCGATTTTTCTGAAAAGAAAAAAAATCGGCGTGCAATAACCACGAAAAAAGTGCAGCAATAATACTAGTTCCAAGCGGAAAACCTTTGCGCTTACTGGAACCTCTGGGAAAATTTATCTCGTTGGCAATTGGCAATTCTACTGCGGCGCTCGCGGCAGCGGGGCACCGCAGCACAGGGCAACTCCTCCCCCCTCCCTTCATCCCCTCCCCCTTCTCCACCCTCCCCTCCCTTTCCGCGCTCATTTGAATTGAATATGGCGGCGTCTGCGCGCCGGCACTAGCGCTCATTCATCACTGCCATCTGGACGCTGCGGCGGAGCCTGCCCTGCCGCGACACGGGCGGCCGCGGTGGCGGCGGAGATGGCAGAGGTGATGGATACGATTGGGGAAAAGGAGGGCCAGGAGCTGGGGGAGGGAGAATAATGTGTGTGAGTTGGTCGACTGGAAATGGTGTTGAAGGCGTTGTGTAGTGCTGTGAGGAGGGGCCAGGAATCGCGAAGTGGATCACGAATGAAGAATGGAACTTTATTGGTGTTTTCTGAAAGTTTTCAGAATAATAAATTGACAGATAAATTCTAATGATCCGATTTCTCATTAGGTCGTTTCTCGTTTGCAACTGAACGCGATGGGATTAAATCTGGAAAGCACAGGTACGTTAAATTTTGAGTTCTACATTTTCAGGATACCAAAATAAAATAAATATGCAATTGTAACTGCGGAAAGACATTTACTGGTGTTTTATTACCCAATTTATTATAGAGTACTGTAAAAAAGAGCGTATGTGAGGTTTGGAGAACTTCTGAAATAGGATGGCATTAGTAATGCCTGCAGGTAACACGATAAGGTCTTAAGGGTCAGATCTTAAGGGAAATGAGAGTGTTGAGCTTAATTGGCACACACCTTAGGAACATGAAACTATATTCTCTTGGATAATGACTCAGACTATGGTTCGGATGTGTCAATGATAATAAGGAGGTGGGAGACATCTCAGGAACGATGACATTATTGGAACAAAAGCATCCGGACTGGGAATTGAGAAAAAGAGGCGTTGGTTCTGCAGGACGGCGACCATCGAGTGCAGACTCATTGATATTCCGTCTAGATCACTGTGAAATAACGACGGACAACGTCCCCCGTTGCAGTGAAAACACCCCTCCCTCCCGGGACCATTACGAACGGCCGCGTCGGCGGTCGCACAAAATTCTGGGATTCAATCTCGCGATCACAAAAAAGGCCTCTCTCTGGAATGGAGAAGAGAAGAGCGAGGACGAGTTGCAGAAGCAAAGGGATGCGAAAAGGGAACGTCAATGACGCTGGCGCGCCGCAGCCATGATGATGTTTTGATTTCTATCGCACGACAAAAAATCAGAACCACCAACAAAAGAGAAATCACCCACAAAAAAAGAGAGAAATGGTTTGTAGCGTAAACTGATATAACTGAGTTACTACGAAGTTACTGAGTGATGAATGTTCGCCCATCAAATAATAAACTTACATCTTAAAGTGAGTGAATGAGTGAAAGATAAACATATGTATTCGGACAGACAGCAACTAGATATTTGCTGAAATATAAATTTTTAGTTTTCTCGACAATTCAAGTATTGAAATGAGAACAAATATTAAGCAATCGTTTAAAGGCATGGTTTGACCGAGACAAATATGAAGACTACTGTTTCCCATTTTAGTTCCAAAAGAATCAGTAATGAATTATTTAAAAACAATTAATTCAAATAAATATCTGAATGTATTAGAATCCATTGCCTTCCTTAATTCACTTGGAATACTACTTAACAAAGTTATTTTTTTAATTTTATACCATATCTATAATTGTATTTTGTAGCTGATTGATTTTGATTCTTCTGCAACGTAAACTCAAATTAGGTGGATAGAAATCAGAACATCGAACATTGGAAACCTGGTTACAGTAATATGAAGCTGCACTGTGGCCAAGTTCGGAGCCTATTCGTTAGAAAACGGGATGTACTTCCAGATATATCGCGGACTAGGAATTCTGCCCAGCTGCACAACTAACCTGAACACGGTCGGGGCAAACAGCGGAAGAGAACCTAAACCGCTGTGCACGGCGAACCGCCGCGAGCACGGAGCCGCACATTGGGCCGAAATAGACCAAATAAAGTGCACTACGTAACCATTTTTTCTTTAAAAATATTAGTTTATTCCTTGTAGCAATTACTACACTTTAACTTTCTCGCACTTCCGAAAGTACTTCGTAAGAAGTGAAAGTTATATAATCGTGCGCCTGAAAACGGAATTTTCGACAGAAAAACTTTTATTGCGGATCATTGATAACGATAAAGGATGGAACTGGATAAATCCAGTTGCTAAATATAGAAAAAAATACTTTCACACGTGGTGTAGTTAGGATCCAAGTTTTGTGGTCCTTGGTATATAATTGATACTCCCCAATCGATCTGAATGAGCTCGAGGCTTTAGGAGTTTCATGGATATTTTTATTTATTGAGGGTTTTTTACATGAAACGAGCATTTACATTTTTATCCGTCTATCCAGGTTTAACCCATAACGTGATTCTGTGGCGTAGTGGTATGAGTGAAGACAAGTTAACTCTGAGGATATGAGTTCGAGTCTCGAAACGGAAAACAATTTGTAGGTTGAAAACACTTTTTCAGGTTTATGTAATAGTAAAATAGAACGGAGCATTTACAAATAATGCGACAAAGTATGTGCTTTTAAAGCTCCTAGTTATAATCACATTCTTGCGATATTATGTTCGACTACAAACAAAGTATTATTGTACAGGCCGGATCAAAATAAATGTTTCAAGTTTCTAGAATACTTGGGTGTGGAAAATGATAATTGTTGTCAATGATCACATGGTGAGAAAGCCCGTATAAAGAAACTGCATAAATTATGACTCTTCTTTTCAAATATAATTTATTATGGCTAATTACAACACTACACAGCATTCGTGTGCTTTATTAAATTAACAAATTGAGTCTGCACTCTTACATGGCAAAAAACAAGTAATAATACAATCAATAACTTTTTAAAGGCATGACTACGATTGTCACTTTTTACTTTTCATGCTATGAAGCGACACAATATTTAACAGCATTCAAGTGGCAACAGCACCTTATTAAAAACAATTTAATGCATTGGTTTTGGTGGTTTTCAACAGTCCTTGTTGCGAAGGGTTTTACATACGTGCTTGGCGTATGAGGCACCCCTTACACTTTAGTTAGGGGGCAAACCCCAGGGTGAGTACCTGGGCGGTGAAAGGTTAGGGTTAGGGCGCACTGTGTCCCGGGAGCGTCGACTCTCATCCGCGCGATGGCAGCGCGGCGCGCGTGAAACGGCCAGCGACAAGCCCCACCGCAGCCCCGTCGCACACTTTGCTGCACCGAACAAGCGCCCGCGCCCGCCCAGGATTTGGGCGGCCCCCGAGCGGCGCGGCGCGGCGCGGCGCGGCGCGGCCCCGCAACACGGCGTTGCTGCCAGATCCCGATCCCCTCTGCGCGGTAGCGGGCCCTGCATGCCCCCCCGCCGCCGCTTCCCCCTACGAATCACCTGCCTCCCGCCCCCACCCCAGTATTTGAGGGGGAGGAGAGAGGGATGTTGCTGAGAAGGAAGCTGAGGTTCATGAAGGGGACACATGATTCGCTTACGGATTGTATTCTGGTATGTTATATACCGCTACAAAAACTTCTTTTTTTTGAAACACTATAATAAATTGTGCTGTTTGCTACGATGTACGAGATTTTACCAACGACACAGTCGGTAAGCGTTCTAATATTATTGACCTAGCAACTAATGTTGTGATTGCCCAGGGTTACGAGTCTTATAGTTAATTATTCACGATAATTCGTTTTTTTAAGGTAGCAATGAATGTGTATCACTTGATGCAAGCAAACATTCCTTTATTTATAATTCTTTAACCTAGAGATTGTCACTCCATGGAAGGAAGGTTTCAAATTTATAGAATACGTTGGGTATTGAAGATGATAATTGTTTGCCAATGAGCATGTGGTGGGAAAACCCGTTTAAAAAAGGTGCATACATGCATTTTTTAATGTCACACCATCTTACACTCCATAGAAGGTTGACCTCACATTTTTCTATGGAGTGTAAGATGGTAAATTAACTGAAACTTTTATTCTGGCACATGCGAGGGGGATACTTTTGCGTAATCTTTAATTAGCTTGAAGATGGAAGCAAAAACCTCCAAAACGTCGCAAAGAGAACATTGTAATAAATGTAATGAATGTGTTTGAATAAAATTGGCTGTCTATAATGAAAATATGGAACCGTTACAAATAATAATTCCTTTACTTAATTCAACTTCTGGATATCTTCATACGATCCCCTCCCGCAAGTGTCTTGACATCTGCTGTCAGGTTCCAAATGCTGCGGGAAATCCCGGCCAAATCGCAGCAGCAGACGGAACAGAACATGCCGGCGGCGGGAGTAGCTGGGGAGGGTCGGGGGGCGCTCTGGATAATTCCCATCTAACAACAGCCGTTCTCTGGACCGTATATAGAATCCCGATCGCGTTTCAAGTAGGATTGTTTTCCGTTCTGATTACAGCGCGCCATAATGGCGGATGTATGTTTTCCATTCGTTGATCACACTCGTAATGCAAGTACTCGAATGGCAAAATCCGTGGATTTGTGGATTTTGAGTGTCTCTTTCCTTTTCGCATTTAACCGGGCTTACTAAGAGCATTTAGTGGTCATTAACTAAATAGGATTTATGAAAATGAAAAGTATTGGTAAAAAACAACTGATGGAATTTTGAACGGTAATTTTACTTTTCCGAATTTAGGTAGGTGCATGATAATTCCCACCATATCGATATTACACTGGAAATTGAGACTTTATTTTAAGATGGCAGGGTGAACAATGACTAACCATTAAAATTAAATAAATAATTAATCACTTTTCACATCTCGACTCAATTCAAGAAATCCTTGACACTACGAATACCTTCGAATATCAGAATGACTTAAACAAGAGTATTTGGAATGGCACAAATGAGGCTGATAGAAAACAGTTCGTTAAATATTCAGCCTGGAATGGGAGTTTAAGTTTTGAAGACATTGGTGGAACTATTCAAGAGGAAGTTACTTGTATCTAGAGGAAGACTTGTAAAGAGAACCTGCTGGGAAGGTGATTCGGTTCTTCACACAGTACAGCGAAACACCTGTTTTTAAACGGCGTTTCAGAATGTGTCAGCAATATCGGAGAGAAGCTTTTCAACAAAACCTAGTTTTTCTCACAAAGTCGACCAATTTTTCATTAAAGACAACAATTTTTGTTCAAGGATATGAGAAATACTACTGAATTTGTTATATGATTATATACTGATTATATTATTTAGTTATATGATTAATATAATATTTATGTTATTACTGATAATACGAGAAAAAATAATGTACTACAGGCATTACGTACTAAAAAACATATTTACGAATCCGCTTTGCGCCCGCTCTCACGACCGGTTATGCTTTACATTTCTTTAAGTAGTACTTACAAAATTCAAATAGTCATTGTCGTAAGTTAATAGTAATTTTGTTCGCAATATCCTGCACCAATTCCATTTGTAGAAATCACCTAATTTTATTTATAGAAAATGCAGCCAATTCCAGCGACCCTTTGACACATGGTCAACATATTTCTCTTCCCAACCAAATGAATACGCTCCAAGACGACAGCTTGTAACAACACACTACTTCCTCATTGTGCGCCCTCCTCTCCCACGAGAGCCTCCTCTCCGACGCCGCCAAACAGCGTGAACGCTTCTAAATCGACGTGACAAGGCCAGCGGCAAGGCCTCCTGCGGGCGCGGGCACAGGGGGCCGCGCCTTCAAGGGGCTCGCCCGCCAGTCAGGTGCAGCGCCTCTCCTAAGGCGGCCATTGTTGCGCAGCCGCCTCATTACTCCATTGTGGGCGAGCCCCCTTACTCCCCTCCCCCTCCCCCTCCCCCAATCCGACACGCCCCCTCCACCACGAACCGCCGAAAAGGCCCGCGCGCGCGCTCCCCTCGCGGCCGCACCCTGCGGCTGAGGGGCGATGTGAAAAATGAAGGAAAATGAATTTGCATCGATAACGTTTGGAGGCGGCCTCTTTCCGCGCCTTCCCGTTTCCCCCCTTTTCTATTTTCGGCGAGAGAGAGAGATATGACGTTTCGAAGGAACGAAAACGCTGGAATTCTTTTGGGAAAGACGTGGGTTCGTTTAAATGTTATCTGCGTTAGTGGTCGCTGTGGAAACTAGTAAGCAGAGAGGAACAGGAAGCGAGGCTTATGAGTTTTGTTTTCGTGGCGGTGCTTACGTGAAGAAGCGAGGAAACTTTTGTAGATAAGATATCTTAGAAGTTCTTGCATTGCCTTAGTCACAATGAAATTAACTAGTTCATCATTCTTCAATAAAATAAATTAATTTTTAGAAAATATACATGAATAATACGTTGGGTAAAATTTTATAATATTCACAGATGAGACAATGGAATTTACACAAAATTCAGAGATAAGAGAGGTCTCGGTTGTAGGAACAACTAGACACGAGTCGACGGATTTTCCATCAGGAAAACCACACCGACTAGTCGTAGTTAATAGACTCACACAAGCGGAAACCCAGGGATATACGACCATCCAAATCCGAGCCACTCACGCTAACAGCATCGCTATTCCAGCCGACCCTTCAAGACCGCAGCCACAATGAAAATAAACAGGGCAATATTGAGGCGGAGCCAGCATCGGAGAATATTCCATTGGCGCGGAATTGGCAATGCCCGAATCCTCGGCGCCGCCGCCTCCGCCTCCGCCTCCTCCGCCGCCGCCGCCGCCGCCGCCGGCCTCTCCGGCAGATGAAAGCGCCGCCCGTAAGCGGCTCGTTTCGTGGCCGCGGATAAAAGCGCGTGTTTTTTCCCGCTCCGCCCCTTTCCGTCCCGCCCCTCCCCTTCCCTCCCCGCCCCGCCCCGCCTCGCGATGCGGCATCGATCGTCTAATCCCGAGCGGACGGCCGAAAGAGGACGTGGCAGAGAGGGAGGGGGAGGATGTCGTGGTTAAACGACGGGGACGTTTTGCTTCATACAGAAACAAAAACGCCATCCACGTTCACGCCGCATCCCTTAATCTAGGGGCTCCCGGTCTCGTCAGAGAAGATAGAGAAAAAATTGCGAAAATTAACCGGGGTTTTTAAGTTGAAGTCTGATAAACATGAAGTGTGAATAGAGGAACATTTTAATTCGTCTTTGGTAATACCTGAAGACATCAACGTAGTAAATAATCTCGTGCAAGAATGTAATCCCGGATTAATTAAACTTGGAAAATCTTTATATTGCTCTTATTAACCCAGATTGTACTACTTGCCAAAAATGTGCTTATTTTATATGTCGTGTGATTCAACGATGTAATGCAGAAGAAAGGGAAACGTATTCTACTACATAATCCGTGCTCGTTGTCATATCTCATTTACTGTTGTAGATGGACAACGAGACTAACGTCATGGATGGAGGATCCATCTACTATCTGTGCTTTAGACCGTGCGCGGGTACCCTCTGGAATGCAGGAGGATATGCCAGCCACGCAGATGCTTCTCGTTGCCATAAATTTTAGTGGGAGTGCTCAGGCTACCGGTGGATGCAGGCCGGCGTTACGGGCGTGCCATTCTAGAAATTCCACTTATGAGGGAATTACGCGGGCGATATTATCCATGATAGCGTATTTAATAACGGATTTTTGAAATTAAATCCCTGATTCATGTCAATGTACACTGCTGGATTTTATGAACAAGATGAGGGGAATAAATTTCAGAGCACCGAATGTGTTTGGAAAAGAAAATAAAAATAATAAAATTATTATATATTATTAAAATAATTGCAACGCGGATGGCTCATGGACAGCATGCTAGTTGTCTGCGAGCTGGTCTCGGGTTCGACTCTCGGCCAAGACAAAAATGAAGCTGAAGCTTTCTAATACAAATGGTCTCAGTTTCTATAGCTGTGTGACGAAAGAAAAAGATCAGGCAGGCCAAGTAAGTTAGGTACGGTTATGGAAATACCTCACGCTCGACATATATTTTCCTTATCCTCAGGCGAGGATAATAAATAAAAATAGGACCAAGGTCTGGAAACACCGCTAGCTGGCAAAAGTAGTTTTAATATGATTCTAAAGTGCCAAATGCACACGAAATTATTATATTTACAATACAATAATAATTGTCAGCAACCAAATAAAATTTCCAAATTAGTTTTTTTTTGTTGTGAACAAATTCCATCGTTTCATAGATAATCGTTGCTCTTAACGTTCTGCAAAATGCATAAAGAGAAAAAGCTCGAAAACGATTGTCTGTTACTTCGGCCTTCCTCAAATGATAACAATAGAACCCCCACAAACCTTAGATAGTGGAAGCCTATTTTTATCCCTTGTAGAGTGTCTTCATTCGACAAACTGCATTGAAATTCATATACATTTGAATGCAAACCTTCGAGGACGCAATCTGGCTGGTGTAGAACTAATTATAACGTCACAATTCATTCAGGGGAACTACTCTAAATTTTCCTACAATACCTAAATAATACCGCAGATGGAACTTCTCATTTTAAAACGAGATACCGATAATGCTTCCTAGAAGCCCTTCTGACAAAGCGGCCAACTCGTTTGAATCAAAACAGGGTCCGGACGTGGAGCTTTTCCAGACCAAAACGAAAGCATAGAAATGCCATTGAAACAGCTCGCCAGGGACGATGCATTGTGGTGATGAAGAGCGTAGTCACTTTGCAGGATCTACAAGAGCGTTTCTTATGAGAATTAGGGAAAATATCCTCCCTCCAAACCAGACGTACGATAATGCACGAATTCCAGGAGCCGTGGTGTTGGAGTGCGCGATTCATCTGTGGGGCCAGCGCGTCCCCACGGAGGGCGTTGTCCCCTTGCCCCGCTCGCCCCGCCCACATTCCTGCAGAGCACCTGCCACGAGGGCGGGAAGGTGGGCGGGGCGAGCCGCAGGTCCCGGCGCCGAGCGTCGGTCGCGGGCGATCGTGCACCATTGTTTCCCGGATCCGCCGGATTAATGAACATAATAACAGGGCCAGCGGAGCGAGCGCCTTCCGCCATTGTTTCCAGGAGGCGGCGACGGCTGCTGATTTAGGGGCGGCGGCGGCGGGGCGGAGGCTGTGCGGCTCCAGCGAAGGTGGCCGTGCTTGGAGTTACGGGTGATGTGGAGGAGGTGGGGTCGCGGCTAAGATGGGAAGAGATGTCTTGGGGGGAGGGCGAGGGGGAAAAGGGAGAAAAGCTGACGACGCGGGGCTAGATGTGAACGACCTTTGAAGTACTGGGCATGATTTTACCTGAAAGTGATTTCTATAAACTGATGTTCTTACCAGTGGCAAAGCAGAAGAAAATTACTGATTCTAAATGGTTTTGTCTAATATGTCTAAAATTCATTACTGAGCCTATTTCACCACTTATTAATTGGTGCGTGTCTAAGACGACTTATCATTTGGAAGAAATTCTTGAAGACTTCTGACCATGGTGTTAGTAACTGCAGAAACTGATCTAGAGGAAAATGCACCTAAATTTCAGAGAAAAGAGTTGTTGAATGCGGACAACGGATACGAAAAAATAAATTTGGCAACTCTGAGCTGCAAAGACTCAGGAACAAACTTAAGGCTGGAGGCTGGTTCACGACTTTTAAATACCGAAAGGGTCAAAAATAGAAGTCTGATTAATATGTGAAACTTGATAGCATTGATCGTAAACATTCTACTAGAAGTACGCCAGTGTCATAGTTGGGAGCTACAATTAAAGAGGGCACATGTTTCACAATTACAGTCATTGCAATGTCAAGCAAACGTATCGGAGGAGTAACAAAGGCGTCAATGACGGAGAGAGAAACGCAGTAGGCCAGCATGAGAGGCATGAGAGAGGACAGCGGAAGATATCGTCGACGGCTTCCTACGAGGGCGGCGGAGGGCTACGAGCCCAGAGAGTCCGCACGAAAGCGAAGAACTACGAGACAGCGACAACATTACAGCAGAGAACATGCGTGACACCATGAGTGAGCGACAAGGATGCAATCAGGTGGAACAAAACGGCATGGAATGCGCGTTAGGGACAAGCGATGAACCTAGCAGCGGTGGCAATGGCAAACGCTGCGTCTCCTCCCTCTAGCGTTCGTGGCCAGAAACCATCTCCTTCTCTTCCTCCACCGCGGCGGCGGCCGCCGCCGCCGTCGACGCTGGCGCTATCGGGGCGCCCATCGGCAGCGCACAAAACGACGGCGGCGGCGGCGACGCGGGCGAGCGGCGCGAGTAGGAGGGCGACGCGCCCATTTCAATGCACGCGCAGCCCTCGCCGCGCCCCGCCAGGGCGCCTGCCGCGCAGCACCTGCACGCACACGCTGAGGACGGCGGGGCGAAATGCTTGGAAGGGCGTGGCGCCTTATTGAATATACTCCCACATCACTTGTTATTCAGTTTTAAACACGATATATTGTGTTGTTTGTAAGAAGCATTCACCAAGCTTTTGTAGATTGCTCTAGTCTTTGGCTGCGTCCTATGTGTTAAGTTAGCCCTGAAAATGGTAAGTTAGAACTTGTTATTCAGTTTTAAATACGATATATTGTGTTGTTTGCAAGAAGCATTGACCAAGCTTCTGTCCATTGATCTAGACTTTGGCTGCGTCCTACGTGTTAAGTTAGGCCTGAAATTGAGTTAGACAGAATGGTTTTGATTATTTTAGCTATGAAATTAACATGAGATATTTCGTATACTTAATTCATAGTTATATTTGTTAGTATCCTCCATACCAGTTCTTCTACTTCAATTCTCACAAACACGAGTAAAAATTTTTATATCAATAAAGTTTTGTTTTTGAGTTATAATGAATGAAAAGAAACAAAAATAAACTTACATGAATCATTGATTTTTTCTCAATTAATTCTTATATAATTAAACAAAATTTTAGCAGCATTTCTAAAATAAACTACATATATGAGGATTACATATGAATCATCCAACTACAAATACACGAAACGTACATTAAAAGGGTTAGTTATCTATCACTCGCGAGAACTCACTGGCGACTCTACCAATAAAAAAAGATTTCCTACAATTTAATCAACCCCAACCTGCGCGTGCACCTCGGCGCGGCGCACCGCGCGCCAAAACAACCCTCCCGATAAGGGCTGCTCGCCCAGATGGCACCCGCGCGCTCCTCGGGGCGCATTGCGCGCTGCGGATCCGATTTGATGCGACGAAGCCGTAAACGGAGCGATAGCACTGCTTCCCTCCAGTTTCGCTCAGCATCCCCTCTTCCCCGATCCCCGCCCCTCGCCCTTCTTCGACCTTCCCCGCCCCGCCTCTCCCCGCCCCGCCATGCCCCGCCTCGCCCCGCCCTTCGCCCTTCTTCGACCTTCCCTGGCCCACCCTGTCCCGCCCCGCCCCGCCTCGTCCCGCCCTTCTTCGACCTTCCCCACCCCGCCTCGCCTCTCCCCGCCCCGCCTCTCCCCTCCCCGTCTCTCCGCGCCCCGCCATGCCCCGCCCTTCTTCGACCTTCCCCGCCCCGCCCCGGCCCGCCACGCCCCGCCTCGCCCCGGCCCGCCCCGCCTCGCCCCGCCTTCGCCCCGCCCAGCCTCGCCTCTCCCCGCGTCTCTCCGCCCCGCGTCTCCCCGCCCCGCCCTTCGCCCTTCTTCGACCTTCCCCGTCCCGCCCCGCCCCGTGGCAGGGACCCGACCCCGTAAAGCCGCGCGCAGTATTTGCATTTGTCATTACCCGCCACCGCAGTCGGTTTACAGCGCTTACAGTTTCTAATTTCGCGCCGCCCCGTAAGTGAATACCCTCGTACCGTCCGGCGGAAAAGCAATAATAAACGGGCTGCGCGTAAAATAGCACGCAGACGCATTAGCCCGGTTATAAAGAATATGTAAAATGTCTGACGGGGGAAAAATACTTTCCAAGTTGCAACGCGGTATTGTATTGTGTCGGGAGCAGTTGAACGTGTTTTCTCTAGTTTGGAAATAAACACACGAAGTTCAGGACTATTCGCTCGACCGCAAACTAAAACAGTAAAATAATATCGCTAACCATTGCCATGCTGTGCATGGTGAGAATAAATAAATGAATTTTATTTGTGGATAACATCTCCTGATGTATTGGGAACCGACTTACAGCCTAATCCATGATGTTGATAATGATAAATATTGTACGAAACCTCTCTTTTGTTGTAAATAGAATTTTTATATTTCTACTGAATCGTCCAGTACCACAGCCTCACATCCTCCTCTTGCTAAAGAATTCTCTTAAAAGAATCACAGATTCTGAGTAAGATAATCCATATATTTCTCTCACTATAAGTGTAATCGTGGAAAGCAGAAAGTTCGATATACTTTTATTAAATGTATTTTCTTCTAAGAGAACAAAAGTTTCTCTTGAATGAATAGGTTGGATGTGTTACAAAATATCAGCGTAACATGGAGCAAACTTTATCGTCGTGGCAAATTCTTCTCAATATTCCATAATTAACCACAGTAATAATGGTACAACTGGTTCACGTAAGTTCTTCCTCTACCCCAAGACACTCATCTACGATTTCGAGGAGTTGGCTGCCCTCCTCTCACCCAATTCGTTTCTGCCCCGACCGTTCACCTCATCTGGCGGTAGTCCAGCCACCTTTCCTTGCCGCCGCCCGCCAGCCAAGGGGAACTTCCCGCAGGGAGCTATATGTTCCTGGCAACGCGTCCCGGGGGGAGTTTTCTAGCAGCAGCAGCAGCAGCAGCACCAGTAACCGGTCGCAGCGCGGCGGGGGGGGGGGACCCGTCGGGAGCGACCACCCTTCATTAGCTTTCCGATGCACTGGTGGCCCTGACAGGCCACGTCGTAATTACGAAAGCCGTGCACACGCCACGCGCCTCGCCTCGCCCCTCTCCCGATCCGCCGCCTACGCGCAAACTTTTGTATCCCGCCCCGCCCCGCCCCCTCCGTCGCCGCCGCCGCCGCCGCCCCCGCCCCGCCCCCGCCGGCTTTCTCTCTAATTAAAGAGCGCGGGGCTGCGACAGCCCCGAGGTGTTACAAATCACCGCCAAGCAGCGCGAGGAGCGAACAGCTCATTAGACCGACGTCTGGCCCACGCCGCACAGTTGGACGGCAGGGAGCCGCAAGTGCGCTCAAGCAAACCTGTCTACGAACAATTAAATAAATACCGAATGGAAATAAAAATAACACAACCTAAGCTGAATACATTTTTTATGAGGAAAACATTCATCAATGTTCCTCTTGCGTATTTTGAATTCTTATCGTTTCGTAGAAAAATAGCACGAATGTCACCTGCTACAATATTTGTTTTATAAAAATATTTATTTATTATTTTATTTTTCTTCGTAATTTTGTTAAGAAATACATTTCTGTTTGTGTTGATATTTATTGTTTCGTGAGCTACAAAATACTGCAGTGGACAATTTCACTATTCTCGTTTTTTGAATTAACAGCTGTATCTAGCAATACATTCATGATCTGACCATGTTTTCATGATCATTGACTGATCTGACCGTGATTATTTCTCTATTCAATTATTTACAATTAATAGCTGAATCTCACGATGAATGCGTGATTTCACCTCTTTATCTCATAAAAGGGCGCTTTGTGAACGAATAGATTCTATATATGTAATTGCCTTCTTTTACGTGGCGAGACTCAGGCCATGAGGCCTGCTCTTCCGTCTGACCGCGCAAATTTCGCTACGCTCCTTTCCCCAACTAGCGGAGAAAGAAGGTATTCCTTGGGCGACGAAACAGGCGATTTTGAATTTAGCTCAGAGGCGTCATTTAGGCTTGAGGATCTTTTACATGGATTAAATCTACTAACATGGGACAGCCGGGTTTACTTCCCCTCCGAAGGAAGGCGTACGAAGGATTTTTTTCGCCCTTAAAAATCCACGACTTCGATCGGGTTTGAACCCGCGAACTTGGATACAACAGTCTGATACGCTAACCGTTACATCATCGACGCCTATATTAGTGTTTGTGCGCGCCGTGCTGCTCGTGTGGGGCCAGTGTGCGCGGCTGGAGCTTCGGGCGCCCCGAGCGGCGCGTTGCCGGGCGATGTTTACCAACAGGGCGATCGCACGCCGGTGGCGCCGGCGGCGGCGTGGCACCCACCGCGGTGGGGGGAGGGAAAGAGGAGGGGAGAGGGGGAGGGCGAAATGCAGCCCCGCCACCGCCGCGCGCCGTCAGAAACAACGGAATCCCTGCGCGTGAAGTCGGAACATCTGCACGCCCGCGAGCGCTGGCGCCCTGCACACACGCGCACGAGCGGGGGAAGGCGCGGTCGGAAAGCGAGCTGCATAGGAGAAGCGCGAAGTGAGAGGGAGTTGGCGACGAAGGGCGGGAAGAATGGGGATGAAGTGGATTGGAAAGGGAAAAATGTTGGAAGAGACTGGGAAATGAGGAGGCGAAGAAAGGGAAGGGGAGGGAAGAGAGCAGGAAAGAGGTTTGGCTAGATTCAGGAAAAATGGAGAAGAGGCGAAAGGGGAAAAAATAGAATGCTTATTGTACAAGGAGAATCAGTTGAAAGGGAACAAATAAAATAAATACAAGAATACTATTGGAAACCAAGACCAACAAAATGAATGCAATGTCTATAGGGACAGAAAGAAGAAAAAAAAACACTTATGTTAAATTCATTATATGCCAGGAGCTCCTAAGAAAGGAATTAGGGGAAATGAAAGCCAGGGGAAACTGAAATAATGGTTTGGAAGGTATTCAAAATAGCTTAATCTGAACGTTGCTGTTTTGGTACGTCAATTCAGGTGTGGACACCTGTGTGTTGTGGGTTTTACCTACGAAGCTTACATTTAGTCCAAACAAAACATTCAAACAACGAAAAAAGGAGATTTTTTGCGGACGGGGAATGTTTTTATGTTAAAATCTAAACAAATGTGCATCTGTGTGGTATTCCAAACCCTGATAAAATCTCTTGGCAGGCCATTTTTAGGATAATTCCTTTTTCCATTAGCGAAGCTCGTAAATGTTAATCTTGAAGACTTTTCAACTGAGCGAGATAAAAGATTATTGGTTATTAGATTTGGAATTTGAGCAAAATACAATTTGATAATTACGTTATAGGCATCTCTTTACAGTTATGTGGCTTACTATTCATTCTGTAAAAACGGTGCTCACAAATTGATTTTTTCTTCTCACGGGACATGTATGACTTGAATCATTTTTTCATTATCAAATTTTATTTTAGAATAAGTTACTAATGAGACTAGTGAATATTGAATTATATTTAGTTTAAAAGGAACATGAATTATTACGAGTGAGCCATAATTTTTATATCATGAGAGTTCATTAGACAAAGCGTATTTTATAATAATGTGAACAGCCTAAATGCTCGTTAAAACCTTAGAGTATACGTGAATGTCCTTAAGATGCCTAAAATATGGCATATTATTTATTTAATCTCAACCAAATTGATAGTAGAATTTAGTGAAGTAAAAAGATCTAAATGGAAAGCCAAAACTCTCTGACAGAAAACATCGAGCGCTGAGGGTAATAAAAAAGCCTTTCAAAATGTGAAAAATAACGAACCATTACGACGGAATTGACGAATCGGCTCCCTTATTTTCCATTCACAAAATCACTCTCCAATTTATCGAACACCAGTTTTTCACGCAGTGAATGACCAAAGATTTCCAGAAAAAAGTCTTCTCAGATAAAAAAAGTGTGGTGGCTGGAGAGTGGAGCTAATTGCTCTAAATAGGTTTCAATGGCTCTTACGTATGCTGGGAAATTCAGCTATAATAATTTTTGCTGTTGTGAATATAATGAGGCAAAAGAGTGAAAGAAAATATCTTTAAATGAAATCAGTATTGATGAAAATCTATTTTCAATGAGTTGCAATATGAGTTAGAGAAACAGAAACAGGATATCTGAAAAAGCAATACACTGTCTGTACACCTCAAAGTCGTCCAAAGAAGCGATCGGTCTGTGAATTGGAAACGTAGATGATGTCGAAAAGACTCCGCTACAATATTGTTTCCAAGAAATTTTACTCGATTTTGACGAATAAATATTAATTAACACTACACCAAATATTAATTAACACTACACCAAATACTAATCAACACTACTTTTAATTGAAGAATTTTAATTAGCGTCTCTTTTATTGCTTGCTCAGTATCGATTTGAAAATTTAAATAAAGCTAAAAGTATTAAAAGATCGATAACAAAGATCAAGATAACATAAATCATAACACAACTATACGTGAATTCTTTTAAGGTATTAAACGAAGTACCTACTAAATGTGGATCATATTGCTTATAAACTATTAATTTCAAAATTATTTCCACTAATTTACAAAGAAAACTTATTCAACTACATTCTTATCTATTTTGTTGATTTAAAGATACTTCTAAATGCATAGAGAGCTGCAAAATATGAAAGATAACATTCAACAAAAGTTAAAACACTAAAATAAGACTTGCTTATGAGACTGCTACGTTCGCCACATTGGCATATCGCTCGAATTCTGAAACGATGAATAATTAAGTGAGCGCACTCAAGCGTTATTCAAATGTTCTCGTCTGTTGGAAAGAGACCTCCTCATAAACATAAAAAGATGTACCTCCAACTGTGGAAGGGAGATGTGGATAGCCAGGGTTGGACAGGGCCAGAAAAACTGAAGAAGAAAAGGGAGAGGAAGGGAGGAAGGATTGCGGAGTTGGTAGGAGGCCAAATCATGGGAAACGGGAAAAGACAAACGAACGGCATATATGAGAAAATGGGAGTCGGTAAAGGTGAAGTCTAAGGAAGCAGGGAAGGAAATCCGGGGAAAAAGAGGCACAACATTCGGCGAACCTGTCTAAAGAGAAGGTGGCTGATTGTGGACGACTGATAAAAGTGTGTTGATGAATGACGATTACGGGGAGATATGGGGAGATCAGCAAGGGATCGGATGAGGGCACGAGGAGGGAGAATGGAGAATACAATATGAAAAAAAACGAACGAGGATGGGCCAAAAAGACGGGGATATAGGGACGAGTATTAAGTGCATGTGCCGTCGAGGACCCGAGGTGGAGAAAACAAGCCACAGGAGAGAAGTGTGGTGGGGTTGGCGGAGAGGGTAAGATTGAGGCGGGGAGGAAAGTCTGGGAAGGACAAGGTGTGAGGGGGGCTGGACAGCGAGGGGCGAGACGTGGAGGGGCGATGGGGAGGAGAGGCGGGGAACGAGGAGGGAGATGGGGCCGATGTCGAGGAGTGACGAAGCTAGGAGAGACGACGAGGCGTGGTGAGGAGACCGTGGGCAGCGTGATGGGGATTGGCAGGACTCAGCGTTGCAGCGCATGGCGGGAAGAGGAGCGCGGGGTGAAACCGGGCGGCGCTCAGCGGGGACAGGCACGTGGTAAGGGCGGAGCAAGGCAGTGCGGGCGGTGAGGTGGAGACGAACGAGGGCGGAGCGCGGCGGGGGAGCGTGGCGGGGAGAGCGTGGCGGGGGGAGCGTGGCGGGGGGAGCGTGGCGGGGGAGCGTGGAGGGCCTGGCGTGGCGTGGGGAGCGTGGCGGAGGGAGCGTGGCGGGGGGAGCGTGGCGGGGGGAGCTTGGCGGTCGGAGCGTGGCGGGCGTGGCGTGGCAGACGGGGCATGGCGGGCGGAGCGTGGCGGGCAGAGCGTTGCGGGCGGAGCGTGGCGGGCGGAGCGTGGCGGGGATGCGCGGCGGGCGGAGCGTGGCGGGGGAGTGTGGCGGGGGGAGCGTGACGGGGGAGAGCGTGGCGGGGAAGAGTGTGGCGGGAGGAGAGCGTGGCGGGGGGAGTGTGGCGGGGGAGCGTGACGGGGGAGAGCGTGGCGGGGAAGAGTGTGGCGGGAGGAGAGCGTGGCGGAGGGAGCGTGGCGGGCGGAGCGTGGTGGGGGGAGCGTGGTGGGGGGAGCATGGCGGGTGGAGCGTGGCGAGCGGAGCGAGTGGGAAGGGGCGAAGGCGTACCCTTCATGGCCAGGCGGACGTCGCGGCCGCTCTGAATGCAGATGCATTCCCCGCGCCATACGGAGGGCGCATTTGAATAAATATTGAGGCGCGTCCACCCACGGGGAAGAACAAGGGCGGCCGAAGCAGCCGCCCTCGGTGCCTTCGCTACGTCCCCCGCCCAGCCGTGGGCGGACGAACCTGCGCCAAAGCTGCCGCTTTCGCCGGCCGCAAAGTAAATACATTCGACGCTTTATTTTCTGCATGAAGTACTCCGCGTTGCTCAGTTTAAAGGTGACTGCGAATTTCGAGCTATTGTGGAATCAAATTCGAAACACCCAAATGGTCGTAAGCAAATCTATCGTTTCATTTCACTGACGACCATCACAGACGATAAATGCACTTAATGGCACTTCAAATTCCAACTCTCTACAGAAAGTAAATTACCTGGACATACATTTTGATTGCAATAATCATGTAATGTGAATTCAAGTTCATAAAATAGGTGTAGATAATTACATCGAAATAAAGATAAAGAATTTGAAATATTTTGAACCAACAACTTGTGACCTAGTCATGTTTTGTATAAATATGTTTCCTGTAGCATGCTTGTCAAATGGAGCAAATATTCACTACTTATCGAATTACGGGTAGCTCAAATAATCTGTCTATTGAAGTTCGGGCTCGAAATTGCGGCCATTTTGCCGCAATAATGGACATGCCTGACACCCACCTGCAAACAAAAAAACACCCCAATTAGCATTTTGTGGCGTAGAATGAAATATTTGTTATTATAACGAACTTGAGGTTAGAGTTAAACATATCAATTAACAACGTAAAATTTCACGACATGTAATTTTGATTTTATATCTTTGTATTTTTACAAAGAACTTCACTGTAAGTTATAAAATATATGCATACAACTTTAAAAGAAGACCGTAGACGTACAACAAGCATCATGGCAAGATTTGGAACAGTCTTATCTGTTTTTGAAACAAATACACCCAACCAGCGGTATAAATTGCAAACGTGTGATCAATGAAATGTTTTCTAGACCCCCAATATGGCGGTGTAAACATAAACATCACTTAAATAGAGACGACATCAATAGGGTACGACAGACAATGTATTTAACAAGTGAGCAGAAATTTATTTTACCATTAGTTCATAAATTTTCTAATCTAAAAAAATCGGTCTGTGGTAGATTGAGGTCGTTGATACTGTGATTCACTCCCTGATATTGTGTGTGTACACCAAATGGAGGTGTAGCTTCGTGTTCCGTCATGTTTACCACCCAATTCCACAGCTCCGAGTTGGGTTCTCTCTTTTTGTACCGTGTTTATATAGTTTTGCTTTAACTTGGATTTACTAACGGATATTTCATTGTTTTTGGTGTTTTATCTCTTTTATTTGTTTGTTATTTATAACAATATTAAATACAGTTGACACAAAACACGCTAGAAAATTTTTAACATTTGTATTTTAAGTGTTTTTGATGAGATTGTATACACTCATGATTTGTTCAAGTAAAACGACTAAATTTTTATTCACTATTTCTTCACAAATCCTTTGAAGTTTTGGATTAATTGATTTTTGTAGATTGTAGATTTATTGTTGATCATTCGTGGATTAGATTGCCTAAATAAGACCAATGTTTAAAAAATGAAAGGTTTTCTATTTTAACCACCCTTACTGTAGTTCAAATATTTTTTTAAAACTCAATGAAGGTCGCGTTTCAACAAATAAGGTCGTATAGCGACCACATTGTAGTGTACAGTTGGGGTACATTGTAGTGCAAGTAACATTGCGGGTGACGGTAACGGTATACGGACTCACAAAGCAGTCCATACCCCGAAGCGGGATTCGGACAACCCTTCAGACACAAGGCAGCTATGACTCTTCAGTCTTAGCGACCTGGGCTATCCAAGCCGGCAAAAATAATTATATTTTTTCAGCGACATGTAAGGTTTCTTCCTAGGGATTTCGTAGCGGGTTCAGTAAGCGGTTTAACCACCTGCCACTGCGCGGCGCGCCCGCCTCTTGTCCGCGAGCGCGCGCCACTCAGCCGGTGGCGGACGCGCTTCCGTCCGCGGGAATCATTACGGTTTTGTGACGTCACCTCCCCCATTCCCCGTCGCCGACCACCGCTCTCACCCGCGCCGCCCGCGCTTCCATCCCCAGCGCGCGAGGAGCGTGTGGCCGCTGCCGCTGCCGACGCGCAGGGCCCATTAAAGCACATTCACAATGCAGACGTAATCATAAGCATAACGCATAAACAGACTTTAACATCAGTGATAGACTGTATATTGATTGATTGATTGGTGTTTTCGGGCGCGTCAACTACTTAGGTCATTAGTCCCGTAATGTGTAGTGCAGTGTTTTTTCCGCGGGAGGTGGCGATTATCTTTCCCCGCTGGATGGCGAGATCCTGGTGCCGACCTACCGTCGACTAGCGGGGGTTTCCCCTCAACCAGGTATCTCCCACCAGCGGGGCACCGCCCCAGCCAGGACAAGCTGTAAGCTTCCGACCGGTCTCCCGACATCTGTGGTAGTGTAGTGCATGTTAGTGTAAGTGTGTGTGTAAGAGGAGAGGATAGGACAAGGAAGAGGAAGGAAAGATCGCGCGAGATCCGTGGCCCGTTTGTTAGGGTACTGCTCCGGCATTCGCCTGGTGTTGATCGGAGAAACCACGGAAAACTACCGATCAGAGCAGCCGGCCGCTAGAATTCTCCTCCAGACAGCGACTGAATTCAAACTAGCTGACAAGCTAGTGTCAAAAATCCTGCCGCCGTCAGGACTCGAACCTACGACCTCCCGGTAGAGGGACTGCAGTGAAATCAGTTGATACACTGAGACATCTCTAGACAGACTTGAACATAAGTGAGAGACTGTATAAGAACATACCCGCGAGCCCACGTTTGGCCCACGAGTCTTCCATTTTCGGAGCAGTTTGTCCTTTGGCTCTTGCAAGAGGGTGCTAGTGTAGAGTGCGACACTGGTTTATTGAATGGCATGCCGTCGTTTGCGCCGCTCCTGTCTCCTCGACACAGATGGGCGGATCGCGCAGGTTGTTCATTTCACTTCATATACGTTAAGGCGCTTGCAGTGCTATCTTGCAGTCGCTCGGTTGAGCTCTCGAGGCTACGTGAAGCCTCAACGATGCGAAAAGATACAGTAAATCTGATGTCATGAGCTTTAATATTACCTCGAGCATAATATCGTTGGCAACACAAAACTATCATTTCTTTATGGGTTTACTGTAGTTCTTCTAGCAAAAGTGATTTTATCGGATGATAACAGTACATTGAACACTCGTTGTCTGAATGTCATTCACCTCACGTACAAAAGTTCTCTGCCCACATATTGTTTTCTAGTCTCAGTAAATAAAAAAAATAAGTATTCAATTTTGAGCACTAGCTTTTGGGCTGAAAGATTTTAAGGGCCGAAGTTTTGTTTATAAATTTTGAAACAGATGAAAGGGAGAAATAATTATTTTCAAACACCAATATCGCTTATTATTAGGTCTCCAAGTTTTTATTTCTTTTCCTTTCCAGCTCCGCCACAATTTGCCAACCCCGCAGTTGATGTCGCCTACGCCTTCACCGTACGTAACTCTCGCACGCACGACCTCCGCGAGGGACATGGCAGTTGAGCTTCACAGCAGAGGCGGATTCGAAGCAACTTCCGCGCGACTGACTGTTAAGAGCCTTGCGCTTACGAGCACGAATCCCCGAAGTGACGCAACAAAAATGTTTGAAGTGATAAACTCAAACGACTAGACATTATGGAGTCTGATGCAAAATGCTGCAGAGATTCTAGGTTTAAATAAGATGTATGGAGAACGAACAAGGAAGTGACCAAAGAAACAGGGCAAAAAGCGGCGAAATTGTGGAGAGGGTTTGAGCAGGTCGCAAATGGAAATTAAACTTAACCTCATTTTTCTTCGTAATCATCTATATATTTTTCCAAGAAGTTTCATTCATGTGAAGTGTATTTATACGAAAGTAAAAGGATTTTGTTGCAAAGAAATGTTTTCTCTTCAAGGACAGAGTAATTATACACCTTCTTTACACACCTTTTTGTCTTTATACACCTAAAATGGTACTACCTCAATGTTTACTAATGTAAATATTGTGCGCAATATAAATTAGATTTTTCTTTAAAAACATGTTTTTATGTTTTTATTAATTTACTTGTAGTTCGACATCACATTTTGGTATCTCGTACAAAATAAAATACAATTGTTTCCACAGTGTTTGTCGAAAAGCGCATGACGTTTCCCAGAAGTGGAAAATGGTCGCAGACACAATTTAATTATATTTAAAAGGAAACCTAATAAAATTGCAACATAGTACGAAATGTACTTTGATATACAGGTAATCTCTTAAATACAGAATCTTGGCTCAAACAATATTTTAAATTAGAGTTCTTTGCGCATTATATTTGGTATTTGGAAATGAAAATTATCTTCATTTCAAAAATAGATACCAACAAAACTGACGTCAGCACACGCCAATTGTTGGTACCGAATCCCATGAACAAAGTAAGGATCATTCATATAATCCTCCGCACACTAAATTTTAGAAAATAAATCGTCCCGTATTCCCTGCGCTACGAAGTAAAATCCCACCAATCAGACGGAAGCAATTCGCTTTACAACACCAATCAGCGGTAGCGAAATCCCTCTCGAAACCGAACCCCGGAAAACGGCGAGCGAGAAGCGCGGTCTGGCGGCTCCAACACAAAAATCCTCCCGGAAGCGGAAGCCAACAGCTTTGCGTGGCGTTGCGAGCGGAAGGACGGAGGAACCAACGAGTGGGATGGGTGGAGAATGGCGAGGGGGTGGTGATGGGGGGGTGGGGAGTGTGGGGGACAGGGCGCTTGGGGCTGCGCGTGGTGAGCGGCGTGGGCGGAGCAGCGAGCGGGAACCTAAGGGGTTGCTGCGAGGCGGCGTGAGTGCGGTGCAATGGGGTGGGGCGGGGCGACCGAACGGAGTGGGGCGGGGCGGGGTGGGGGCTGGGATGGGTTTGGGTGGGAGCAGGTGAGGTCGGGTCAGGACTGACGGAGACAGGAGGGCGGGGTGGGATGTGACGGGGCGGGGCGAGGGGGCGGGGCGGAGCGGAGCTGGAGGGGGACGGGGAGGGGGATGGGGTGACGGGACGGGGTGAGCGGGGCGTTTGAGATGGGGTGGGGCAGGGCGGAGAGATTGGGTTGGGGTGGAACAGGGCGGGCGGGGTTGGGCGGGGTTGGGCGGGGTTGGGCGGGTTGGGCGGGGTTGGGCGGGGTTGGGCGGGGTTGGGCGGGGTTGGGCGGGGTTTGGGCGGGGTTGGGCGGGTTGGGCGGGGTTGGGCGGGGTTGGGCGGGGTTGGGCGGGGTTGGGCGGGGTTGGGCGGGGTTGGCGGGGTTGGGCGGGGTTGGGCGGGGTTGGGCGGGGTTGGGCGGGGTTGGGCGGGGTTGGGCTGGGGTTGGGGCGGGGTTGGGCGGGGTTGGGCGGGGTTGGGCGGGGTTGGGCGGGGTTGGGCGGGGTTGGGCGGGGTTGGGCGGGGGTTGGGCGGGGTTGGGCGGGGTTGAGCGGGGTTGAGCGGGGTTGGGCGGGGTTGGGCGGGGTTGGGCGGGGTTGGGCGGGGTTGGGCGGGGTTGGGCGGGGTTGGGCGGGGTTGGGCGGGGTTGGGCGGGGTTGGGCGGGGTTGAGCGGGGCTGAGCGGGGTGGGGCGGGACAGGGAAGAGTTGGTGCGGGCGCACGCCACCAGGGACAGAATCGGCAGTGTCTTCTGTTAAGCGCCCAATGAATATTACAAAGCAACTGGCATTCCGAATGCAGCGAACGGGTCGTGAACCAACAGAGATGCCACGGTAGCTGCAGTACAAGCTGTCGTGGTCGTGGCGGCATAGGATATTCTCGTATACTCACATGTATACGTGAGCACATGCATATGCGTACCGAGTTTTGTGCGGGCCAGTTTGTATATTTTTGGGGGAGAATAAAGAGCTGAGAGATTTTTTATTGGGAATAAGATGATAGTTAAAACGATGATAAGATGATAAGTATATAAATCCATAATTGTGAAGAGTTTGATTGAAAAACTACGTAAAGAAATAATAGCGAAAGCCCTGACGGCGATATCAAAGAACGTGTGTTCTTTGTAATTACATTTTTAACATTAATTAAAATTGAAAAATTCTCTAATAACGCCAGAACGTAAGAGGCTAGCTAAAGAGACGAGCATATAAGATTTTTCAAATAGATCCTTCTACTGTGGAGGCTTTGAATCGAGAAACAATGATCAAACACATAAAAAAGTACAAAAGGATTGAAGACAAAAAGAATAATAACAGAGATGATGCGCAGAAGTACCGATTTAGAGAAGCCCAGTAAAAAGTGAGACATCACGAGTGGAAAAGTGACACGTCACCTAATTAATGCAATGGCTAACACGTCAGCTAATTAGTGCAATGGCAACACATGGTATATACCAGGATGTGAAAGAGTTAGTTTCGCCTTCAAACATTAAAGCCGGCGCCAACAAACATGTCAACTAGCGGATTTATTCAAGGTATCTCCCCCGGAGGGGCACAGCCCCAGCCGAGACAAGCTATGAGCGCTCGCCTAGGCAGACGCCGGCACAATCTCCGAGTCTCCCGATCTGAATGGCAGTGTAGTGAATGTAAGGTAAAGTGTACTGTTAGAGGAGATGAGGCGAGAACGATGAGGAAGCAAATATCGCGCGCGGTCTGTGTGTTGTTTGATAGTGTATTGGACTGGCATTCCCCTGGTATTCATCGCAGAAACCAGAAAAACAGTCTATCAGAGAGGCTGCTGCAGAATTCTCCTCCAGACAGCGGATGAATTCAACTCATCTATTTAGCTGGAGTCGAAAATCTGACACAGGGGGGAACCAACTCTAGAACCACCAGACCAATAATACAACGGTGATCCCGTTGAGCTCGCGGAGCCGCTGTGTGCCATCGTTGGACTGGTGAAGTGGGGGGGGGGGGAGGCACAGCCAGCCCACAGGGCCAGAGGTCCTCTTGTGAACCAGGGTACATCGGCCGAGCCAGCACAGCGGCGCCAACGGAAGATCTTCAGCACCCAGGGGTGGTGGGCCGCTCCGAAGGCTTATGCAAATCCCGCTGCAGGCGGCGGCGGCGGCGCGCGCTGCGCCTGCCGGGTGGCGTTTGTTTGGCGCTGGGGCGTGTGCGTCCCAGGGGTGTCGGCGCTCGCTCGCACCCCGCGCTCAACCACTGCGGCCTCCGCGCCTCGTACGCCCACGCCCTGAGCCCGCGCCCGGATTCAGTCTTCGCTCGCCCTCTCATCCCTCGCCCGCCCCGGCCCATCTTCGCCCCATTGGCGCATGCTACCGCCCCTGTCCCGACCGTGCCTGCTCTGCACGATCTTAACCCGCTATTGGCCGTTCTCTTGCCTTCATGGTGTTCTCGGTGTCCCTCATTTACGCTCCCTTCGCTTTGTTTTTGTTTTCGCAGTGATAGTTTACAGCGCTCTTGCCTGTTATACACCATCTTAACTCACTGCACGCTGTTCTCTTGTGTTCATGGTTTTCTTGGGGATCCTCATTTACGCTCCCTATGTTTTGTTTTTGCTATCGCGGTGATAGTTTATAGCGCTCTTGCCTGTTCTACACCGCCTTAACCCACTGCACGCTGTTCTTCTGCCTTCATGGAGTTCTTGGGGACCCTCATTTACGCTCTATCTTATGCTTTTGTTTTCGTGGTGATACTTTTGAACCTTTTTGTTTGCTCTACTCTCTGTTACCCGATACACGCTGTTCTCTTTCGTTCATGCTGTTCTCGGTTTCCCTAATTGATGCTCAGTACCTACCGTTTACGTTTTTGCGGAGATAGTTTTGTACGCTCTGCTTGCGCCTATTGTTTCGTCGTATTGTGCCTTCGACCATTTGTGTAACTTTTCGAAGGGTACCCATTCTTATTTTTTTCTGTCAGGACTATCCTTGAAATGATCGCTCATCTTCCACATCTGCAGACTGAGGTTCGGTAACAGGATTCAAAGCCTAGACGATTCATGTAGCTCTAAGAAGGTTCCTGGATGGTTTCCGCGAGGTTCTCTCATTCTCTCTGTCTCATTCCACCGTTGTTCAATTACTGTATCAACATCACCATCACCCATCAGAAATCCGTTGACGCCATTCATACCATATATGGCCAAAAAGACAAGGTAAGGAGCATCGTAATAAAAGGTTAGAACGTTTAATTTTCCCCTTCGCGTCCTCGCGCGTCCAACGCGCTTGCAGCGAAGACTAAAATAATGTGTTACAGCGTTTTGATGCAAGATAATTAAGATTTTTAGGCTGATTTGGAATTACGAGCAGAAAGGACATTTTCCGAAGACAATATGTAACTTTTACATATGATCTTCAAGCTTTAAACATCAAGCTTTTGCACCCGAGCACAAACATTTGCTTATTCGGGTGCATTTGCTGTATTTGTTAACTTATGAGAAAATGAATAAAAGCCTATTATTATTATTATTATTATTATTATTATATTATTATTATTATTATTATTATTACACGATCAATTACATGATATAATACCACACTGTGATACAGCTACCTACTTCAAGAAGGGAAAAGTCAGAGTGTGATTCTATATTCTATTTCGGTTCAAAATAAAACATGTGCGCTTTTATGAAGGTTCTTCATGAATATGTTAGATTTAGTTTTTGTAAAATGTGGTTTTTAAATACGTTTATTATATATCTTTATGTGACACATTAACGACATTTCATCTATAATTTCATAAAAATACGCAAGCCCAATTTATCATCCAAAATATATACCACTTTCAGAGACTCAAGTTCGCTAGACAGAATGTTAGATATCGTTGTGACGTTAAAGCAAAGATATTTCACACACACTCCAACATCCCCCAAAAATGTACACAAAATAAAACATTTCAGACAATTTAATTTAACAGGAAGTCTCCCTCACATTTCTACATAGAACACATGAAACTCCAAGTAAAAGCGCACTCTTTTGCTCCCCTATTTTCCAAGGGAGAGAGAGAGAGAGATGTCTCGTATTTAAAAAAGAGGGGGAAAAAGCCCGGATATCGGGCAGGAGCACAATTAAGGCATCTTCCGAGAGGGGTTTAGCTGGGGGGGGCGAGGGAGGGAGAAGGGGTGGAGGGGTGGACGGCGCACCGCGGGGTCCGCGCGCGCAACAGCGACAGCGCATTCTTGAGGCGGGCCGAGGAGCAGAGGAATTTCGGAAAAATATGGGGAGCCCGGGGGGGGAGAGAGGGGGAGGAGGAGGCGGGGGCGGACGGAAGTCGCCGCGGAATGCGCAGATTAAAAGCCGCGGTGACGCACGCGCTGGGTCGCGGGCGGAGGGCGGGCAGGGGCCGGGGGGCAGGGCGGGGCAGGGAAGGGAAGGGCGGGGCGGGGCGGGCGGGCGAGGCCGCAGCCGCGAAGGAATGGAAATGAGATAATGCGCGGGCCGATGGAATAACCCAATTCCGCCCCCGACCCGCTAAGACCGCGAGAGGAAGTACCTCATGCCTTTCTGTGCCTACATTCGTATATAATAATAATAATAAAGATAATAATGGCGATAATAATAATAAAAGATAATAATGGCGATAGTAAAATAAAATATTTTATTATTATTACCATTGTCATCATCATCATCATTGAAATCCCAAAGTTTAGCCAAGAAATTGAACACTAAAGGATTCTACGAAAGGTAATATCTGATTAAATGACTGATATTTCAAGCACGCCATTAGCATCATTTGAGTAGTGAATATTTTTCATGTCTGGAGGCGAACGTGTTCCTCCACCTCTAAATAGTAAGGTACGATGCCGATCTGCGTCGGCTTATTGGGTATTTCCCCTTCAGCTGTCTCCTTTGGCGGGACACCGCCCCAGTTGAGACACGCTCTAAGCTCCCAACTAACCTATATTACTTGATATGTGATATAGTGTAGCGGAAGTAATTCTAAGTGTAAGTAAGGGGTGAGGATAGGGCAAGGAACGATGAAGAAAAGATCGGGCGCGATTCATGACCCATTTGTTAGAGTACAGATCGGGTATTCACCTGGTGATGGAAGAAACAATGGAAAGCTACTTATCAGAACAGACGGTGTCTATAATTCTCCTCCAGGAAGCAGATCAATTCGACATAGGAATCAGGCCGGTGTCTAAAATCCGCTATCGTCGGGAGTTGAACGTAGGACGCTCCCGGTCAGAGTCGCTGCAGAGACAGAGGCCATGATGGCTCTGACGTCAACTCAGCCGGTATGTGATATATAATGCAATGAAATGTCTGTTATTTCACTTCACTTGGAATCTCAAGGAAACATGTTGCCTTAAAACTTCGCTTTATTCGTACGAAAGAAAAATATTTTTCCAAAAATGCCTATTGTGAGTCTTTTTTCATTACGTATTTTCAATAAATGCAGGATCAAGGATAATATCTTCACAGAACCGTCTAATTTATCGTTCTCTTGAAAATTTCTATCAAGGGACTATAAGATGTATACAAATGTACGACGTATCTACTGATGTCGGGAACAAAGTGGCTTATGAATTCCGTATTTTTCCGTTCTTTACTCGAAAGATGAGTGGGCATGTACTAGACTTCTGAGGTTGCTGGACTACATCCATGCTTCTATCGGGATTGGAATCCATGTTTTCCTTTTTCTGTCCCGTTGAACTACGCTTCCCAGAAACACAAATACTCTCATTCAGAGAAGTTGAAAAACGCTCTACGAGTTCAGCTCTCCGAACCATTTGCATTTATTAAAAGCAACATAGAAATACGAAGGGTAAACTTCTTAAAGAAAAGTCTAAGAACACCTTCAATCACCAGGGTTAGCATAAAATTGGATTATTTTACACTTGTCACTATTTGTTTAAGGCAATTTTATTAATTATTACCATTTTTTGTTATAAATATAAAAAGTTGAATATTAAGTGTCTTATAAGTTTATTATTGTATTAGAGGTGTTTCAACTGCAATTGAGTATTATCCTGTAACAGTTAATAACAATAATAAGAAATGCCACGCAATGCATCTATATTCGACTTCTACGACGCATCATTCACTCAATATTATAACTGCATCTATAATAATAATATAATAATAATAATAATAATAATAGTAGTAGTAATAATAAAAATAATAATAAGTCAATTACTACTACATCAATTAGAATAATATATCTAAGCAACTTTTATACCTTAAACCCTACACTTGCACAATTAAATCACCACTCACTCTTGTGTTGCACCACACAACTCTAGATCCGAAATCATCTTTTCCTTACTACTTACATAATTATTACGCCTACAAATCTATTCTAATAAAAGTGAACTCAACGTCATGTAACCGACATCGATACCACAAAAAGTAGTGTATGAATAGACACGACATTTTTCACAGGTTCTTCTTCAGGGCTGTCGCAGTGATCTTGCAATGCTCGGAAAAGATTAATCCAACACAAGTTCGGATAATAATTAATTTAAATAATATGTTGCTAGATGCAGTGTGATCATTATTTTTCCGCTATCTCTAAGAGCAGATTTGTCCCTAATAGGATATATTCCGCCAGAGGGCAGTAGCGGTGCAGCAGAACTGGTACCTCATAGATTCGTTTGAGGCTAGTAGCAGTGCGTAAGATAAACATTTTTAATCTAATAGCAATGCACTGTAAAATAAAATGAAAGAAAATTAATAGTATTTTATTAAAATTTTGCCCAATATTACATTAAAAATAATGATCTCGAACACCGTGTTTTTATAATATTTTTTTCTCTTTTGCAATGCTGGATAAGAAGAAAGCCTGGGGCAACTGTGGGTATATTGCTACTATGACAAACGCAAGAACAGAAAAGTTATATAAAATGAAACATCTAGCAAGGACTCAAAGCAGTCGTTTGAAGTCCAACCTCCAACACTTCAAAAGTCAATGACACAACTCGAAGAATCACTCAAGGATTTCTCTTTCTTTTTCATTTGAATTCGTGATGTTCGTTCGTCGGAGAGCCTCTGGGAAGCATGCCGGCGTTCAAGGTGGCAGGAAAATATTTCATTTCTGCGAACTCGATTCGCGTGGTATTTCAGGTAACTCAATATTTCTCGCTGCATTTCAATTCAATGCCATGCCATCCATATCTCCTGGGCCCCGTGCTCGGCCAGACAATAGGGTCTAAAAGTTGGCCTCTGTGTGACGCACAATGCCTTTTCGAGAATCGAATCATGGCTAGATCGTCGCGAGTACAATATTATTTCCATGCTGTTTAACAAAAAGCGGCATCACAAAGTATAAAAAAGATATTAAAGAGCGCAGGGAAATATTTGAAATATAAGTGTGTATTTTGTAGTTGAATGCGCTAGTTGATAAATATGATGACATTTTTGCATCATTTTGAAAGGATGTCACAAAATTTGCAGTTAGTATATAAGTTAGATGGTAGAGAGTTATGACATGTGAAACATTATATATGTAACTTTATTACTTAACTTAATGTATGGGAAGAAAGAGTGAGTAATGAAAGATAGACTGAATGAATACAAAAATTTCCGGATACGGGGATAATATTTGGAACTGAGTATTTTTTTCAATCTGTGAGCAGTCACTTTTGCGATGGCAAAATAAGTTAGCAAGAAGCATCATCATTTTCAACCCACCACAACATATTTTAATGAATGTATTAACAACTACTATAATCAAAAGAGTATACAGTAAATATACATATATACAGTAAATCTTAATGCTGAGATTGATGATACGAATTCTTTCGTCACTTCGCATTACGCCCTTCAAAGAAGTGGGTTCGGAACACACCGTTCCCTGATTCCGAGGACGCTGTTAACGTCACCTCGTCAGAGGCATTGCGTTCCTCTCCCTCCGGCGCATCCGCTGCGCTCGCGCGTGTGGGTGGCGCGTGTCGCGGCGCCGGCGCTTGTCCGTGACGCGTTTATCTTAAGGCGCCTCCTCACATTCGCTATTCGGCGAACAGCGAGCAACCGCTCGTCGAATCCCGAGTAGCGCGAATGGGTCGCTTGCTATTTGCCGAGTGACGGACATTCGGCGCTCGCCCTACCCACCGCGTGTCGGTCTTTTGGACACATCAACGGGAGCGAACATTCACCGAACACATCAGCTGGTCGGGATCGGGCGAGCTGCTGGACGAATGCCGAATGTGTGGAGCCACTTTTACGCAGTGACCGGCTGGGCGAGAAGGGTCACGAGGCAACGGGAGAATGCGGAGAAGGAAGATTGATTGTTTTATTGATTATTTCGTTTTCTTCGGGTGCGTCAACTGTTATAATCATTAGATCGGTTAGTATAACGCACGTTTTTATTGCGGGAGGTGGAGGTGTTCTTCCCCCTGATGAGATCAGGCGCTGACTTACACGTCGCTTCGTAGGGTTTCCCATCGAGCTATTTCCCACCAGAGAAGCACAGCCGAGACAAGCTGTAAGCTTCCAACTGATCTCTCGACATATGAGGTAGTGTAGTGAGTGTGTGTCTTTAAGTAAGGGGGTCACGATAGAAAGAAGAGGAGGGAAAGATCGGGGGCAGTCTATCGCTCGTTTGTTTAAAAATCCTCCTAATGTTCAACCGAGAAACCATAAGAACAGCCGGCCTTTAGAATTCTCCTTCAGACAGCGGCTGAATTCGACCTTGCCATATAGCTAGTGTTGAAATTCGTGCCACCGTCAGAATTCGAACCCTAGGACCTCCCGGTGTCAACAGTGAGGACAACAGTTGATGATTTGAGCCATCTCATCCAGTCGGTGGGAGGGGGGGTAACACAGTATTAAGGCGGACGAAAAGAGATCGAGAAGTAGAAAATAAACGCGGAACAAGAGAAAGGTGGTGGAAGGGCGTCACGTGATGTGGTCAGAGCGCTCGCCTCCTACCTCTAGCACCGGGTTTGAAATTCCGGTCGATCCAAGTGGAATTTGTTGTGCACAAATTGTGTTTGCGGTAGATTTTCTCGGAGTTCTCTTATGCCTCTCATTGTATTATTGATCCATAATCATTCAAATCATATCCTCATCATTATTCATTCATCAAAACCAATTATTCCAGGTATGAGCCAAAAGGCAAGGGACTGAGGATTATAAAGAAAGGAGATGGTAAGACAGGGTGGGTGTGCATGTGGTATACAGAATGTCCGGGGAGGAAACGTCGAAACTTCGAAAATAAGCTCTTAAGAATATTCTAAGCATATTTTGTCTAATAAACTACGAAGATATTCCGAATGGTTGAACTGCAATGAGCACTCAAAAGTTGGTTTGACAAATTAAGCGAGAAATAAAAAAGCACCCAATTTACACAATTCGACTGCATTTTTATTTCTCGCTTAATTTTTCTGTCTGAGCAAATATACTAATTTCTTTTGTAAATAATAAACAATTTACACGCTTCTGGAGTGTTTTTATGCTTCCATAATGCAAAATTTTTTGCCTAAAAATAATTCTTTTCTAACCAACTTTTGAGTGCTCATCGCAGCTCAACCATTCGGAATATCATCGTAGTTTATTACACAAAATACGCTTAGAATTGTCTGAAGAACTTATTTTCGAAGTTTCGACGTTTCCTCCCAGGACACCCTGTATAGAGGGGTGTGAAAGGGAAATATTATGATGGAATAAGTGGACTGGTGGTTGGGGTACGGGAAAGGCATGCTGGAACGGGGGATGGAGGGCATGTCCGAGCGAGGCTGCGGGGGCGAGAAAGCGCTTGGGTTGTTTGCATAACGGGGGACATTTTAAGACAAATGCCGCCGGCGCCGCGTCGCCCGGCTCTCTCCGCTGTGGCGCGTTCTCTCCGCTTCGCTGCATGCTCGGCGCTCTCGTGCGTACATCCACTGCGCACGTCTTGCTTTAATCGGATTACTACGTACATGGTCCCTCCTTTTAAAAAAAAATAGTTATAACAATTAAATATCAGAATAAGCCAACTTATTCCGTCACAGTGAATACATAATCAGAACATAAAAAGATAATAAAACATCAGAGTTTATATCCACCCATTACATTTATCATACATTTTGGATACACTCTTAGTTTCTCTTTCCTGAAAACGATCATTCTTTAATCCAAAAATGTTTTGCTCTCTGAAACTTATCATTTCTAAGATTTCTATATTGCATTGGTATTCTAAATTTTGCTCATTAAAGAAAAATTAAATATTTCTTCATTTACCAGATCTAAGATTTTCCATTGTGTATTATTACATTGTAGTATTTTCTTGTTGAATTGAGGTTTAGATTGTCTCCTAATTATTTGGTTAATTACATTCGTCAGGTATTATCATTTCGACAACCACCTCTAAAGGAAATTATCCCATTAATAAAACAGAAAACCCATATAAATTTTTATAATACTTTTTAAATATTTTTGACTTTATTGAAAGTCACACGAGGCCCTCAAATGTATTGCAAATATTTAAATGGTTTTCCTGCTTTGTTAATGGGATAATTTTCCTTAGAGATGATTGTTAACATAATAAGGACCTGACGAATGTAACTAACTATATTATTTCAACTTTCCTGGGCTCATCGCCTTGCGTCGTACATCCACTGACCATCGATTCGACTGGTCGTAGCTGACATCACCGCTCCAGCTATTACTCGTTCACTTTACATTTGTAGACGGCAGAATTAGGAACTAATGTTGTTTTGAAAGTGAAGGCCTGAACACACAACCGAGAATACACGAATGGCCCCGATGTCAATCAACATCCGACCAATCAGCTGTCTGCGGTGGAGTCGCGCCCCCAAATGATAGAGGTAATAATATAATAATATATAATAAAATAATACTTAATATTATAAATAAATATAAACAATAAAATAAATCACACTATACGCTATTCACAACATTCATGTACACTATTTTTATTTATTCTTTGCACTTGTATACTGCTTAATGGTTATGATCTTGCCCCGCCGCGGTTCTATGTGCTGCTCACCGCCATCTACATCATATTAAACGGTCAGTATCTACTGCAGACGCGCGTTTCTCATTCAGTCGGCGGTGACCTCATGTAAACAGTTCAAATCTGCAAATGTAAAGTGAACGAGTAATACCTTCTCCATGAACGCCATGGGCACCGCCACCGCTGTTCGGTTATTCTCACGAGTGCGGATGAGAAGTTTGCTATGCGCCGCACGAGACCAGCGGGGCCCTGCCATTGTGCGCACCCGCACGGCAGGAGGCGGGGGAGAGGAAGCGGGGAGAGCGAACAAACGGCGTCGGTTTACGATCAGGTTGGAAAGCGAAACGTGCAAGACGGCTCCCTCAAATGGCGAGGGACAGCAAATACGGGGAAGCGGATGTACCGACATGGGAGATGCCATTAAGAGAGAGACAAATGGGAAAGGAAAGAAAGAGGAGGTTCAGAAACAAAGGGAGAAGGGGTCGAGTGACAAAAGGAGAAGGAGAGAGAAGAGGTAGGGTGGGAGAGAAACACACTGAGAGAGGGAGAAAGAGGGTAAGAAAGAGAAAAAAAGAGAGAGAAAAACAGAGAGAGAAAAACAGAGAGAGAAAAACAGAGAGAGAAAAACAGAGAGAGAAGAGAAAGAGAGAGAAAGAGAGAGAAAGAGAAAGAGAAGAGAAAGAAAGAGAAAGAGAGAGAAAGGGAGAGAGAGAAAGGGAGAGAGAGAAAGGGAGAGAGAGAAAGGGAGAGAGAGAAAGGGAGAGAGAGAAAGGGAGAGAGAGAAAGGGAGAGAGAGAAAGGGAGAGAGAGAAAAGGGAGAGAGAGAAAAAGGGAGAGAGAGAAAAAGGGAGAGAGAGAAAAGGGAGAGAGAGAAAGAGAGAGAGGGATGGGGATGACTGTAGCAGAGGCGACAACGAAGTACAATAGCACGGCGACAAAAACGCACCCGCTGGGCCATGCGGCGGCGTCTTTAACCTTTGAAAGGCAGAGGCCCCCTCGCGAATACTAGCGCACTTAAGGCGGAGCCGATACTCCTTCCACGCGCTGTAACACTTTGAATACGGAATGTGTATTGTTGGGCACATGCACGAGCAGGGTAGGAAATGGGCATTTACCCACGTAACATGTTGCTTCTATTTCTCGTGGCTTAGTGTGGCGGTTGGAGGTCGCGCATACGTTTGTTATTATATGTGTTATTTGGAAGTAAAGTAAGTGAGCAACACGTCAAGAGAAATACTTTAATGTAATATTATAGAATATTGAAAAGTGAGTAATGTTGCAGGTACGTCTACACGTTACTCAGTGCGAAGTACGCAATCAATATTTAAATAACAGAATCCTGCACGACTGATTCTCTATCAAAACTTTGTAGCAATAGACAAAATAGCGAAAATCGTGATCTCATACCGAAAGCCGTCAATTCAATTTACGACTCGTGTAATGGAAAGATATTATTACTATTATCTGCATATACGAGCATGTATAACAGGAATCTTTACCATACACTATTTCCTAACCTTACGCTACTAGTGGATTACACTCCTTTAGAGTGTCTTGTTGATGCCTGAACATCTTCATCGGCGTCCACAAAGACCTCTAATGGCACTTCATGACCTCATCGCAGAATTACACCGCCGACTCCAAGAGCACCGTAAAGGAAAAAGCTCATCTGTGACTCAATTCGCCGCCACCAACAAGCAGGCGATGTTTTTGGAGTGCCGCCTCCTAAAGCGACGACCGAGCAGGCCGAGTTGCGTCGACGAGCGCCTGGGCTTAGGCAACCCGCGCGACGTCTCCGCAGCGCTTCACCTTGACCGAGTGAGAGCGCGAATATCCAGCGAACAAGTGACGACGTCGACCGCGCAACCGCCCACGCATTGTTTCAGTCGCCGCGCCGCCGCCGCCGCCGCAACTGAGAGTCGAACAGCCACGGTCGACCGCGGGTGCCGCGTTCCGTATCGATCGGAGGCGAACAAGAGGCAATAAATCCGTTGGAGAAAAACGCGACTCCCGTTGCGTCAGCACCGCGACGTGCTGCCGGCGCCAACCCGGATTGCATCAACGATGTACGCGCTTGCAACGCCACGTGTTTAGGCGAGCGAACCTCTCCGCAAGGCCCTCTCATATTCGGCAGATCCCAGGGGGCCTACGCCTTTCGCAGAAAAGAACAAATGCCTTACGAAAGTGCCTCGGGGATTTCTTTCAACAACGCCGGAATCAAAGAAAATAGTACGTTGCGGTAGGTCATGAATGTAGGGTACCCATTAGGGATGTGATATCGATGTCGACGTTTTCCAAACATCAGTGTTTCTACAAAAATATATATGTTTTAAACATCGATGCATTGAAGCCGCTGGTTTTTTGAACATTGACGTTTTATGCTCGTTTTTACGTACTATACCATGTTTTGTTCGTGGATGAAAAATTCTCATATTCACAATTTTGTAAAAGTTAAATATGAAATAATAACTTACAGTACCAGTGTCGTTTTTCGAACCCCACGTACGCAATATGTAGTACTTTCTTTATTGAAGAGACTGTTAGTCCTCACCGCCGGAGGTGATCATGATGTCCTGATATTTCATCTTTCCTCGCATTTCGCACATGGAGAGGCGTTTTTAAACTTTGTTTTCAGTTAAATTTTAATTATAAAATAAGATACACGACCACTGTCAAATTAAATTTTGTTGTGCACGGATTCAATGTTATCGGTTACTAAACATACTTTAAAACATAGATGTTCAAAATGATCGATGGGTTTCTGGTCCATGAATTTTTAACATTGATACTTTAATTTTGAACATCGTTGCTAGGCAACATCGATGTTGCTTCACAAGTATCCATCCAATTTAGTCTGACGCAGACAGACCACATTCTACCACATAAACAGTTTATACTGGCCATAGTCGCAGAACCATCATTTTGTATCTCCTGAAAGTTAAGTAAAATATTCTAGGGAAACAAATTTACAAAAAATGCAAATATGCGATGAAAAGTATAAACTATCCTATAATATCCGGTGGAATTGCTTAACACCTTTTTGAAATTAGTTCAAAACGGATAGTAGTATTATAAATAAAATTCTCACATTCAAAAGTATAGCTATTGAAACAATATTCGATAAAAACATAGTTCCTGCTCTATACTGGTGTGATTGACATATTTAATTGGACCAGATTATTATACAAATGAATAGGAAAAAGATAAAGGGCTATTAATATCATCAGTATATTCAATTTAAATTAATCGTTTGTAAAATGAATGACATTCATAGCCATAACGTGCGTGCAAATTTACAAATTGTAGTGTCACCACAGGATTCTTTCATACCTACATTATCAATTGTCATATTACATACATATTTATTATTATTAAACAATATCACGTGCCATATAATGATTGGAGTCTACGAAAAGACCTTTTAATTAATAATATTGCAATAAACACATGTACGCTCAAGTATTTTAGATCCGTCATATATTTAAGCGCCCATTTCCAAACAGCACCAACTACGAATTGTGTGTAATGTGTTTTACGATGCCGATTTGAACAGTACCGACTGTCACCCACCTAGAAAAAGTATTCCACCGCCACACCGCCGGCCCAGCCGCGACCCACCGCCCGCAGCCAACATCGACTAATGTGGCTCAGGGCAACAACTGATGCCCTTTGCAGGGTCTACGATCGGGAGTTGGAGTCCCGACGTTGGCAGGACTTTTAGCACTGCCTGGATGGCTAGGTCGAAATCAGCCGCAGTCTGGAGGAGAATCTTAGCGGCCGGCTGCTCTGATCGGTAGTTTTCCGTGGTTTCTCCTGTCAACACCAGGCGAATACCGTAACAGTACTCTAACAAACAGTCCAAGGAGCGCGATTTTTTTCCTCTTCCTTGTCCTATCCTCTCTCCTTACACACACACACACACACACACACACACACACACACACACACACACACACACACACTTATTCACTCACTCTTACATGCAAAACACTACAATACAAAACACTCCTGACCAGTCGGACGCTTAGACCAGATTCCGACTGGGGCGGCTCCTCGCTGGTGGGAGATACCTGGATGAGGAGAATACCGAAAACTGACTTGAAGGTCGGCGCCAAATTTCGCCAACCAGCAAGGGAACAAGACTGCCACCTTCCTTTACAAACCATGCACAACACTTCCACTAATGACCTTAGCAGTTGACGCGCCCGGAATTACTAATCAATGAATTAATCAACCACTGGCTCCCACCGTCTGCCCGGCCGCCCGCCGCCCGCCGCCCGCCGCCCGCCGCCCGCCGCCCGCCGCCCCCCACCTTCTGCGCCGGGGCGGAGCGGTGTGAGGCGTGGCGGGGCGTGGCGTGGCGTGGCGTGGCGTGGCGGGGCGTGGCGGGGCGGGGCGGCGTCACTTTCGCGCGCGGGCGAGCGCTAATTGCGGATGAGCCACGCGCGCGCGCTCACGCAACGCGACGCGACACGTGCGTAAGACGCGCCTTTGTGCGCGGGGGCTTTCGCGCGTCCGTCACAGAGGTGACGCGACGCGAGTGCGTAACGGCGATCGGGGCTGCGTTGCGAGAGGCGATCGCGCAGCCAGGCGAAGGACGCGGAACAACGCCGCGCGGCAATTGAGGTTAGGGTTGGCAATAAGGCGTTGACAAACACCCACGAAGTGGCGTGAGTAGAAAGGATCTAACTAAATAATTAGCAGTTAAAGATATATTCAAATATGAAAAAGACAACGATTACTTATATTAAAAAAATGTCACAGAAAACATGTTTGTATTGTACTTGTTTTCGCTTTTTTCATGAGAAGAAACTTTCCTTAATCATTTTACTGTATATTTTCCTATCTGGTTTCAGGAATTGTAGTTTGAACTATGACATTAGTCAGCGACACTATTCATTTTTAGAATTACCCTTTTGGCTTTATATTTCAAGCACTTTCAGAAACCATAGGTTATACTTCACATTATTCTTTCTCTAAAATAGACGATTTTTCAAGGAAATAAAATTATGCAACCTAGGATTGGTTCCATGCACTAAATGTGGTCAGAAGAAACAGTGTATAATAATTATGTTTCTGTTAGATAAATGACAATTTCGCACAGAGTGTTGAATCCACGTTACTTTAATAAGCGTATGTTTCATTCAAAATATGTAATTAGATTAACTAATTGTCTGGGGAAATTCAAAAAATTACATCTGGCATATTTTATATACCTCTATTCAATACACACTCATTGAATCCCTGAAGGCATTGAAGGTAACAAATAAAATCAGCACCTTCTTTCGTACATTGTATGGGTTATAATGTACAAAAATAGAAATAATTCTTTGGATTGCTGGGACAAGGAGGTTCTACAGAAAAAATCATGCAAGGGAACCAGAACAACCAAACCGAGAAAGTGAAAGCCACAACTCTAAGGAGGGGCAGACCGCCAAGGATGGTTCGGTGAGAACATCCGTTGCCACTGGAATGTCTCGGGCGGGTCGGGTCGGATCGGGTCGGATCTGGTCCGCTCTACTCTGCTCTGCTCTGGTCGGGGCGTGGCGTGGCGGGTGGGGCGTGGCGTGGCGGGTGGGGCGTGGCGTGGCGTGGCGGGTGGGGCGTGGCGTGGCGGGTGGGGCGTGGCGTGGCGGGTGGGGCGTGGCGTGGCGGGTGGGGCGTGGCGTGGCGGGTGGGGCGTGGCGTGGCGGGTGGGGCGTGGCGTGGCGGGTGGGGCGTGGCGTGGCGGGTGGGGCGTGGCGTGGCGTGGCGAGGCCGTGAGGGGCGGGGCGGGGGGGCAGGGGAGCGGCGGGGAGAGTCACGGCGGGGCGGGGTGCCGGGCTGCGCGCAAGACGGACGGCAGCGAGCGGGTCGAGAGCGTAGGGCCCAGTGGCTGTGCTCTAATTAGAAAGCAGCGGCGGCGGCGGCGGCGGCCGAGGGCATTTATCAAGGGCCTTCATACGCGGCCGGCGCGCGGCGCTTCGGCGGCGCGAGCGAGCGAGCGCGGGCGCTGCGCATCGGAATTCGATTAGAGCGTTTACCTCGAGTCCATTTAGTCGCACAATTATCAAATCGCGACCGGCGCCGGCGCCGGCAAAAACTCACGCGCGCTGTCGCGGAGATTAATTGCCGCGCGCGGACGGCGACGGATGCGCGGAGCCGAGTCGAGTCGAGTCGCTTCGGAGGAATGGGCGGCCGGGGAAATCTGGCGGGAGATGGCGGCGACGGTGGAGTGGGAGGGACGGGAATGCATCAAAAGGATTGCTCGGAACAGCTGGGGCAATTGCGATACAGGGAGCTATACATAACATACGTATATTGGTCCTCACTAGCCATGAAACTATTCAAAGTACAGTGTTTGTATGAAGTACTGTCTTGGATTGGGCAACAGCATTTTTGCATATTACTAGCCATGAAACTATTCAAAGAACAGTATTTGTATGAAGTACTGGCTTGGATTGGGCAACACAATTTTTGGGTTGATGAGCAGTTAAATGAAATGTTCCTAGTTATTATCAGGGTTGACTAACTTTTACTCAGCAATCCCCCCTAACACCCACTTTTACAAAAGTAGAAACCCCTTGGGGAAAACCCTTCTGAAATGTTTTAATGTTTTTTTAAAAATTATATCAACTAACAAAATTTTATGTACCAAAATATCTACAAGAGTAAACACAAGCGTGTAAGAAAGTACAGAAAACATCAAAATAAAGTAAACTGACAATAAAATACACATTTTTTTTGCTATTGTTGACTTCTATTTTATCATATCAAATACACACACAACCAGCTGAATTAGCTCAGAGCCAGCACTACCGTTGTCTTAGCAATGACTCTGCTCGGGAAGTCCTAGATTCGAGAACTCATAGTAGAGGATTTTCGACTGGGTATATAGCTATGTGAAATCCAGCCGCCGTATAGAGGAGAATTCTAGCTGGCCAAATGCAGTTTTCCTTGGTTTCACCAATCATTATCAGGCAAATGCCGGAACAGTACCGTAACACACATGCCATGGACCACGGGCGATCGTTCCTTTCCTCATCCTTTTCTCCTTTAATACACACACACACACACACACACACACACACACACACATATGTCGGGAGACCAGTCGGAAGCTTAGAGCGTGTCCTGGGCGGGGCGGTGTCACACCGAGAGAAATGCCTCGAGGGGAAATGCCTGAATGGGGACGTATGGATCGGCACAGGATCTCACCTTAAAGCGGAGAAAGATCACAGCTTCCTCTCGGGGTAAAACATTTACTACACTAACGGGGTAATAACTATTGCAGTTGATGAGCCCGGAAACATTAATCAATCAAAAAAACAAATACAATGACAACGCAAATACAGAATTAACAAATATTAAAATGAAAATTTGCTTTGAAACTTCGCTTCGAATTCTGAACAATCAGTATTTTATAAGAATTAAAATTAAAATGCAACATTCCCAAATACCAGCCCCAAAAAATCCCATGGATTGGTTTTTTTTTGAACTGTGTTTTCACCGCTGGTTATTAAGCTTAAAATTTTAATAACCTAATTAAGCCGCTATCCAAATTCAAGATTTACGATCCAATTAAACGCATAAAACAAAATTAAGTATATTAGAACAGTCAGGATTAATGTATATAGATTCAGATTGCCACAAAAACATGTCTGCACGAAAAAGAACAAAATGTCGATATATATTTTATTTATTGCAATTCTCAGGAATACTGAAAAGAAATATGTTTACATTTAGGTTCCAGGCCTCCCTTAAAACCTAATTTTCTCACCCCAAAAGCAATCAGAAAACATCTCACATGTTCTGTTTCTCACACCAACCACCAGGAGCGCAGATGCGACACTCGCCCTACGCGACTTTCCGACGGAACATCCTTTACGGCATCCCGCGGAAATTGGAAAAGAACGTCTAACGCCGCAACCCGGAGGAGTCCGCATGTCCGCACTGATCGTCCGATCGCGCTAGCTCCCCCTCCCCCCCCCCCGCCAAGTCGGAGCAGAAATGTGTTCATTTGCTCCGGGGCGCAGATGCCGCTTTTTGCTGGCGGGGCGACGGTGGACGGAGCAACGGCGGCGATGGAGACAGCGGAGGAGGCGTTAGTGGGGGATGGGGTGGGACTGAAGCGGAGGTGGGGGTGGCGAAGAGGCTGGTGGTGAAAGCAATGGCAATAGCGGTGGCGGAAGGAGTAAGGATGGTGGGGACACCGTAGAGGCTACATTGGTGGAGGTGGGATGGGAGGTAGTGGCAGCAGCGACGGGCGGCGGTGGCACTGGCAATAGAATTGACGGCGGCGATGGCCATGGAAATGGCGGCGGTTGCAATGGAAATGGCGGCGGTGACTGTTGAGATGGCAGCGATGGCTATTGAGATGGCGGCTGTGACTATTGTGATGGCGGCGGTGGCTATGGAAATGGAGGCTGTGACTATTGAGATGGCGGCGGTGGCTGTGGAAATGGCGGCTGTGGCTATGGAAATGGCGGCTGTGGCTATGGAAATGGCGGCTGGGGCTATGGAAGTGGCGGCTGTAGCTATGGAAGTGGCGGCTGTAGCTATGGATGGCGGCAGTGGCAATGGAAATGGCAGCTGTGACTATGGAAATGGCGGTTGTGACAATGGAAATGGCGGCGGTGCCTGTGGAAATGACGGCAGCGGTGGCGGTAGAAACGGTGGCGGCAGGGGCAGCGGCTTAGCGGCAGTGGCCGCTGCAGAGTTCCTCTCGCTCCCACTTTTGAAATTGAGCCATTAAGTCCGCACTTCTTCGCGCTGTTAGCGGCTCTTTTTGCGCCCGCGCATCGCCGCCTTCTTCGTGCCAAGAGAGGGCGCCACGTGGCCGCGTGCCACGGAGGGGCGGTGGTGGCGCCGCGCAGTGGGCGCAAATGGCACCCGATGCGCTCGTTGCGGCTCTTCGGTGACGCTAAATACACACATTTCGACCACCAAATAACGCAAAAAATTGAAAGAAGCGTACGTAAAATAAAACAACAGAAAATGTATACGCCACTTTTATTAATAATATTTTCCTGTTTACTGTTTAATGCTAACATTTATTTTTGAATACGTTATTTGGATACCCCTCGTGGCAATTTTTTATTACACACAAAATACTGTGCGTAACAAAAACATTTCGTCTTTGTGTACTTTATGTACTTTACATGCAGAATTGAAATTTCACTTTTAATGTTTTATCTTTATTATTCTACGTCCTGCCAATTACTGCAGTTGAAATTTGCACTACTTCATCATTCATTATTTCTATTTTGATCTCTGATATGTTACATTCTCAGAGTAACATTTTCACATGGCGAGTTTTCCATTTTATGCACGTTCCCGGTCTATTTTGGACCAGCGAGCAGGATGGTTATCAGCACGCCTGGGCGGATGCGGGGCAGGAGGGGAGGGGATAGTAATGAAGGTGAAGGAGTCGCGGTCGCCACAGGCCGAATGCTTTTGGGCAGCGTTGCTGTGGGAAAGGGGGTTGGCAATCCACATTGATAACATTCAGCGTGAAGGGATGGTTAACGTACTGAGTACTGGAGAATACCATTAAAAAAGAGGCGCCGTAGAATGTAAAAAGAAATCATGAAAAACTAGGTAATTCACATAATAAGTGTGATACGTGTTTGGAAGTGTGTTGTTGTGAATGTGACGAAAATTATGGCGGTGGAGGAAAATTGCAGGGCAAAGAAATAAGAGGGAAGTTATTAAAGAGATAATGGGACGAGAGACAATCCTTTCCAGAGATGTTTTCTTACGTTGTGGGATGGGTGACGGAATTTACGAGCAATATTTGATAATACCTTTATTTCATTGTTTTATCCTGATCAACTTTTTTAAACTAAATGTACATTTACATGAAACACTGATTTGTTTAGATAGTTATATACGATCTGCTTAGGTTTAACTCCCGGTTAAATACATTCGCAGTAGTTAATTTTAGTATTCACTCTGAAAATGATCGCGATCGTATCGAGAAGTGATGGCGATCATGCGACATCTAGCAGCACGACCGAGAAAGACGCGAAATGCCACGAGATATTCCATCTTGAAGACAGACTCTCATGCGCCAAGAAATAAAATCCCAAGTATAACTCTTATACAACGTCTGGTGTGATTGTGTATGCCCGGGATGCCTTCTCTAACTTAAAGAAAAGTAAAGTGATAACAAAACAAAAACCAGCTGATATAGGCGTAGGAAACGTTTTAGGAGGAATCTGAGTTGTTTAGGAGAGAGTTGAGAGGGTCAACAATGCGTTACACAGTTTGATTGTTGATGAACGAAACACTTTACAGCTCATTCTCCCAGCAGCGATGGAGGAGGGAGAAATTCCAGTATCTCGATAGTGAGGCAACGAGGTGTCAGGTTGAGAGATCAGATTACAAAGCGCAGCTGTACAGATACGAACACCAATGCCAGGCAGACAGAAACACAAGGGGAAATGAGGTGGCTGTTGCGCCGAAACATCGCCAGAGAGGAATCGTATCGATCAATGCGAGGCGCAAAACTGGAAGGAAATTGCGTATGTGATGTGGCGCTTCGGAAACATTTGCGTTGGGACAGAGCGCAGGTGGAGAGCGAGGCGTCGAGTGCAGTGGACCCCAACGCTATCCGCAAGCGCGAAAAGCGAAACGAGGAAGGGAGACGCGAACCCAGAGCTCGCATCCGAAACGCACGCTGCCAACTACATCGAGATATCGAATGAAGCGTCAACGTTGGGGTTCGAGGACCGATACGAGCCACGCGGCAACAGTCGCTATACGTGCTCACAAGGGAGCGGCGTGGAGAGGGTAGCAGGCAGCAAAAACGCCGCAACAGCACGCGGTCTGTTACGCAACACCCTCGCGGTATTACTACTAGTCCTGCGAGCGGCGCTGTATCTACTACACTCCCTTTAGCTCCCGCAGTGCTATGGCTCTTCCCCTCTCCCACCGCCTACGCAAACCGCAACTCTGCCCTAGCAGCCTCCCCAATGTAATAACATCTCCCTCTACTGTGGCCATTGTTGGTGACACCTCTGCCGGGACCCCTGTAGAGCCGTCGCTCTCATATGCTGTTCCAACATTCTTGTGTTGAACGTGTCTGCACACGCAAGTTCTGCGAACGACTGTGGGCGTCGTCGATGTACCTTCGGCATCGTCAATTCAAACACTACCACTGGTTCTTTCTGTACCTATTTCCTACTCCCAATTCATTCTTTCTTGAAATAAAATAATGCCGCCCCTAGTAGCGATAATGCTTGGCAACATATTTACAACACACTCACACTCAGCTACTGTATTGACATTCTTCTTGTATGCATCCTTTGTATTGTTTCCTTTTCCACAGCAGCATCGCATTTGCTGCATTCGTTCTCCACCGCCACGTTGCAATGCAATTTATGTATTTGGCGACAACGGCCTTCGAAGTTTTCAGTGTTTTAACTCTCTTCACTCCTCGCTATTTCGCACTTTTCTATCTTCTTTGCCTTTGCTTTCTTGTCCTTTTTGCTGTCGTCTTAATTACATTATTAGCACCCTTTGCCGTCATTGCACGAAGTTTTCGTTTCCACCATTAGTACCTGTCGCAATAACCTGCCACTATCTATACTGTCCGACAGCTGGCGAAAACACCCTCGCCCTGTCAGTCTCCCGCATCGCCTGCCACTCGCTATATCTCACCCCTTCGACCGCCTCCCTCGTTGCGACCACCCTCTTCCCCGAGCCCTCTCTCCTCTCGCCTTGCTCCCATTCGTCGTCCACTCACTCTCTTCACTTATTCGCCCTCCACTCACCCTCTCCCACAAACTCTCCATCTACCCTCAGTCATACAGTCTCGGTTCAGTATATCCTGTATAATGTCCACCCACTCTCTCCTACTCTCCCCCCACTCCCTCGCTCCTACTCACTTTCCACCCACTCGCTCCTACTCACTCTCCACCTACTCGCTCCTACTCACCCTCCACCCACTCCCTCCTAATCACCCTCCACCCACTCGCTACTATTCACTCTCCACCCACTCGCTCCTATTCACCTCTCCACCCACTCGCTCCTACTCATCCTCCACCCACTCCCTCCTACTCACTCTCTACTCACATTCTCTTTCAAACACACTCTATCTACCCCTCCCTCCCGCTCACCCCCCCTCGGCCGCTTCCCACCCTTCCTCCGCCCTCTCCCTCTCCGCAGGCCCATCCTCCCCGTCCGCCGCGCGCCAGCCAGAGTCGCTCTGTATCGCGTCGCACATGGCTGGTTTTGCGGCGGTAATGTTATTCGAGGACACGCCGGCCGCTGCGCGCAACGCAGCGGTGCGCCGGAATGTTTTGCTTGCGGGGGCGGGGCGCGGGGGGGGAGGGGCAGCCTCCGAGCAGAACTCACTCGCGCCGCCAGCGCAGCGCGTCTGCACTTTCTGGCGTTACGCGCGCGTGCACACGGCGGCGCGGCGGCGAAGGGGGCGGCGGCCGCCGGGGCGCCCGCTGGGAACGAAAGATTTCTGCTCCACAAATGAAAGGGAAAGGAGAGCGGTGAGGGCGGGCTTTCGCTCGTGTGTTGGTGGCCCAAAGAAACACCGAGCGGCAATACATATGTTGAAGGTCTAAAGCAGGGCTGTCCAACTATGAAGGGCTCATGGGCCATATGTCACATTCTAGTTAAGCCGCGGGACGCACCGTAATTGAAGATGGTTGTTAACTCAACTACTGAGATTATACTGAAACACACCCACACACACACACACAATTTTATTCAACATATTTAATGATTAATGTACATACAACTAGAAAATTAATATATAATTAAATAAGAATAAGATGAATTGTGCAATAGTATTGTACTGGGTTGGTGTAATACACTTTTTCAAAGTAGTCGCGGGCCGCACGAAAAGATCCGCGGGCCGCATGCGACCCCCGGGCCGCCAGTTGTAAAGCCCTGGTCTAAAGGAACGTGCGTGGCAGGGCAAATTGAGGACGCTGTAGAAAGAGGGAAGTTTAATTAGGTATTGTCACGGAATTCTGAAGTTCCATTTAGGCTTTTGTAGTTTTGCTTTATTTTTTGCAACGATAAATAATTGTTTGGATTGTGGTTCATGTTCAGCCCCAAGCGTGAATTTCCCCTTTATTTCCTTTTACTTCTAAAAAAATATGCTTCGTAGCATTTATACGCAAATTATATTAAACAAATAGGACCATTTTCAACAGAGTTGGGGTGTTCCATTTCATATTTGTGTTTATTGTTCATTGCAGGCTATTCAATATCGTTTTTTCTTTTTACTTTTATAAAATATTTCTGCTGACAATAAACACAATAGACTATTGATGAACTCGTCGATGTTTATTAAATGTGTATTATGCATTTTGTGATTTATTATTGAAATAATTTTATTGAGTGCATTCACAACCGAAGCAGCAATAATTGTTACAGTAGAAAGAAGAAAACTGAAATAGCCAATTGCCGAACTCAAACCTATCTAATATTCAATGTGTTTTTATGCCCGTAGACCCCAATAGCTATAATTGAAGGAGAAATGGTCTTGAGGATCCCAAACGTTTAGTAAACTCTAACATCTGGTTATGTTTTGTATCATTTTATATACAAAAACGATTCGTCTTTATAAACGCATCACACCACTCCAAAGCACTACTGCGAAAAAATTAAGAAAAGATAGAATCACATCAGATTACAAAATCGAGTATGAGGATGAAGTTAAAAGCGAAAGGGAGAAGTCTATGACGTCTGGTGATATTGGAAGAAAAAAAGGAGATTTTTAATCGAGTCCCAACATGTATTTTTGGTAATTATTCAAGGAAATCGTTTCTTCCACTTCTCGCATTTATTATTTTTTCGGATAGAGCGTAATTAATACAATTTTAGCAATTTGCAACGCATTCTCTCAAATTTCATTTCGCATCTCTGTTTTACCATATCACTATATTAAAGCATGCTTGCTCACGTGCGACTATAATTCTGGTGGAGTCACAAAAATGGGAAAGATCATCAAATCACGATGTTCAGAATTCTGCACCTGAAAACCACGAAGAACGAATAAAACTCGACATATCAAGAAAGAAAATATCGAAGTACTCAGTACATTAGATACCACTAGATATTTCACATGAATTCGTGGAAAGGAGAGCGGTGAGGGCGGGCTTTCGCTCGTGTGTTGGTGGCCCAAAGAAACACCGAGCGGCAATACATATGTTGAAGGTCTAAAGCAGGGCTGTCCAACTATGAAGGGCTCATGGGACACATGTCACATTCCAGTTAAGCCGCAGGCCGCACCGTAATTTAAGATGGTTTTTACCCTAACTACTGAGATTATACTGATAAAAGAAGAAATTAAAGAGATCCAGATAAAATTTACGATTATTTACTGTTTATCACTGATTATTTACTGTTTCTCAGGTAATTCCGCCTTCCCTTTCGACAACGACTTGCAGATTTTTTTAAATGAATCTGCGAGTCGCTGCCGTACGAGTCAGTGTATCATAAACAGCGAGGCGCGCTTCCCTGGCGGTTGTGGCCGGTGATGAAGTTGGTGTTTGGCGGCGGCGGCGTTCGCTCGCTCCGATGCCGCTCGCTACGCTTTCCAACGCTCCACTTCCGAATTTCGCAGCGGACGCCGCGCCGCATCCGCGCGCGTTTCTCCGCCACGCCCCCCTCCCCCCACCCCACCCCCTCGGCTGACACGCGCGCGGCGCCTAGGAGACGCCTGGACGCGTCCACCGAAAGGAAAGTGAAGATTCTAGGTGTCGAGATACAATGTGTGCTTTTTGAGTCACCTGGCCTATCCTCTTCAACAATAACCACATTTTATTTTAAAAAAACATGTTTGCCCTATTCTTCATTTTTTGAATTTTAAGAATTTTAAAATTTTACTTAAATAAATAGACAATGTTTGTTTAATGATAACCCAGATGGTTTTAGATTTAACAAATATACTGACGCAATAATTGTGTAATAAATTTACTAAATGTTTGAATACGTATATGATTTATACATTTCTGGATAAAGAAGGAATGATTATTACTCAGGGAGTTCTGAAATTATCTTAGGGAAACTGCAAAACAAAGGAAGTCTCAATATAGCTTTAGACGGCGATTTTCACTTACCTCTTTTCGAGTTCTGAACTCCCATTGCCCTGATAGAACAAGCTTTTCATCATCCCTCTTATGGTATTTTGTCGAAATTCGACATACGTTGTGGGAATACTATATAAACTTTTCTTATCCAAATTATACAGCGTAGGGCGCTAGACAGGAATAAATAAACACAAACAACGTGTGTAGCCTCTAACAATCATCAATGCTGATGATCAATAAGAGAAGACAGCAGAAAAGAAATTGTAAAAGAACGAAAACAAATCGATATATGTTAACACTGCTGTAGCATACCATCAAATAAATTTTTAAATGAAAATATAAAATTTTCTGTATGTATTAAAAAAATATATTTACGAAAAAATTCAGTTTCAACTACTAAAAATAAAAATACATTATTTGTTTTGGACACTGCGGACGCGAAGTTTGCAACTGAATATTTTAAAAATGCGACGTCAGAAGTTCTTTTTTGCAAGGTAGCGAAATGTTTTCACTAAATACTAGTTTTTAAAACTATTCGTAGACTAGTCTTACTGTTTGTTTCCTTTTCTGAACCCCAGGAAGAATATTTTCCTTTCTCTTCTACTTCTATAGTCATGCGCAAAATATTGTGACGCGTAATAACAAGAAAATTTAATTTTTAAAATATAAAATGATACATACACTTGTAATACTTTTTAGAATAAAAACACACAATGATTTTTATCTAATTTCGTAGTTTCATTATTCTTTGATATAGCGCTTTTTTTCTATAAAAACATACATTAAAAATTAATTTAAAGAAAATATCTTTCGTAGAAGCAATTTACAGCATATTGTTGTCCAAATTATTGAAAATAATATTTATGCAGTGATAATGCTCAAAGTATGCATGCGGATATTTATAAAATTTTTACACTTGTATTCTTTAATCTGTAATTAAGGCACATGCGTTCCTTTCTAATTAATTAATTAGAATAAACTAAGATGGATGCGATGGCAGAGAAAGTGTTACAATATATTTGCAATCTATGTTACCTGCTTGACATTTTTGGTATGAAAATGAAGTTAATAGGGAACTTGATATTGCCACATGCCAATCTCAAAGAGAGTGACAGGAGTCGATATTATGTCGATAGCCTTCAAAAGCGGAACGCATCGAGTGATGGACGTACACGATGGTGTTTGTTGTTTACATTTATTCTGATATAAACATTTGCCGTAGTTTGAATTTTCCCAAAGATTCCTATTTGGATTAAAAATCAATCAATGTGAAAATGTTTGCCATAAACATAACTAATTATCAACTGTCTTGGTATTAGATTATCTCATGAAGTGATTTGATCACAAGAGAAATATAGGTTTTCCTTTATTTTCTCTGTATTGTTGAAGAATAGTTTTAAAGGTTGGGATTTTCATAATAATTATAAAAAAATTTTATACTTTAGTTACTTGCTGAAATGTTAATTTCAAGAGTGGTGTATTAGAAATTACTCTAGACACATTAAAAATGTTTAAACTAATTTAACTGCAGCCTTAGAGCTTCTAGAAATAGGCGATACAATTTCAATGAAATAGCAAAATAGCGTTTTTATATTTACACATGAACCATGAAACATTAAAGACTTAATGTAACACAAACGTGTACAGTAATACATTTCCTTTTCGTTCACATTCCAGGCAATTTGTCATGCAACAAACAGCGTACTTGTAATCAAATCAGAACAAAACGTGATCCACGAACTGCGCGGGGGAGGCGCGGGATTCGGAGGTGGCGCGCGGCCGACGCGCCGCAATCAGAGGCCGGTGATAGTTTATAAAACATTTAATAACGCGGGCAGCGGGATTACCGGGCCAAAAGTTACGACTCGTTCGTTCATAAATCAGCGCGCCTGATAGCGGAAACAGCGCAAGCGCGCGCGAAATACGCAGACAGGCCGCGAGCCGGTTAAACCAGGCGCCGTCCCACTGCGCCACGGCCCGGCTCGGTCCGGTCCGGCCCGGTCGCCCACGCAATGTTTCCCATACCACGATCTCCCATGCCACGAAAACACGCGCCACTCTCCCGCACGCTACGATACTCCACGCCACGTTCCTCCCCGCCACGATTCTTCTCTCTACGATCTTTCATGCCCCGATCCTCCTTGCCACGATCCTTCCTGCCATGATTCCCATTTCCACGATCTTCCATGCCCTGATCCTCCACGCCACGATCTTCCACTCCAGGACCCTCCACGCCTCGATCCCTCATACCACGATCCTCCACGCCCCGATCCTCCAAGCTACTATCCCGCACCCCATGATCCCCCATTTCGGTCCCCACCACCCTCCTTTCGTACCTTTCCTCTCTCGTCGCTTCCACGCCATTCTACCCTCTCCTATCTCACTCGGCGCCATTCTACCCGGCCTTCCAACATACACACCCACCCTCGAGTTATGGTTATATCATTGCGGAGAAGGAGAGTCACAGCTTGAGGGAATTTGAGCAATCGAGTGTGAAATCACAACAGAATCTAGTTAGCGGACGTTTGCAGGAGGGATGTTGGGAGTGAAAGTGGAAGTTTACATAGTTTTCCGCTGCTTTCAAAAGAACACGTCAGCATTCTGCTCTATTTTCTAGCGGATTTAGAGAAACGTTATTTAGAAAATGCAGAGTTTGCAAATTAAATTTTTAAAAAAACTTTAAAACCTTCTTTCTCAAGCACGTATACAAACTTTTTTAATTGCGTGTCACGATTAAAATTATTAGGTAAGCTAAATTATTACATGCTACATGACCACTAAGTTACTAACAATTTAAAAAGTCAAAATTGTTTCACAGTTTCTTCTCTTTTCCTGCTGAGCCCTGTGGCAACGTGCGGAGAGGGAGGCACATGGGGATGAGGATGAATAACGGGAACGATACAACAGTTGAGAAGATGGGGAATGAGAGAGGGTTTGGAGAGTGTGAGGAATCATGTAGGAGAGTGTGGGTGAACGCAGGCCAGTGGATGGGTGGGGTGAGGCGACAAGCGGGATGGCACAGGGGCTGCGGTGCAAATGACGTTATCGTCTGCACTTGATCGCGCGCAGACGTTCATCCGGTTTCAGTGGTTAGCGCGCACGCGAGTCAACGTGCCTCGCCCTCATCCAGGCCGTTTAACTCGATAGCGGCCGATCGTACTCGATACGAACTCGATAGCGGCGGGGAGGGGGGTGAGTGTGCCAGGCGTATGTACCAGAGTACTGGTCTAGGAAAGAAGCAGATTTAATGTTGTTGATGTAAAGGTGGTTGCACACATTAAACCGTTCGACTGTGGCGAGTGACCTTACGCCGAACAGAGTTGTGGGGGATGGGTTACTTATGAATGGGCAAGCGCCAAACATTCGATGTTCGCTCTGCCTACATCGTGTCGTGGGGTGGGGTTCTTTTAGGTTCATCAAACATTCGCCATTTCCGAAGCAAACATTCGCCATGCACGTCGGAGTTTGACATAGAGTGCCCACGCTACTCGCCGAATGCCGAATATATGGAGCCGCCATAATGCATGAAAGGGAAATATTAGCAATGTCGAAAGTACTAACTGAATCGATATAAAGTGTTTCAAACATTGAATCTTCAGATGGAATATTTTGAATTGTAGAATATTAACCTATCAGACCGTAATATCGAAATAGCCATTCCACAGTAATTTCACGCATATTTTACGATTGACTTGTTTTTCCCAGTTGTCAAAGTCCTGTGTGACTCTTCAGTGTATTTCCTTCGTCAAAGCATGGAGTACCATGGGAGGCCGAGGCAAGCATCCACCGAGGCGGTCCACCACCATTCACACCGGACGAGGTGGCTCAGGGTTTTAATTGATGTCATTGTAGTGCCTCTGACCGGGAGATCCTAGGGATCGAGTATCGACGGTGCGGTGGCAGGATTTGCGACTGTAGCTAAACACAAGATGGGATATACGTGGATGGAAAAACCTCGCAAACCGACATTTGGTCGGCGCCAGATCTCGTCGTCCGGTGTGGAAAGAACACCACCAACTCCCGTGATAAAACATGCACCACACTTAGGAACTAATAACCTTGACAATTTACGCGACCGGAAACACTAAATAATCAATAAACTACCGTTCACTCAGGTGCCCTCTTGTGATCTCCTCCCCCCCCTCCCGAGCTCTCGCCCCTGGTTGCTCATACAGTCACCGCAGCCAACGCTACCAGCTTTATCACCACGGCTTCACCACCACTGCCACTGTATCCCAATCCCCTCCACCATCACCGCCACCGATTCTGCCGCCGCCGTCGTCGCGTCGCCGCGTTCTTCCCCGCAGCGGTCGCGGGCCATTAACGCCGGCTATCACCTCCCAGAGGTGACGCCCGCGGGCCCACGCTAACCACCGCCTCCGCCTCCGCCTCCGCCTCCAGCCTCCCCCCCCCCAGCCCACGGCAACTGGCAGGGAAGCAGCGGGCAGAAACATTCAGGGCCTATCGCGGCGCCGCGCACGCCGCGCCGAGCGCTCTTTTGTACGTTATCGGCCCGAGGTTTCATCCGCACCCCTCTTGTCGCAACCGCATGGCGCGAGCAGCGACGCAACCGCTGAGGGGTTGAGCTGGGATATCGACTACTGTGTAGGGAGAGCGAGTCGCCGTACCGTTCATTTCCATTTTCACTTCCTGGCCGAATACGTAAATACATAAAAAAGAGAAAGTATTGTAATGCTGAAACGGAAAATGACGATTTTTCGTCAGAAAAAACTCGTATTATGTGGTCCTGATAGCGAAAAAGTGGTAATGTAGTAAATGACTTTTTCTAACACGTGTAGTCAAGATCCTCGTTTTGTGGATCCTTAATACCGAAAAAATGGATTGCGGCAAAACCGTCTCTGTTCGTCCGTGTGTATATCTGTGGTCAACGCTAGCTTACACCCTGCAGACAATTTTCTCCAAAAGTGTTGTTCCGTGATTGATCTGTAGGAACTCAAGGTCCTGTAAATTTGAAACAGGTATTTTGATTTTTGGGGGTACTTTACATAAGGTCTTAACAACGATTCAAAACATTGGATTATTTTTTTTATAGAGCAAAAGACCCTTAAAAATAACGTATGTCTCATTTTCGTTCTCTGAATCTTAGAAAATGGTAAGAGTTATAAATAATACGAGAAAGTATGTGTTATAGCACTTGCAGTTTGCAGGTTGATGACCATTAGTTTATAGAAACATGCTCTGTTGCCTACCATTGCCACATCCGTTTTTTAATCTGTATTTTTTTCGTATTCATTTTTTGTCAATGATTATTGATTATGTAATTGTTGGAGTATATTAATTCAGTATGTGGGACAAGACCCAATCTCAACAAGGAAGAACATTCACACACGATTTTATTTTGTCAACTCAGTGACAACGTTACATAAGCTGGTATTGCGTTAACCTTCAGAGACTAGTGCGAGATAATCACAAAACAGCTCCACCACCACACCCAAATACTGATCATTGAAATGCATACGGTCTAACATTCGAGTCTTGTCGATTTGGGTCAGACGGGATGTCAAAGTGATACAGCTGGAATTCCATTGTGATATATACAAATCATGAGCAAACAAAATTGGTCCACAAAACTAACAGCTGAGTATCATGACCTTGTTTTTGTATTCCAATGATAAAACTGACCGCAAAATATAGTGAGCTACTCTGAAAAAATAGAAACGCGTGTTCATCTGGAATTATGTTAGCACTAACCTATTAAGTTAATTGTTTTGCTCTTAATTTTCCTTTGATATTGATATTATTTTAATAATTAGTCACTCTTTAACTACGTGAGTATGAATCCAAAGCAAAACGTAATTCAGGAGTAGAACCCGAACCTGAACTAAGCGATAAATTATTTTTTTAAATAACGAAAGGAAACATCGTTTTGTGAAAATCATATTTGCAGTACATGAAGAACATATTTTTAAACCAACTATTAAAATCATTCCCCTTGGAGAGTCAAAACCACATTTTTCGACTGAACGACATACGAATATAACTCCGAAGATCTGTATAACGTGCATTCCGATTTCACTTAATTTTACAAGCCTAAACTGCTCTTTCACCGAAACCTACATCACCATACAAATTCGCTGTTGCGAACTCCCACTTTCGACGCATCCTGTACCACAGAGAGCGCGCGTGGGTGTGACGGATATCCTATTAATACGGAGCTCTTATCGCTGCACAAAGTGAAATACAGGCGCAGCGCGGGGCTGCCGCCCCCTCTCAACCGCCTCTCCTCGCCACAGCCTCCCCGCCCCACCCCGCGCCGCGCCGCCCGCAAGCTGATACGATAGCTACGGTCACCCCGTAGCCCTGCTGCCCTCCCTCCCAGCCGCCATGCCCATCCTCCTCTGGCTCCTTCACCTCCACGCCCACTTTCAGCCTTGCATCCTCCTCCACCAGCGCCTTAGACTCACCGCCTTCGACTTCGTTTTCTCCTTTCTAATCCCTCCCCGCGCCACCAGCCCGTTGATCAACAGCTGCGGCCACCCCGAACCCCTTGGGTCCTCCCCCGCAGCCGAAATTTCTACCAGCGCCACCCCATCCTCCTCTGGCTCAACATCTCCACCTCCTCCACTTCCAACCTTGCACCTCCTCCAGCAGCACCTACGGCTCTTCGCCTTCGCTTTGGTCTTCACCTACGTCGCCCTGCGCCGCCCACACTTTGGTACAGTATCTGTGGCCACTCCATCTCTTGTCCTTGTTCCTCTCACTATACTCCCTCGCAACTGCCATCTCCACCAGCGCCACCCCCACCACTGCATCATCCTCTGGCTCACGCACCTCCACGTCCTCCCCTTCCAGCTTCGCATTCTCCCCCACCAGTGCCTTAGGCTCTCCGTCTTCGCCCTCGACTTCTCCTTCCCCGTCTCCCTCCCCCCCAGCCGCAGGCGGTCCTGGTTCGATTTCCTGCCGCGAGGCACCCCAAGTGACCGCAATGGGCGGCCCAGGGATCGCGTGGGGGCGGCAGACCACGCAACGCCTCATGGCGCTGCCATCAGAAATTAATTCTTATCCGGCGAGGGACGTGAAACTCTGAGGCGATACCTGGAACCCGACCCCGTCAATTCGCAATCTGCAGTCAGAAACAGCACATCTATTCATCACTTTCAATTCCAATGTAAAGTCTGTAAACGACTGATAAGATAATTAAAACAATTATCCATTCTTTCAGTACCAGGAACCCACAAAACGAGTCCTGCCGCAAAATCACCGTTTATTTGCAGCATTACAATATTTTATCTATACTGCGTGAGCAGTTTGTGAGTAAGTAGTAGGGGCTCTTCGCAATCAGTTGCCCTTGTCAAGGAAAAAGGCGTCCGGTAACAGTTGTCCGGTAAAAAGCGAAAAGCGCCACATTACTCTTCCTCTCCTCCACCAACGCTAGTTTGAACAGAATACAACAAAACCATTCTAAAATAAAACATTTTGGTTAATTACAGAATCAGTAGAGAAGAAAAGCTCTACTTCCTTCCGTTGAATTTAATTTTAAGAAATACTATTTTATCTTGGTAAATGAGTTCTAGATTCCAAATATGCTAAAACTATTTTCATTATAAGAGCAGCTACACACATTAAGTGTTCATTAATATTACATGTCCCCTAAATTTGATCCGAAAAAGGAACACAGTTACTCTTGACAATTATTTTCATGTGCAATATAAATTTTCGTTTAATCTTCCACAACGTTAAATCATTTCATTATTATTTACAAAATAAATGATGCAAGATTCTTTTATGAAATTACAAACTTATTTTCTGTTTGAGGTAATATTTTAAAGAATGCCCCATCAATTAACAATTTTTTAAAAAATTTATACTAAAAAATATTATGTATACAATTTTATGAAAATATAAAAATTATAGGGAAAATTGTTCACCAAAAAGTTTAACTGTTGATCTCCTTCACCGAAAACAACTCAATGCCTTCCCTCAAAATTCAAATCCCTCCATTTACATTGCCTTTTGTCTCGTATTGTGCTGTGACGAGTCAGAAAAGGTCTCTCATTGAGTGGACGATGGAGGAGTGTCTACAAAGGACAAAATAATCCTACACAAGTGTCCAGGCCGACCAGTATCAGAGATCCCTTTCTTAGGAATCATGTCAGTCTTGAGATGAGGGTCATACAATAGCATTAAGCACGATAAATAAATCTGGCAGTTCTCAACTGTGGCTGCAGAGAACGAATCGTTAAGAGAGGAGGTAGTGCGGGGGATCACCCTCAGAGAGTTTCAAATCCCTTGCCGGATAAGTATCGATTCCTCCTTTCCGAGAATACAGTCAATCATAAACAGCTTATGATTTCCATATTATAAAATATTAAAAATAGGAGTTCAAATGTACGTCAAGGAAATATTCTTAGAATTAATTCAGTTTGTGTTGCGTAAGCAAACACGGCCTTCGGTTCACTCTCATTTCTTCGATTCTTCGCCTCCGTTTCGAACGCCCCTCTCTGGATAAAACTAATAATTCGCACACGCTCTGTAGCATTCAACAGCGTGCGTAGCGCACCGAGATCAGCTGGCCATCGTCCGCGGAGCACCGAGGCGCCCTCTCCCGGTTGCCGCCCACCAGCGCCCGCGTCCCCGCGTGCGCGCCCATCCGGCCGCCGCCATTGTCCTTACGCATGCTCACCGCAGCCTAATGCCTAATCCTCGTGTAGTGGCTCACACCCCGGCCGGTCGTCCGGCGGGCGGGCGGGCGGGCGGGCGGGCGGGCGGGCGGGCGGGCGGGCGGGCGGGCGGGCGGGCGGGCGGGCGGGCGCGTGCGATGCTGATTCGGGCCTCATCCGCAGCGGCTTAGCGCTGAGCGCGATCCCCTGGGCGATGCGTGATATCCGCTCGACACCCCCCTCCCCCACGGCAGCGCGCCCCCCAAGGCTACGTCACATCATGGCGACGATGTCATCTGCATGTATGAATGCTGCGTGAATGAACTATTTCCTCACGAATGATGTTTCTCTGATCACGAATTTGAACTAACAACACTCACGAATTAGAACTGATCACGAATTAGAACTAAACTAACTGTTGACTGTGACTGTGTAAAACAAATTTTGTTGATTGTGTAAATTGAGTCATTATTAAATTAAGTAATTAAATTATGTGTAAATTTATGTGTAAATTAAGTCATTAAATTATAAACTCAGTGTTGCTAACCATCACAACTGGTTATCGATGGTTAGTAATTCCTAGAAAATGCAGTGTAAATTATCTATGTAAAACAAGATGGGAATACATTTTTATTATTATTATTATTATTATTATATTTTTATTATTATATTTTTATTATTCCTCCATACAGCGAAAAATATAAATTTACGATAAAATTATATTTTAACTGCATCAAATTTTAACGCACTGACCAGTAATTCATTTTAGGTACAACGAATAAAGTTGGACTGTTTACGGAGAGCGAGAAGGAAAATTTCAGTTTGTCACAAGTATCCTTCGTCTCGTTTTAAATGTAAAGATAAAATTCGATGAGAAAAACTTATTACCATTTTACGCAACATAAATGTTTCGAGGTAGATACAACTTCCAATTACAGTTTTGAGAATGTAGGAGAGCTCTATTTTGAAAGCTATTCTAAAACAGTTAATCTAGATTTCCGAAGTATTTGTAGGTTGAAGCCGCAAACATGAAAATAATACAATAATGCCAGTACATACAGGATAACATATCTGAACACATGCTGTCAACGTTTCAGAATCCTGAGAGTAAACGCGGATTGCCTCAAAGAGATATGGCGTGCGGGATACACAGAACATCCGCGCAAAGATACGTAAGTTTGGGAGAAATAAGAACGGTGGAAACAAGGATAACAAAACGAAGATAATGAAGGCATTATTTAACAGAGGAAAAACAAAATGCAGGATAGCCGAGGTGAGGCGGGCATTTGCATAGGGTTCTCGAGGGAACCCCAAAGCGTTCAAGTGCCAGCAAAAAGTCGGAGCTCGTGTAACGACAAGGAATCCCCAGAGAAATAGCATACCAAAGTAACTTACACTTCTAAGTCGATTTGCCTTTTCATGTCTGATAAGAACTTAAGTACCGAAGTCACACCGTCTGAGATCCTCCATAATTTGCGGCAAAGGAAAAAAAAAACAGGAGCTTTGTTCTGCCTCAACTTGTTTCGATATTCCAAGCCTTATGCAAAAGAGCACAGAAAGGAGCATAGCGCAAGAAAACGGTCGGCTCATTTAACTTTAAGAAGAAAAGTCGCAAGAAAATTCCGAAAACAAGTATCCCAACTTCCTTGCTTATTTTCTCAAAGGACGGCGAGCAGTGAAAGGGCAATCTTGTTCCGTTTCTCCACTTCCCGAAACGGCTGCGGCGATACGGCGCCTACTTAACATTATCAAATTTTGCATTAAGTCTCTCTTTCGGCGCGGGTGCTTTACGTCACTGATGGAAACAGTGCGGTTCGTGAGACAGTCGAGGCCTGGAGCACGATTTCAAAAAATAAAACGAGACAAAATAAAAATATAAGGTAAAGTAATATTACTTGTGACTACATTCAGCATCCCAATGATTTGCACAATTCTTGGTTAAAAGTATAATGAGAACAGATATATTACGTTCAATGACAATTTATTTTCTTCTGAACATATATGGCAATTCCGCTCACTAACATGTCTAACTTCCATAGACAATTTAGAAGAACCTGAAAATACTTCGTGAACGCATCGCAGGATTGACTGAGGCCGAAGTTCGGAAAGCGGATATTTGAGAGAATTGACAACGAAACGAAACCGAGTGGTTAAGTTTCGAGCACGGGTTTGAGCAGATCTGGGTTGCGACGAGTCAGATGGAAGAGGTATGTAGAGAATTGAGACGGGAGGAGGTGTGTTGAGAATTGTGTTTATTCTCTACACAATGTACGAACGTTTGGATAAAAACTTAAAATGGTTATTTTAGGGGGAGGGAATTAGTCCTTTTAAAATGCTTTCCTGGAAGAGAAATTCAATCAACAGTGTCATGATGTACAGTTACAAACTACCGTAAATTTCAGAATATATAAAAAAACACAGAAAGTATCTGGTGACGACTAAATCAGGAATTTATATATTTCCTTTGCCGGAGAATTATAACAAAGGCGAGGGTGGGTAGATGAATTTAAAGCTTTATGATCCGAGTCTCGTATAAGTTCGGATTTGCGGCTCGGTTAGAGACTTGAACACCTTCGTCCACTCCGAAAAAGCTGGTGCATTGCTGCATTCCGGGCAAGTCCATCTCTTCGGACTCGACGGTGGCGCAGCCGGAAGCGCGAGCGGCTGTCATGGGAAACAGCGCAGGCCCGACGTTGCGTGGGTGGGAAGGAGGAAGTGGGGGTGTAGTGGGGGGGGACAACTCGCGCCGCACCCCTTCGGTCGTAAACAACGCCCCCCTCAGACTCCCTCGACGCCCACGTCCGAAAACACACGCGTCCAATTGCCGGGTTATACTTCATTTTAAAATAGGTCCCCCGCAGCGCCGGCGCCGGAACCCTAAAGCGCTGATATCTCGCACGTCATGCGCCGGGTAATTGATGCGCGTGCTGACCCGGCGTCTCTGCCCGCCGCCCCCGCCCCCGTCCCCGCCGCCGCCGGCCCCTCGCCCCCGCTCGCGCTCGCTTGGAAATTACTCACCGGCGTTCCAGTCGTTTCGTCGCTGATTCTCTCGAATTCCTGCTTTTCAGTTTTTCTCCTCCCGTCATCCTTGGTTTATCTTGTATTCTCCCCTCCTGTTCGACCGTGACACCCGCGCTTGTCCGTCTGTTCGCCGCCCCTCCTTTCCGAGTATTCGCACCACTTCCAGTAGACACCCCTGCAGGCACCCCTTCCTCCTTTCATTTTCGAATTTCACCATTAGGTTTGTTATAGTCTTCTTAGCGATTCTTTCAAATTTCCGATTTTCAGGATTTTCGTCAGTCGTTCACTTCATTTTCGTTGTTCCATTCTCATCCGGTAGGTAATTTACGGTCCTACGCTTTCTCTCTGCACGTTCCGTCCATGCTCGGAGCTTAACCATTCGTATTCCATAGTTAAATCCCGAATTACAGATTTTCAGCGTTTATTTCTTCATTTCCTTTTTACCTTTTCTTCCTCCCTTTCCTTCCTGCGCGTTCCTAATCCTACTCCAGTTCGTTCACCATCTTCTTTAGTTCTAATTTTAGCCCAATAAACAAAGTTTATTAAAAGAATCTTCAAGCGAGAAGAAAATTGCACTTTACTCTGTCTCTGAGTCTAATATGTCAATTCCACTCTCGCCCCGTCATGTCCTGTTTCCTTATCCAGTGACAGAATTTGAACAACTATTCAGAAACTCCAATGCCCCTTTTCTGGCATTCTTGGATATTTACGAGAAACTTGTAATTGAATAAATAATCAACAACTCATTATTTTCTTCTCTTTCATACTATATTTCCCTTTTGTTTTTATGTGATTACCGTTCGTGGTCATCATCTTAACGTGCATATAATTATTTTCTTGCCCACATTCTTAAACACTACTACTTCAGCACTTTCCGTTAATCCAATGTCACTTCAATTCCACGCCTAAGAGCAAATTCCCTCGGCGATACTCTTAGTATTACCCTTTCATTTAGTCGAATGGGTCTCCCCACATGGTCCACCACTCGCACTCTTCGCTATCTCTGAACTCGTGCGTAAACCTGTACCCTTCCCCTGGCGGCCGCTCCGTCCCCAACGCCCGCCCTCGACGCTCCTCGGCGCACCCGTCCTCGGCCGAGGGCAGGAGGTCGTTCGTTTTGTCGCCGGCCTGTCGCCCGCGCAGCGCCGTCCGCCCACGTTATTTATCGCCGTCCACAATTAGCGCAGGGGATTCCCCGCCCAATGCTCCCAACTGAGTGGGCAGGCGCGCACAACAAAAGTAAATAAATAAATACAAATTTTGAGCAAAAATAATGGGGAAAGCATGTCGCTTCGAAATGAGAAATTTCTGACTGTGAAACAGTAACATAAAAAATGCTTCGCGGAAAATGGAAAATTATCCTTTTTTAAAAACGTAAACTGTAACCGTCATCATTTTCAGCATTTCGAGTATTCCGTATTATCTTGGTCTTTTACAACATCATATTATATTCATTGATATTCACAGGGTCGCTAATGCAAATCACCATTCTCGATTTTCTACTAGTCTTGGTTATTTTCTCCGTTAAATTTTACAGTCGTGTATTACAACAAAAATAAGGAATTTCAGAATAATGAACTAGCGTCGGGAGAGGAAACTATCAGTAACTCCGCCTTTTAAATAGTGATGGCGTTGTCTTTTGCGGCAGGGTTACGAACTGCGTGGAGAGGCGATTACGTCGTGGCACTTGTACCACGGACGCCGCTCGTGGCATCGACCTTGACAACACTGCTTTAAAAGATTCATTTGATAAAGTAGTAGCTGTAAGAATGACTCATGTCATCGGCCACAGTAGAAAAATCGAAGTATATTTTGCGGCCCACTGTGCACCGCAGCCGTCCCCGCAAGCGGCCTAACGAATCCTCCGGAAAGAAGCGCTGATACGATGATATAGATGGCGCCCCCGCAGTATTTCTATCTGCGTGCGGCGGCGCCGCGGACGTCCGGGCCACTCCAGAGCCGTGCGGCGCCGAACGGCGGGCGGGGCGGGGTGGGGCGGGGCGCGTCGCGGCGCAGCGTGGCGTGGCGCGGGGTGGCGTGGCGCGGGGTGGCGTGGCGGGGAGTGGCGGGGAGTGGCGCGACGTGGTGCGGAGAGGGCTGGCGGGGCAGGACAGGGCGGGGCGGGGTGTGGCGTGGCGTGGCGTAGCGCGGCGGGGAGTGGCGTGGCGTGGCGGGGAGTGGCGTGGTGTGGCGGGGTGTGGCGTGGCGGGGTGTGGCGTGGCGGGGTGTGGCGTGGCGGGGTGTGGCGTGGCGGGGTGTGGCGTGGTGTGGCGTGGCGGGGTGTGACGTGGCGGGGTGTGGCGGGGAGGGGTGTGGCGGGGCGGGGTGTGGCGGGGCGGGGTGTGGCGGGGCGGGGTGTGGCGGGGCGGGGTGTGGCGGGGCAGGGGAACATGGCGGGGCAGGGGACGGGGCGGGACGCGGAGGCGGCGAGCAGAAGCATTGCGGGGCCCTCTACATATTTTGGAGATGGTTTTCTTAATGCTACTGCAAACACACGATTCGTTGCCCCTTTATATTAGTTTACTGTGAATTTGCATTAATGAAGGTACTGTTGATACTGTTTCCCAACCTTATGTGACATTCTATGTCGTCAAAGAAGTTGAGAAAATATTGATTTAGCTGTCGGGAAGGTTATACTTAAAATATTTGTGTTCAAGTTCATCATTTTATTATTTCTTAAACTATTATTATTATTATTATTATTATTATTATTATTATTATTATTATTATTATTATTATTGTATTGGGTGGAAGTGAGCACGTAGAAATATGGAGTACAATTTCGTATTTAAAATGTCACAAAACAAAGAGACTTTACAAGTATTTGTTCTGAGTTTTATGTTGAAGTAAAATCAATGGGATGTTCGAAATGAATTCTGATTGGATGGATTCCATTGCTAAGAACTTTTATCCGGTTGTACCAATGAATAGTGCTCAGTGATACAAATACTCAGTCCCTTATAATCACGATTCAAAGGTTATAAACACGAATAAACAATCAACAGAAATATCTTGTGTATGTTTGGTAGCGATCAGTGTCATGATCTATTACTTACAGTGCCCACAACGGTATTTGAATAATGAAAAAGGGACAGAGGCTACAGCTATAATGCTATCTCTCTCCCTCCTTCCCTCCCCTTTCACCACTCTCTCTGGAAACCGCTCAGATAATTTCGTAAAATAATCCATGAGTGGTCACACGGTTTGTCAAGAACGTTCCCGTGAGTTTTGTGTAGAATCATGAAGCGACTATTATGCGCACGTAAATTAACGTTTCTTTTCTTAAGCAAGTCCTTCAGGTGATTCAATCAAAAGAAACCCACGGGAATGACGAGGTATAGTTACGAGGCACCTATACTAGCAGAATATATTTCCTTCAATCACAACTTCAAGTCATTCCTATCCTGTTTGACATCACACTTATTAGACTCTTGTAACAACACAAAAAAGGCGCGAAGACCGTTAGCGCAAAGAAATAATTTCATTTTGGTGCAACTCAAAACGGAAATTCCCTTCTAATATCAAAATCAACACGAGGCTTCACAAAAAAGATAAGTCATGCGAAATCGGTCAGCGCCAAGGGCTTCAACCATTGTATCTTAGCACGCGTAGGACCTAACCCTGAGACCCACTAACGAACAATGCGGCAGGCGGCGCGGTGCAGCGGTGGGAAACAGCGTCGGATGTCGCGACACCTCCCTTTCTTTCGTCTTTTCCTCGCTTCCGCTGCAGGGCGGGAGTCAGGGGGCTGCCAGTGCCTCTCAAAAGAAAACCGGATGGCGTAAATTTTCGTGTCGGGAACACGTCGCCTCAGACAACTTTAGATTTCGGTAAGAGTTGAAATTCAGTAAATTAGCATTTCAAATATGATTGAAAACACACCTGTCGTTGCAACACGTAGTTTGACATTTGAAGATATGGTTAGCGAAAATAAGTTTACTTTACTTGTCACTTTAAATGTGTTCATTAAAATACACTGCAATTTTATTGTGCATTAGACATCATTTAGTTGAACACTTTCTTTAGCCAGTGCTTCTGTTTAAAATGTTAAATTTTAGCCGTGGATCACGTTCTGTCGTTATCATATATCCGACTTCCTGTCTACACGAAACAGTTTCAAGTATCAAGAGAGATTCGATTTTTTTCTAGGGTTTTAAGAAGATATTTCCATAAATATCCATCTCCTCAAATTAATATAAAAATTGAATACAACTGAGGAAGTAATTGGTAACACTTCTTAAAGACAACCCAAGTAGTCATTTTCTCTTCGTTGAAAAAAAGCTTGTGACCTTCAACTGTGAAAATTCAAACGTTGACCTTGCACTTTGAAGTAGGTCACCGATGGAAGAGAGATGAGACGAGCGCTGGAAGGGCACGTGACGTGAAGGGCTGGGAGCGGGGGGGGGGGAGCGGGGGCGCGTCTTCGGAACGAGGTCGCGGGTGGCAATTACACGCGCATTAAAGGCGCGACATTAAAGAGGAATGCCATTACGCGCCGAACGCGCCCGACGCCGCCCGCGCCGCGTCTTAATAAGGCGCGGGGGCGGTGTCTCCTCGGAGGAGGCGCACGCGAAGCAGGAGACAGCGGAGAAGATTGAACACGGAGAAGATGAGGAGGAGGAGGAGAAAAAGGAACAAGAGCAATGTAGGGAGGGAAGGGAAAGAGGAGAAAGGAGTGGGGCAGAAGAGGAGTTGAGAGAGGAGGGGGACAAAGGGAAGGAGGAGAAAGAGGACGAGGAGAAAGAAGAAGAACATGAGAGAGGACAACAAAGGGTAGAGGAAGAGGAGAAAGAATAAGAGGAGGGCGGTGTCAGTGCGGAGGAGAAAGCAGAGGAGATTGAAGACGGGGAAGGTGAGGAGAAGGAGGAGAAAAAGGATCAAGAGCAGTGTAGGGAGGGAAGGAAAGGAGGAGAAAGGAGTAGAGAAGAAGAGGAGTTGAGAGAGGAGGAGGAGAAGAAAGGGAAGGAGGAGAAAGAGGAGGACAAATGAGAACCCTGGGAAGGACGCAAAGAAAGGGTGAAGGAAGAGGAGATAGAATAAGATGAATCAAAAAAGAAAGAAAATAACGCTTTTGTGGACAATGATGTGGATTAACGAGAATGAAGACAGGAAGAAGGAAGAAAAATTGGGAAAAATGGAGGACAATACTGAATAGTAATAAAAGAACTGCACAACGTAAATGAATTGATGGGATGAACAAGTAAAACTGATGGATTTCATTGTCAGATCGAAAAAAAACAACCAATATTAATATTATCTCAGAATTTTACGCATTTCAAAATTTGTGTTGTAAGATTGCTTAAACGTTTGTAGATTGCTGTTTTATACAGCTTTTCGTATCTAAATTGAGTTGTATATTGACATTTTTCTTTATTGTTTTAGGAGTTATTGTATTTCTTCGTCCACGATGAAATTATTCATAGCATGAGTGAAAGAAAAATGAGTGAATTTCTGCTTTCATTTTTGTTCTTCCGAGGAGTACAAAAGAACACCAGTGCACTTCAGTAAGTTATTACGCGGGTCTTACCCCATGTAGCGTATTGCACAAGGGTGGCCGTTTAGTTACCACTGAAGAGGAAATAGCAGTTGCAGTGCTGGCATACACGTGTGTGTGTGAGAGAGAGAGAAGAAGAGAGAGAGAAAGAGAAAGAGAGGGGAGAGAGAGAAGAAGAGAGAGAGAAAGAGAAAGAGAGGGGAGAGAGAGAAGAAGAGAGAGAAAGAGAAAGAGAGGGGAGAGAGAGGGGAAGAAAGAGAAAAAAGAGAATATTAAGAGTGACAGACAGTGAGGGAGAGAGAGAGGGACAAAAGAGAAACAATGGAAGAGAGAGAGAGAGAGGGACGAGAAGATAGAGAGTGAGAGTGAGAAAAGTGAGTCAATGTCGAGTGGTGAGCTGTGGCGTGAAGGCGGTGGAAAGAAGTCGAGGCGGTGCGGCGGGAGGCAAAGCGCCGTAATGGCGGAAGTTAAAGCGGAAGGAAGCACGGCCGGTAGCTACAGGTGTCGCTCCGCTCCGCAGAGGTCGTTTGCCCCGCCTAATGAATCGCTGATGAATCAGATCGCGCACGCCCTTTGTGACTGCCGTTCGATGACGCGCATTCTCTTTGTAGAGCCGCTCGCCGCGCCGGGTTAAAAGAGCTGACTGGCTATATCGTTTCACCTCCACCCCCCCTCCATGTGGAATTAACGACGAGACGTATTAAAAGGACGATTGTGTTTTCACAACTCGAGGCCTTAATTAATACAACTAGTACTTCTTGAACAAATACTGCCAATGTAGAGAGTAATCGTCTCCGTACAAACGGTAAAAGTGTGAAAAATATCAGATTTTAACGCCGGTTCCAGCAAATAAACTCTTCGAGATGTACCGTAACTTACAAAGAACTCATAATCAGAATTCTAGCGTCTTTTGCCAAGATTCTAACAGGCGTTTCTAGTACAATAGGAATCTGAATAGCATTCGAGAGTACCGCAGCAACGGTGCGAAATTAGTGCGTCCTTAATGGCTTTTCCAGCTATAACTTTCCACTAGCGCTGTGAAACCCTTAAAACATTTAAAAAATTTAAATTACTAGTTACGGTCGGCTATAAAAGTTGGGTGCTAAACAGCACGCGGGCAACTCGAGCCTTGTGGGAGGGGGACGTGGGGGTGGGGAACGCGCGACGAAGCAGGCCGAAAGGAAAAACCCCAATAAGCGAGCGGCGACCCCACGCGCGAATGGAAGCTAAAACGAGGTTGTAAACAGTGAGATGGCAGAAGAGAATGAAGTGTTTGTATATTTGTAAAGAAATGAAATAAAAAAACACACAAAATAAAACAAGTAATATACTACTACGATGATTTTCGCCACAAAAATGGATTTAACTACAAGAGAACTGGATAAAATATTAAAAATATAAATATTGGTATAGAAACGAGTCGATTAAAACAATATTTTATTTCACTGGAATAATATTTTTGAACTTGTATTCACAGAATATAGTTGTCATTTGTCATTGTTCTCTCCCAATAAAGAGAGTTTGTTGTAATTTAATTGAGTATTTCCAAAACATTAACATTCCACATGAACGTTTCCTACAATTAAACAAAGTTTTGTAGTGGAGAAGAAGATGTAAAACTAGTTCGTATATATTTGTCTGAAAACGGTATTTGCTACAAATTTTACATTGTCTAAGTCAAATTCGAGCCGAAAACGAAAGTGTCTGAGCAAGTGAAACAAACATCTCATATTCTCTTAGAAGCAAAGTTATTCACTGCACCCAGTCATCAATTTTCAAATTTAATTCTCAAGAGCAAAATTATGTAAGATAAAAATAAAGGTTACCGCGAAACGTTGCAATGACATTAACTGAGCACTATAGAACAGAACTTTCATTTTAAGTACTTAAAACCTTCAACAAAATAGTGAACTCAAAATATATGTTATCCACGTTTCAAAAAGCGATTAAAAAACACAGCCAACAAGATCTTCTGGCAAGTGTATTCAAATTGGCGCTCGATGAAAGATATGGAAAAGCTAGAAGAGCTCATACATGCATTTAAATTGCATTTAAGAACTAATTTTCCGCTTCAGCAACAACACATGAATAAACCGCATATGATGTCCTTGAGGAGGTCAATACTCGCTCATGCAGCGTTCCAATCTACCATCAAAAGAGCTGTCAGCTAGTTAATGCCCAAGGGATATATAATTCCCTAAGACATTCCTTTAACGGATGCTCTGATGCGCAGGGAACGATAAATTCCAACAAGCACTACGGAAAAAAAATTAACGCATTAATAGTTCTGAGAAGAATAAAGGCATATTATTATTGTTATTATTATTATTATTATTATTATTATTATTATTAAGGGTAATGCTATTAATATTTTAAGATGTTTCAAGTAAAGAAATCGATCTAATTATAATTGAAATGTAACAACAATAACTTACATAACTACAATGATTTTAGTTGGAAGTTTTTGTTCCATTTTGGAACGGGAAGAGTATTTAAAAGGCGGTTTCCTCCTGAGCTGAACAACACTAATTTAATACAAGAGACATGTCGATGTATCAATTTGGTTTGTTTATGTGTATTTGTTTAGAATGCGAATGCAAAATATTTGGGTTTTTTTCTTCATTTACTACCCTTGAGAGTTTCCTCTCGAGAGTTTTCCTCCATCCCATCCCAGCCCTCCCTGAGCCGCGGTCATCGCCACCAGCACGTGCCCTTCGCAGCACCCCTCCGTCGAAGTCCTTGCGTTCGCCGCAGATGGCCGGCTACGCTTGGCGAAAGACGGAAGCACGGTTGCTGCACACAGCGCTCGCCGCGGCGCGCGCACGCAACGCTATTATGTAGCATTGCCAGCAGCCCTCTCCGCCCCGCCCCGCGACTAACGATTGCTTCGCTTCCTAAGCCGTCGTGTTCGCGGGCGCGCATCTCTCGCTGACAGCTGGAACACGAGAACGCTCCCACCGCCCCGCGCGCGTTCGGCCGTCCTACCAGAAGCCTGTTGTGGATTGGCGGACAGTGAGACTCTTGACTGATTGATTGATGTTTCTGAGCTCGTCAACGGCTGTAAGTAATGAGTCCCGTTTAGAGTAGAGAATGTTTCTATTCCTGGAGGTGGAGGTGCTTTCTCCCCGTTGGATAATGAAATCCGTCGACAACCTATACGGCGACTTGCAAGGGAAATCCTCCCCCCGCCGGTTTCTCTAACTAGCGAGGCACCGCCTCAGCCGGGACAATGTCTTAGCTCCCAACTGGTCTCCCGTTATGTGTGGTTGCGTAGTGCATGTAAGTGTAAGTGAGAGTGTAAAGGGAGAGGGTAGGACAAGAAAAGAGGAAGGAACTATCGCGCGCGGCTGGTGGCTCGTTTGTGAGGGTACGGCTCCAGCATTCGCCTAGTTTGAAAGAAGAAACAATGGAAAACAATGGATCAATGCCGCTGGCCGCTAGAATTCTCCTCCGTGTAGCAGCTGAATTCGACCCAGCTAAGTAGCTACAATAGAAAATCCGCCCCGTCAAGATTCGAACCCTGAACCCCTCGGTTACAGTCGCCGCAGACAGCGGTAACGCTGACCGGGAGCTAAATTCAGCCGGTGAGAGACTCTAGCGGCTGGGACCTCTCGCAATGGTGGTAAGGGATGATACATGTGAGTGTGAAGTCCGGGGAGTGGGGAAAAATTGAGAAGAGCTGTAGGGGACCAAAGGGAGTAGGAAGATACAGAAGGGAGGAGGGAGAAAAGAACTGAGAAGGCGTTGTGTGATGTGGCAACACTTGGGACGATTTAAGAAGAGGAGGACTTTCAGAATGTGACGTAGGATAGAGAGCAGGCAAGGAAAGCTCACGAGGAAGAAAAAAACGCAGTAAAATAATGAAGAATAACATATTAGCTGTGAACACATTCTTTGGAATAAAATCTTTTGAACTGGGCTGCAGTAGTATAAAAAGCGGATGTGTCAAGAAATCGACCGAGGTAGAGTGAGCACTGTACGTAGAAGAAAAGAGGGCTGTTTTGCAGTTTGGAGGGGAGGCTCTGAAAAGAGATAGAAGATTGAGAGCGACTTGGCAGGAATGTAACTGCAAAAGACTGGGGAGATGAGGGACAACATAACAAAAGCAGGTAGGAATGAGCAGTAAGAGGGGAGCATTAAGGAACGACGAGACAGAGTCAGAAAGAAAGAGACAGAGATATGCAGCAAGAAAGAGATTGGTGGTGTCGCTAATCGGCAGAAATACAGCAGAGGGACTGAAATTGTGTACGAGAAGGACGCTTTTCATTTTTAGGGCAAGAGAGAAAAAAACTGATTAGTGCCGCCAGTGACGAGCAGATCGCAGGTAAACATTATTCGCGAGCGGGTAAACAACCCGTTGCAGAGCGCGCGTCGCAGGGCCCAGCGGCGCCAACCCACTTCCGCCTTGCTCCCGGCCCCCTGGAGCGGCACCCACGCGACGAAGGACGCCGCCCTCCGCTTGCGACAAGGAGCAGCCGCATGTCGCAGGTCGGAGCCTCGCACGCTCTTTTACGCTGGCACGCATGCACGCCCGCCACCAACTCCCCCGCAGGGAATCCCACGCTGTCATTTCCTCTTTGCGTTTCACGGAACAGAGTGGAACAGTTCTGTCCCCCTCCTCGTACATTATAGAATCCCCTCCGCATGATAAATTTAATAGAAATGAAAGAGAGAATTTGCACATTTATTTATGCTGTAATGAAATTGAAATGACAATTCTAAATACAAATGTTGCTTTTAATATTTGTTAAATTACGATCAATGCAATTATAACACGGCGTAACAAAATTATTAATGTTGTGACTTAAATATATAATGGAATCAGCGTTTCACATTGTACATATGTCATAATCATATTTTTTTCTGATTACATAAGTATTTCTTATTGCAATAAGAAATGTTTTGTGAATCACAGCAATATAGAAGAAATTCATCGAAAATGTGACAATTACGAAAAGTAAAACTAATTCAGAAGAGCTATTCCTGGATATATTTCAAGAGTTGTAGTCACAGTCAATAACGTCTAGAGAGAGTAAATACAGCTTGAAGCAGTCTAGACGGTTTCTCAGATATATCGAGAAAGACTTTTCCGATTCTTTAGCACCATATTTTCAAACGTCAGTTGGATAAGATAAATCTGTCAGCTTCAGTTGCACCGCTGTCTCAAATATTTCAGGAAGAAGAAACGGCCGAGATTCGACTCTCAGTCACAGCCCGGTGAACAAACGCACGGAAGAAATGTGTCCAGACAGCAGAGTGAAAATAAAGATAAGAGAAATAGGGAAAATATAGAAAGTAAAAATAGAGAAAGTATAAATAAATGGAGTAAATCAAATAACATCACACGTGAAATACAAATTTAATAGTAATCTGAAAATGGGCTAGACATATTAAATAACGATATTAAGATGGCACAAACATGAATATATTCGTATTTAAAAACGAAGTATTAAAACAGAATTATTTCTTCAAAAACGAAAGCAAAAAGTCCGCAATATGCTGAACTACGTACTGAAAAACATTGTAAAGACTAGTTAACAAATGAAAATCACTCCGGTACATCAATTTCTAGTACTTTAGGTGAGTTCTGATTCTCTTTCATTATATTACACTTATCATTACTAGTTGGACGGTAAATGTTTTTTCCCACGACGAAATGTTTATGGAGCAAAAGGCTCAAGAAATATTTTGAAAACATAAATGATTTGTAAGTGAGAATTCTCATATATTTTCTGGGTTAATCTACAGATGTCAATTTTCAGAAAAGAACATATATAATAAAACTAGAAGAACAAAATATCTTCAGCAACGACAAAGCTACCTGCATTGCGAAACAATGAACAGACAATCTATTCATTCAAACTTTCTTATAAACCGAATATAGACCTGAGGAAGGAATTATGTTGCAACCTCCAACCCACTGCTCTCGATCTGCCGCTGGCCGACGAATTTAATGTGCCGCACAAACACGAATCCAGGCATAAACTTATGGCCCGATGCATATCAGCCTCATGACAAATGACCTTGCACCGGGTGGCGGGCACCATGCGGAGCGTGAATTACGCAATTACTACGCACGGGAGCGGCACGCTTCACCGCAACCTCCACCGCAAGAATTAAGTTACACATTTACTCCACGCAGTGCGTATCCATCCTCGTGACACGCGTCTAATGGCATTACCACGTCTCTCGCCGGTTGAGTCACGCCCCGCACCACAACGCGCTGAACCCTTAAGGTGCCGGCAGACAGAGCGCGTGTGCCTCCAAGAGACGAGGAAAGCCGTGAAATCCTGCGGCGAACCCCACGATCCCCTCGAAGCGGGACTCACCCTCTCGCCGCAGGATGCGAGCCTAACTCGCGGCGACACATGCCATTCTGCGGGGGGGGGGGGACGGAAAGGATTGGCCGTTGGAGGGTGCGAGCGAGAGAAACGGTTCAAACAACAGACGTTCGGTCGCCAGCGTCCAGGTGGCGGATTTGCACCACTCTTTTCCACACACGACAGTTGGGTACAATATAACACTTAACTGCCAGTCTACCATATGGCACGTTCGGCTTCAACAAATTCTTATTTACTTAGAAAAGATATGTGGGGGAGGGATCAAAACGACAAAATGAGAGGAGACTAACCACACAAATTCGAATACATACACTGAGAAGTCTCAGATATAAACCCGATAAACGGGGCCGTTCATTCAGTTTTTTAAATGAAATTTTTTTCCATATGCACAGGAATGACTTATTTAGCAAGAGGTAGAAATGAAGCAAAACCCTTGAGATGCGTTTGGGTGAGCAATAAGAGACGACACAAGAAAACACGTGCCGCGCTGTTCATGTGGTAAGAAGATGATGTGAGGCAACTAGGAGACGATGGGAAGAGAGGAATGGAGTGGACGGGGAGGGGTATGTTCGAGTGTGAGCAGGAAGAAGCTAGAGGAGATGATAGAATGGAAAGAGGAAAGCGGAGGAATAAGCAAAAAGGTTGAGCGGAGAGGGCGGAAAAGTGTGGGAGTAGTGGTTTGGGAGTAGTGGTTTGGGAGTAGTGGTTTGGGAGTAGTGGTTTGGGAGTAGTGGTTTGGGAGTAGTGGTTTGGGAGTAGTGGTGTGGGAGTAGTGGTGTGGGAGTAGTGGTGTGGGAGTAGTGGTGTGGGAGTAGTGGTGTGGGAGTAGCGGTGAGGGAGTAGCGGTGTGGGTGGAGTGGTGTGGGTGGAGTGGTGTGGGAGTAGTGGTGTGAGTGGAGTGGCGTGGCAGAGTGATGTGGACGTAATGGTATGCGCGAAGCGAGGAACCCAGAGCGTGGTGCAGCGGAAAGAGCCAAACGTGGGCGGAGCAGCACGGGAAGCAGGCGGGCGGGCGGGCGGTGGGCGTGGTCAGTGACGCGGCGCGGGCGACTGTGTCACAACCGACGGCCTGCGGCTAATGGAAGCGCCCGTGCGTCCGCCGCACGCCGCCCCACGTGCCGCGGAATCCGACGTGCAAAGGCGCCTGCTTGGCGGCCGCACGTGGACGGCGCACGTGCCCGCTGCGGCTTCATCTCAGACAGATATAAACTGCCTCCAGCTCCACGCTCGCGTACGCTGCCGCGGCCGGCGCGGGTAATAATTCTGCGCTGTCCAGAGGCGCCCGGATTATTACGCGCGGCCACCGTGTTATTAATTCAACGACGGATGTGGAGCTGCACCTTCACTCATATCAATCAGGCGTTCACGTTTCGATTTGAGCACTATATTGGGTTAAATCTTCAAAGAAACAAAAATTTTTTGAAAAAAAATAGTAATTCTCACTTTTTCAGAAATTTAAAAGTTCTGGAAAGGCAATAAATTATAACGAATAACTGATGTAACAATAGGCGAGGCATGTTTTTCATTATATTGGAGGGAGGCGACAGAAAATTCAAAGCATTAAGGCGGCTCCACACATTCGTTTAGTCGGCGAGTAGAGAGCAACCGCTCGCCGATTCACAAGTAGTGTGGATGAGTTGCTTGCAATTTGCCAGGTGACAAACATTCGGTGCTCGCCTTACCCACTGCGTGTCGGTTGGAAACATCAAAGAAGCGAACATTCACCGAACATCAGCTTTTCGGAATTGGGCGAGTATTAGCTCTGTTCTCGGCGAATACCGAAATATGTGGAGCCACCTTTACACTGTGAACAGCGACATCATGGCGAGGAGACAGGGCGAGCCTTTGCATAGCGTGAGCGATGGAGATCGAGGCGCGGCGTACGGCTAGCTAGGGCGACTGCATTACGCATGGAGGGCGGGGGGCAGGAGCGGGTTGGGGGCAGGAGCGGGTTGGGAGGCAGGAGCGGGTTGGGGGCAGGAGCGGGTTGGGGCAGGAGCGGGGCGGGGGGCAGGAGCGGGGCGGGGGGCAGGAGCGGGGTGGGGGGCAGGAGCGGGGCGGGGGGCAAGAGTGTGGCGAGGGGCAGGGGTGCAGCGAGGGGACAGGGGCGGGGCGGGAGACAGAGGTGCGGCGGAGGGCTGGGGCGGGGCGGGGGGCAGGAGCGGGGCGGGGGGCAGGAGCGGAGCGGGGCCGGGAGCGGGGCGGGGGCAGGAGCGGGGCGGGGGGGCAGGAGCGGGGCGGGGGGCAGGAGCGGGGCGGGGGGCAGGAGCGGGGTGGGGGGCAGGTGCGGGGCGGGTGGGCAGGAGCGGGTTGGGGGGCTGGGGGAGTAGCGGGGGCAGGAGCGGGTTGGGGGCAGGAGCGGGGCGGGGGCAGGAGCGGGTCGGGGGGCAGGAGCGGGGCGGGGGCAGGAGCGGGGCGGGGGGCAGGAGCGGGGGTGGGGGGGCAGTGAGAGGGGCGGGGGCAAGAGTGTGGCGCAGGGGCAGGGGGGGAGCGAGGGACAGGGGCGTGGTGAAGGGGGGGGAGACAAAGGTGCGGCGGGGGGCAGGGCGGCGGGGGGCAGGAGCGGGGGCGGGGGCAGGAGCGGGGCGGGCGAGGACAGCGGAGCGGGGCGGGAGCGGGGCGGGGGGCAGGCGCGGGGCGGGGGGCAGGAGCGGGTTGGGTGCAGGAGCGGGGGCGGGGGGGCAGGGCGCGGGGCGGGGGGCAGGAGCGGGGCGTGGGGCAGGAGCAGGGGCGGGGGGACAGGAGCGGGGTGGGGGGCAGGAGCGGGGCGGGGGTAAGAGGTGGGCGAGGGGCAGGGATTGCAGCGAGGGACAGGGCGTGGGCGGGAGACAGGGGTGCGGCGGGGGGCTGGGGCGGGGCAGGGGCAGGAGCGGGGCGGGGGGCAGGAGCGGGTTGGGTAATTCAGGAGCGGAGCGGGGCCGGGAGCGGGGCGGGGGGCAGGAGCGGGGCGGGGGGCAGGAGCGGGGCGGGGGGCAGGAGCGGGTGGGGGGGCAGGAGCGGGGCGGGGGGCAGTAGCGGGTTGGGGGCTGGGGCAAAGCGGGGGGCAGGAGCGGGTTGGGGGCAGGAGCGGGAGCGGGGGCAGGAGCGGGGCGGGGGGCAGGAGGGGGCGGGGGGCAGGAGCGGGGCGGGGGGCAGGAGCGGGGTGGGTGGCAGGAGCGGGCGGGGGGCCAGAGTGTGGCGGGGGCAGGGTTGCAGCGAGGGACAGGGGCGGGGCGGGAGACAGGGGTGACGGCGGGGGGCTGGGGCGGGGCAGGGGGCAGGAGCGGGGGCGGGGGGCAGGAGCGGAGCGGGGGCTGGGAGCGGGGCGGGGGCAGGAGCGGGGCGGGGGCAGGAGCGGGGCGGGAGGCAGGAGCGGGGCGGGGGGCATGAGCGGGGCGGGGGCAGGAGCGGGGCGGAGGGCAAGAGTGTGGCGAGGGGCAGGGGTGCAGCGAGGGACAGGGCGGGGTAGGAGACAGGGGTGGGGCGAGGGGTGGGGCGAGGGGCGGGGCGGGAGGCGGGGGCTGGTGCGGGCGGGCGGCGCGGCGCGCTCTGGAGTGTGCTTCCGGCGGCGCCCGCGTGCGCGCGCGCGTGTGTGTGTGTGCGTGCGGGGGCGTGTGTGGTGGAGCAGCGCGGCGTCGGGCGCCGTGGACCGTCGCGCCTGCCGCCCTGCCTGCCCCGCCCCGCCCACGCCCTCGTCATCCGCGTGATGCTTTCCGCCCAGCACGTTCTCGCGCACCGCGCGACGCGACGCCAAGCCAGCAGGTCGCAGCTGCCGCCTTCGCCCCGGCCCTGCCCAGCCCTTGCGGTCGTAAACGCCACCCTCCCCAGCGCCACCCGGTGCAACCAATTGCCATCTCACAGCACATACGCGCCCCTTCAGTGTCCCCCTCTCCTATCTGGATATCGCATTTCGTAAACGGGTGCTCCCATTCAGGAGCCAAGTACATATTGCCACCAATACGGCCGAAAAGTTAAGCTTCACTTAAAGCAGCCGGAAAACTTAGACTGAAGTCCGGTTAAACAAGATCTTTTGAAATTAGTAGAATTGTTCATATATGTAAAATTCGGATGTGAAGTAAACATGTTAAGAGCCGTTAAGTATAGAACAGAAAAATCACTGTAAAGAAATAATCTAAAGGTAAATTTTCCTGACGTCGTGTGTTTTAGAATATCCTGTTGTGATTTAGAAATGGTGCTAAATATGTGATTGTTTATCCAGTTTAATATTTATTCGAACATTATGGAGTAGGAACATTAGGAATAGTTAAAATGTTTCTACCTTATGAAGAGCGATCACTATACACAGAAAAGTAATGGGACGGCTGACTCTTACCTGCAACAAAGGACAAAATATACATGTATTAGAATTTTAAACGTTGTGAAAATAACACAAGATTTCCCATCCCAAAATTATTTTTTCCAACTGATACATATACAATCAGAAATAAACAAAGGACTAAACAAACAAGGTTCTAGGTAGAAATAACAAATATCTTGGGTAAATATCGGGCAAAATATCGATGATTTCCTTGTACACAGGAAGTGCATCATATAAAACGCTTAGTTGCTCAAATTATTGTTCTGCCTACAACGGACGTTCAAAGAACATTTATACAAATTGCTGCTTGTATTACGAAGGTAATTTAAAGAAGGTAAGAAGAAAATAGAATATGGGAATTACACAAAAGGGGCAATACGTTACGAATAGTGAACGACTAAAAGGCAAAAGTGGAGAAAAAAGACCAAATTTATGACCAAGAAGAAACAATATGAACGACGCCAGCAGAAATAGAAGCACAACAGGAATAGAAGCAACGTTTGATGAACAGCACAAACCTACGCAAACCGGAAAGATTCGCAAACTAGCGGTGCTACAACATCACATGCTTTTCTCTTATCAAACACGGTATCATTTGTTGAGAAAATGGCACTGGCAAACTCGCAAATAAATCCTTTTAATTTGGCGACATTATTCCACTACGGCATGGCACCAACAACTTGCTTTCCTTTCTCTTCTTCTCCTTAGCGCGGGAGATTAGAAGGTCGCGCAAGGAGCGGTGATGGGGTGGTGGCATAGGGGAGGGGTGATGCGGGGGGAGCAATAATTGAGACAGGCGCGGAGATTAAGGATTAGAACGAGTCGCGGAGAAGGGGATTGGGGAGCGGGGCGCAATGATTAAGAATTGATACGCGAGTGCTGGGGGACGGGCAGAGGGAGGGGATAGGTGCGCTGGCGCAAGGTTTGAGGCGCGAGGAGCGTGGTGCGGGGAGCGTGGTGCGGGGAGCGTGGTGCGGGGGAGCGTGGCGCGGGGAGCGTGGTGCGAGAGCGTGGCGCGGGGAGCGTGAGCGCGGGGGGAGCGTGTGCGGGGGAGCGTGAGCGGGGGAGCGTGGTGCGGGGAGCGTGGTGCGGGGAGCGTGGTGTGCGGGAAGCGTGTGCGGGGAGCGTGGCGCGGGGAGCGGGGCGCGGGGAAATGGGTGCGGGGAGCATAACGCAAGGGGAGCGGGGCGGAAGGCGCAGGGAACGGTCGGAGCGCGGCGAGAGGAGCAGGGTGCGGGGCGCGGAGAGCGGTTGCGTGGAGCATGGAGCCGGGTGCGGGGAGGAGGTGTGGGGGCGGGGAAGGGGCCCGGAGGCGACCACAAGGCCTGGGCGTGGGGACGCCCGCAGGTGGCCGTCTGTCACCCGTGCTGCCAGCGGCGCGGCGGTGCGCGGCGGGCGGTTCTTGCCTTCGCAGGAATTCGCAGGCGCCTGCGGAGGAACGTGGACGCACCGAGCCCGACGGAGAGGGACCGCCAAAAACGACGTTGTTCCATGGCTTCTCTACCCTCTGCTTACATGTTATTCACAAAGCTAAGAATCGGGTCACTCCCAAATGGTCATGGGGAAGGTTTCTAAAGGGAAGCTGAACCCGAGACTCTGTACTTCTCAGTACAACCGCTGGTCCAGGCTCCACATTTACAGTTGAGTGCCGTGAGTGAAGAGATACCATGAGCGGTGATCGAGGGTTTTCTTTGAAGTACACCGACAGATAGTTTTGCACTGTAAACACGTAACCAGGAATGATCTTTTATGTTGTGGAATTATGTTTCATTTCTGAGCAATACTCTACATCACTTTCATTGCAAAGAACACTGAGGAGAGTACATTCAGTCATGGGATGTATACGGAAGGCGATGTCATGTGGAAGTGAGAGCGCTTAGGACAATCACATTTTTGGGTATCAAGACAGTATATTGTGTACTGAGTGTCGTATATCGTTGCAACAATGTTGACAAAACATTTATTTCTTCATTCACGAGTACATACATAGTTCGTGTTTGTACATTTCTTAACCTCTTGTTATTTTAATGAGAGGACGATACATTGCATGAATGTCTACGGCGGCACACATTTCGATTTTAACAACACAATATGAAGGGAAATATTGAAAATATAATTACCAAAATAACTTTATTTCTATTATTCCTCAGTTTCGAAAGGAGAATATGCTAAGAAGTCTTTAGGTGCGTCACTAATTAAACTCATCGACGTGTATTCCATTTTTTAAATTTTTAGTACAGTACAGTAGTAGAAAATAATTATTGAGTGAATGTTTAAATATTAATATTAAAGAGAACTGAATATCAATTCTCAATTAAATCGTTTTTGTTACTCTGTTATTAGTATTACTATTAAGAGGCAATTCCTTACTGACGACAATAAAAAGAGAAGGGACGAATTAATGTTGCCAATTCTTGCAACAATTCAAACGTCGGCAGTCTGAAGTATTCACCCGGATGCCTTCGAAAGGTCGCTATAAAGAAAAGGCAAGAAAGATAACTCGTGTTCCTTCCCGACCATTCATCTCGAAAGTCGCCACATGGCCGAACCGGGCGCCCCGCGTTCCTTCCCAGCCCTGCGGAGGCAGCCGCCGAAAGCGCCCGATTTCCCGCCCCCGCCCATGGCACGGCGCCGCGCTGCGCCGCGCCACGCCGCGTCGGCCGGCCGGCCGCTCGCCGCACCGCCGCGCCGCGGCCGCTTTGTCAACAAGTAACTGGAGCCCCGGCGCGCTTTTGTCTGCGCTTCGCACAATGGGCGGCGCGGGCGGCGGAGAAGGTGCGGTGGTAGCGGGGGCAGTGTGAGTGGTGGCGAAGGTGGTGGCCGTCGGGGCGAGGGCGGTGAGGGCAGTGACAGCTGTGGAGGCGGTGAGGGTGATTGAGGCCGGTGAGGGCGGTGGTGACAGTGGGGGCGGTGGCGGTGGTGCGGCCGGTGAGGGCGATGGTGGCAGTGGAGGTGGTGAGGGCGGAAAGGGCGGTGAGGGTGGTGAGGATGGCTGGGGCGGCGAGGGCTGTTGCGAAGGCGGGGCGGGGGGCGAGTTAAGATGACTAAGCAGGTGGCGACATAGCCGGCGTGTAGGCGATGGGTGGGCTGAGAAGGTGATGGCGGATAGTGGGCGGGGGCAGCGCTTGTATCTACGAGGGCGATGATGATGGGGATAGTGAGCAACGGGCAGTAGTTGTGAGGGGAGGGCGAGGGCGAGGGCGAAGATGATGGGGATAGTGAGCAACGGGCAGTAGTTGTGAGGGGAGGGCGAGGGCGAGGGCGGAGGGCGAGGGCGAGGGCGAGGGGCGAGGGCGAGGGCGAGGGCGAGGGCGAGGGCGAGGGCGAGGGCGAGGGCGAGGGCGGAGGGCGAGGGCGAGGGCGAGGGCATGGGCGGCGGGCGGCGACAATGGCATTGGCAAAGGCGAAGGGGGCGGAAGCGTCCGCGGTTAGGTACGGGGATCTGAGGGGTCCGCACAGCTGCTAGCTTTCCGGTTACTTCGCGACGAATTCTTTCTTTTCGAAAATGCGGTCGTGGAGCACAACACGAATTCACCAGAATCCATTGTTGATACAATAGCTGAACGTCGAATGGAAGTCCAAAGGCAATGTAACAAAGGGCCTGCACGAGGCCAATAAATTAGAAGGAATCATCAAGAAAGTCGTGACTCTATAAAGCTGTAAGGATGGTTGTATAAATTATGGAAATACACATCTCGAGAGCACTAAGTAGCCACAAGTATTCAATACGTTGATCAGTGCCTACTAAGCATTTTGGTTAATTCACTTAATTCACAAGGTTATGGTGTCCTGAAATTGGAATTCTCCGAACTTCGAAGAGGTCCGAACATTGCCATTTTGAATTCATATGTTAATTATTGAAAGTGAGAACACTATCCTACTGAATTCAATAAATACTCTCGTCTCGAACACACTCTTTGTGAATAACCGGCAACTGCGGTCATCAACAAAATGTCTCCTTCCTGATCGTTCAGTGGAAGCGAGGGCGAGAGCCAGATGGCTGAGTTGCAATTCTGATGAAGAAGCTGTGCCGCGAGGTCGGAAGGGGGCGGGGCAGGGCAGCAGGAGCTCGCTGCGGATTCGGCCGGCAGCAGGAACGACGTACTGTCTTCGGGCGGACCGACAGGAACGAACCGAACACAAAGCCGCCCCCCCCCGCCCCGCTCCCACGCCACCGCTGCGTGCCGCGCGCTCCGGAACCGCGTCGAGTTATTTATTCATTGACTTTTTTCAAATCTTGTTTTCCTCGGCCGTTTTTTTAGCGGCGACCGACCTCGGAAGAAACCTGAGGTTTCGCCGAGAATTGGGGCGCCCGGTGGAATTCTCCCCCGCGCCGGCAGACGCAAGAGCGAAGAACTGGAAGTGAAGGTTACCCTCCTCAGGGGCTACTTCCAGCAAAGACGTTCGGCCTCCTTTAGAAACTACAACTTCTTTATCATAATCACCATGACCATCGTCACATCTGAATCATTTGGCGAAAGCACGTGTTCCTTCTTTCCCTTCAGGAACGGTCATCTTCAGGCCAGTCGTTCATAGATAATGTACTATTTCCAGAAGGTAAATATTATTTCATTTAAAAGAAAAAGGAGTGTCGTACTTGTCACTGCGTGCTTTTATACTAGCGATTTGAAAATTATTACAAAGCAAATTTTTATTACGAAATACGTTAGGGGCCGTCCATAAATTACGTAACGCAAATTTCGAGATATTTTCAATACCCCCTCCCCCTTGTAACGCACTTCTCTACATCAATGTAACGCATAGTAATGCTACCTCAAACACTCTCCTTACCCCTTTAGCTTTACGTAATGTATGGATGACCCATTTAGAGGAGTATTCGTGTCCAATGTGACCAACCGAGAAAGTCGGAAATGCTAGAGAAAACATGAGAGTTTCTTCACACAGTGTACTCTTTATCTCAACAGTCCAGAGTCTACCCCGAAATGAACAGTGTCAGAGGCTAAACATCTGAACGTTTCCCCCGTCTCTTTCCTAGCAGTTTCCACGCGCTGCCTTTGTCTACGCTGTGACGCGGGAGGTCGGCGTAATATTACTTCCGAGGCAATGAAGGACATCAAACGCGGACCGCCCGGAGGTAAATGGAAGCAAATAGGCCCCGCTGGCATCCGCAAAGGCCCACCCCCAGGAGCTCATTTGCCGCAGACATCGCTGCCACCGCACGCGCTCACGCGACATCGCTGCGACATTCGCAAACCAGGTATCTGCTCAACGGTATTTTCACTCAGGAATCAGACCATTATTCAGACACAGCTCTCACTTAATGTATGATTTACCACCATCTTGCTTCAGATGGCAAAATCTCACTGGACTCCTCGTGTCAGGGGCCGCAACGTGCAGTGTCCCGTCTAAGTTTATGCCAAAATTTTGTAAATACTTGTAAATAGTAATGTAAAAATTGTATGTAAAATTTGTGTAAATGTACATTGCTATGTAAAATTTTGTAAAATATAAAATTGTAATATTAAATGTAAAATTTTCATCGAATGTAACTTAAGGGCCGTATTCAATATTAACAATTATATTTGTCGTTTTCTTTTAGCTTTTTTGTTTTAATAAAGAGTTTTGTACAACACTTATTTTTTTCTCTCAAAGCGAATTTGTTAAGTAGTCTAGAATGGAATAGGGGCTAGCGCCCGGGTACCGATCTTCCTACTACGACTAGGCTGTCGCTTCTTTTTTTTTAATTGATTTTAACATTTGTTGCGTCATTACGCAACGCGTCTCTTAAGTCCTTGGGCGTTGAGCGTAAGTCGGAGTAATCCATCATTAGCAACAGCGCTCTCTATAATTACATCAGCGCTCTCTGTGTGTCACGTCTCGCCTGTCAATTGTCAAGAGGGCCGCCAGGTAGCATCTCCGTGTACGCACCTCACACCGCGCGCCCCAGCGTCACTACCCAGCGGCCAGAATTGGAAGGAATATGGAAGAGGGTAAGGTTTAGAACAAAGGTTGGACTAGCCCTTGTGAAGCAGCCGAACTCGTTTTCAACGCAACAAATTTCACATGAGATCGACGGGAATCGAAACCGGACCTCAGTGGTGAAGGGCAAGCGACTTTGCTCTGAGCCACGAGACAGCATGACGCTTCGGTCATGTACACTTAAGTTATATAATGAACACATATACTGTGGAATCAGACCTGCTGAACAGAGCCGCTGAATGTGCACGTGTAGTTTCAAATTGCGTTCTTGTTACAGGGTACTTAATTATTCGAGAGGTGCTAGGGATTGCCTCTCGCGCGTCGGAAGGTGGTGTGTTGTTCCCTTCTGGAAAATTAATGTTCTCGTCAGGGGTATAATTAAATATTATCTAGCGGCCTCAATTTAGTTTTTTTAATCTTTAAAATATATTCAAATCATGGAAACAGTGAGAAAAAACTTTCTGAAGACCAGCCTTATGATTAATACCAGCCTTTGCGTTTAGTGCTGCTGAAGTTGTCTCCGTCAATTGATCGATACTTTCCGACGGGTTTTGATGGCGTTTTGAACATCCCTTTAGGTACTGGTTATTTGCACGTAGGAACTGCACAGAACTGCATTAGACTTTCAGGTTTGGGGTAGCCACACATTGAACATTTAATATTTTAGCCAATCTACAGTTTATTGTCACTCTTGATTTTTTTCATGTCATCAATTTTTCACACACACGAGATTCTTTGTTCGAAATAGAATATAGTGATTTTCCCTTCCGTTAATAGTATGTCGAATCTCTGCGATTCAATTACTTTTTTGTAACCGACATCAAAGCATTCGACATTCTTGTCAGTTTGTCAATTCATCATATAAACTACTTTTTACGGAATATGTCTTTCACTACTCTGTTTCAATTAAGCAAATTCCGCAAAATAACAGCACTTTTTTAATTCCTAAATGGAGCGGAGGGCGTTCTCTTCAGCGTTGAAAGAGAGCAAGGATGAATCGATAACATGAAAAATATTCACCCGCACCTAGAAGTGAATCGATCACTGAATTTGTGAACATATTCCAGTATCTCGATTGTTTCCAAGCGCTTAATGGTCTTGTAACGCCACTGGACCACCCCAAGCAACGCCACCGCTTCCTCCAACTCCTCTTGCACCTCCTCCTCCATCTTTTCCTTCTTTTTGAGGATTGATTAGTAATTCCAGGACCATCAACAACTAAGGTCATTCGTCTCGTAAGTGTAGTGCATGTTTTTTTCTCGTCAGGTGACGGTAATCTTCCCTCGCTGGATGCTGAGACCTACCGTCGGCTAGAAGGGTTTCCCCAAAAGGGTATCCCCCACCAGCAGGTACCACTCCAGCCGGGACATGCTCGAAGCTCCCAACCGGTCTCTTGGTATGAGTGGTAGTGGAGTGCTGTTTCCTCATCTTTCTCTACGTTTTCCTTCTCCTGTTCCTCTACATTCTGCTTCTCCTCCTCCTCTATCTTCTTCTCCTCTACCTTTTGCTTCTTCTCTTCCTCTATTCTCTCTTCCTCCTCCTCTACCTTCTCCTATTCCTATTCCCCCAGTCCCTCCTCCGCCTCTGGCTTCGCCACCGCCTCTCCTCCTTCTCCTCCTCTACCTTCTCCTATTCCTATTCCTCCACCTCCTCTGGCTTCGCCACCGCCTCCCTTCCTCCTCCTCCTCCTCTACCTTCTCCTATTCCTATTCCTCCACCTCCTCTGGCTTCGCCACCGCCTCCCTTCCTCCTCCTCCTCCTCTACCTTCTCCTATTCCTATTCCTCCACCTCCTCTGCTTCGCCACCGCCTCCCTTCCTCCTCCTCCTCCTCTACCTTCTCCTATTCCTATTCCTCCACCACCTCCTCCCCGTCCGTCGCCAGTGCAGCGCCGCCGCGGGGTCGAAAGGTTCGCGGCCGCGGCGCCCGCGGGGCCAGCGGCCCATGTCGCCGGTCCCACTATCGACCTCAGTGCAGGCGGCGGCGGCGGCTCTCTCGTGCGGGCGACCGGAGGAGGGGGCGGTGGAGGGGAGGGGGGATGAAGAGGCACCGGCAGAGCAAAGGGCAGCAAACGACAAGGGACACGAGGCCAGAACAGCCACTGCCCGCCCGCCCGCCCGGCCGCCGGGCGGCACGGCGCGGCGCGGCGCGGCGCTGCGGGGCGGCGTGTGCGCCGGGAGGAAGACGGCGCCGGCAATTTCGGGGCCGCGGCCGGCCGCCAGGGCGCAGCGCAAACACGGCTCCTTCCTCGCTCTCCCGAAAGAAATATCGAGGCTGCAAGGTGAGGAAGAGGCCGCAAACCTTTGCACGGAAGAATTCGTTATTTAATAAAGTTACACCTCTGTGCGCACTGCACATTATTACAAATCAATGCAGAAGCATTTTAAACTCATGAGTTATCCCTACAGGGTTACCGTTTAAATCAACAAATCTTTCGGAACAGTAGAACAAACAGGGGAGAAATGTTGCGTGATTTCTTTCAATCTATTAAGAATATCAATCATACGACAGTCAACATTCGAAATTTCTCACTATTTTCTCGCCTTAAAGGTGATTTTTTTAGAATATTTTATTTCAAACTTGAGAATTAAATGTTTGAGTACGTCAAGATTCATCCCGTGTTCGGCAATTATTGTTTTTATACTTTTAAATATTGTTTTTATTCAGAATATTCAAAGCATCTTGTTGACTTCATAGTTGTAATATAGATGAATAGAAATATTAAAAATGAATGTTAGGCGTGAAGGATAAACTGAAGAAATTAAAAGAAGACACAAGTTTGAAAATGTGTTAATACAAAACGGCCGATACTGCATGCGAAAAAAATTTGCGGGGAAGTGGAATATGTCTCTGAATATCAAGTTGACAGTCGAAACCCTAATGCCTGCCTTGAATCGAGGTCGTTTCTTGAGAAGGATCGTAATAATAACGAACGAACGCGCAGACGCGTGAGAAGATGAAGATAAAGAAGAAAAAGAGAAATTAGAAGATGAAAATGAGGAAGTAAAAGAGGAAGAAGCAGAACACGTAGAGAAGGAACAAAGTGAAGATTAAGTTAAAGGGGATAATTTGGTAGAAGAAGACGAGGGTGACCAGAGATGAGAAGGTGAAGAATATCAAGAGAAAAAACGCCCAAAAGTAAAATGACGCAGAGAAAAAAACAACAACGTGTAACTCTGCAGAGACGAATGTATAGTGTGCCAGGAAAGTCTTTTCGCACTAGGCCGAGTCAGGGCCTCCTATTAAAAATTGCATTTATGTTGATGGGAAACAGATCGTTGGAAAACAAGTGAATGGGCCAACACTTCCAGCATCTGTTATGATTGTGCTGAGTGTGGTCCTTACGGTTTCTTTTGTTCCACGCTACTACAAACGTTTGTTTTTGTTATTTAAGGTCGCATCAATTACTAGGTCATTAGCAACCACTATTGGATTGAACGTTATGGTATGACGATGAAACGTTATGGTGATGATAGGGGGTGAAAGGACGAACACATAGAACCATGCCCGAGGCGGGATTCGAACCCGCGACCCCACGGTCCGAGATCACTACGGCACTACTGGCTTAGCGATCCAGGAGACGGGGCCGACCAACAGAATTTTTGTACACGTAAACTTCCGCGGCTAAAGTCACGTAATATTGAAGGAAATCCAGAAAAGGAAATACATGTGAACTTTTCTTGCCTGCATCTTCTTCATAATGAAAGAAAAGGCTTGATGACTGGGGACACGTCATACGTGCTGAATGCACTTCAATAAATCGTGGAAAAAGTAAGAAATGGAGCTTTGGTGACATACTTTTTTTTGTTGCAAGCACCAAGGTGCCAGTCACTGTCTGGACGAGAATTCTAGCGGCCGGCTGCTCTGATCGGTAGTTTTCTGTGGTTTCTCCGATCAACACCAGACGAATGCCAGAGAAGTACCCTAGCAAACGGGCCACGGACCGCGCGCGATATTTCCTTCCCCTTCCTTGTCCTATCCTCTCCTCTTACACACACACACACTTACACTGACATGCACTTCACTACCACACATACCGGGAGACCGGTCGGGAGCTTACAGCTTGTCCCGGATGGGGCGATGTAGCTTGATTGAGGGGAAACCCCGCTAGTCGATGGTAGGTCGACGCCAGATCTCGCCATTCAGCGGGGAAAAGATCATCGCCACCTCCCGAGAAAACACGCACTACACTTACGGGACTAACGACCTAAGTAGTTGACGCGCCCGGAAACACGAATCAATGAATCAAACCAAGATGCCTCTGCGGAGAGACTATTCCCAGCGCCTGATGCGTCCGGCGCGCGGAGCGGAGTCGCGAGCAAGGCCGAGGCAGCGCGCGGGGGTGGCGGCCAGTCCAGGCGGCTCGGGCGGCGGCCGTGCTTCCGGTCGCGGCGGCGGGGGCGGGGGCGGCGGTCGGACGAGGGCGCGCCCGCATCCGCCGCACGCGCCGCCGCGGCCGCCTGGAACCTCCGCCCCCGCTTCCGCCCTCGGCCTCAACCCGCTCCGCTCGTGTGCCTCCCCCGCCCCCGCAGCCAAGCGACACAGCAGGCTTTGGTCTCGAGCATGGGCACTTCGTGGCCGACTCAACGACTACGCTTGCCACATGGAACTCTACGCTTTGTTTATTCTATAAAAATAAGGTGTTCGTTCATTTGATTGTAATTATCGCAGCCTCAATAATAAATTCAAATGAAATAAATAGGCTTGATGTGTACTTGATTGTTAATAATGATCACATCATCCGCTGATGGAAGCAGGAACACATCACGACCATGTCAACGTCTGCGAATGCCAGATGCACCACTATACTGCGAATATTGAATAAAAACAAAAAGCTGTTGGTAGAGTTGATTGCTATGATCGCAGCCTCCGCTGGGGCAAGCGCGGATACATCAGGACTGCGTCAGCCTCTACGAATGCTAGATGTAACATAATGTACATTCAATAGATAGGCTTGTTTGTAGTGACCGCAGCCTCCACTGGGTGAAGCAAGGCACGTGAAGACCACTTCCGCGTCTAAGAATGCGAGATGTAATATCACTGTCATACCAACGTTTTATAATTAATTCAATAAATATAAAATGTGTTGTTTATTTGTAATGCTCGGGCATTTGTAGATACATCTTCTGGAACATCCTTCATATGGACTTATGTTGCTGAGAATGATCATTTCAACTCCTGTATTTGCTACCAGGAATAAGTACATTGCTCTTTAAACAACTCTACTTCGTTACCACTGCAGGTGCATCGAGGTGAACGTGTTGACGTCTTCTGGTTGCAGAAATTATTCTGATCTATGCTGTGGTACGCTTTCAAGCTTCGCATTTTACTAGAATTGCTCCTGCGGAACCGTTAACCGTTGCAGGCCATTGTGAACATACAGAATTATTGCGTTCCTTTAGAATGCTTTGAATCGTGAGATTCGCAGAAAGTCACGTAATATTGAAGGAAATACAGAAAAGGAAATATACGTGAACTTTTCCTGCCTGCATCTTCTTCACAATGAAAGAAAAGGCTTGGTGACTGGGAACACGTCAAACTTGCAGAATACACTTCAACGAATCGTGTGAAAAAGTAAGAAATGGGACCTTGGTGAATTTCGTAAGCTTGGGAGAAGTGACTGAGGAATCCAAATGATTGTCGGTGGGTAGTGAGAAGTGCACTTCTCTTAGGCACCCACGGCCAGTTAAGGGCTTAAATCGAGAATGCAATGTGAATAAATCTGGAGGTCTTAACAAGGTATTATTGCTAGGATCAACGTCTTTCCCTGAAATATTAAGACCAATTCGTCTTAAATATGGCGAAGTCCTCAAATTCGTATGCATCCTTTCCGAACGCGGTTCTCAGTTTCAATCGTCCTTTATGAAGCCATATTCTGCCAAGACCAATGTCCACTAAAACTGCAGATACATTTATAGGGTGATCTATGGTGAAGTGGGCAGACCGTTCACTTCTAGAGCTGGGACCGCTTCTGCGGTGGATTGGGTCAGCGAAAGATTTTCTCGAGAGGGCCCTGCTGAGGGATGCCCCGAGCCATCCTCTGTTCCATTTCGCCCTGAGGAAGGTCGCAGAATGGCGGGAGAACCGTTGGCACCTGTTCCCATACTGCGATTTTCGTAACTTCGTCCCTGACAGAAGTCAGTTTCAAGGTTTCATCCAATTGGGAGCTTAAACGTCACCATAGTGACGTCACTATCACGAAATATAAGCTCCCGATTGGATGGCAGCGAAACAGCTGATTCCTGTAAGGGACAAAGTTACGAAAATTGCAGTATAGGACGCGGCGTATCCCGGTCAGCCAAGTGGAAACTGACTCCGGTTGCGGAATCCTACGCTCTCTGCTTACCCTAGATCTCCCGAACCCATGCCCGTCAGACTGGGACGCCATGGCGGAGCCCTATTCTTCCAAGGCCGTAGTACCAGAGAACTTGCGTAAATACCGCCAAATCCCACTTCCTCCGCATCCACCTCCTCGTGCGCTTCCTCCCGGCCCGTACCTCCCCCAACCGGTTCCTTGAGCGACCCCTTCCTGTGCGCCCCCACCTGCCGGTGGGCAAGGCGTCGCGACGCCGCCGCCGCCGCCGCGCCGCGTCGGCGCGTGCGGGGGCGCGTGGCGCGAAGCCCCACTTCCTTCCGTCGCCGCCCCCCTCCTCCCCCCGCCACGACCCCACTTCCCTTCCGGCCACGCGGGCCCGCGTTCCGCCCCGCTGACCCCGCGCCTTTGTCCCGGCTCCTCCGCGCCGCGTCCGCCGCTCAATGGCTGGCTACTTTTCTTAATGAATCGCCCTCAACCGCGCAGGAACTGCTGGACACGGGAATCACAAAGCAGGCATTCCTGGAGTGCGACGCTGGCAGCGGGCAGTGGGAGACAATTGGTTGGAATTTAACTACGGTTCAGAGGAGGGGGGAAGGTAATCTGTTCAGATGCCGATTCGATTGGGTTTCTGGAAATTTGGTAATTAGCTAAGACATTCAGATCATTGTCTGGAGAAATAATATTAGAGACGCTCAATGGACTGCTGTCTTAGTTCTCGAACTGAGACGAGATCGAGATCACGAATCACTCCCAGAGTTAAAGGACATGGTACTGGGTGCGCGAGGGAAGTGGCTGGAAGTTTACTTCGTTTCGTGCGCAATAGGTCGGAAGTTGAGGTCCTAATAGCAACGTTTTTTTTTCCGACATAAGCAAAATTACTACGGTTAGTAATCTCAGCGCTAAGCGGATATTATTGATACGCTCCGAAAATAGCTATTTCTCTTCATGAATCGCCCTCGACCGCGCAAAAACTAGTGGAATTACAAAATATTGATGTCCCAAGTTACAGCTCGGTGATGGTACCGGCTGACATATATACAAACATAATTACAGGACTAAATATTGTTTTATGTGTAATACCTGCAAGTCGACTTCTCTTCGTTGCCAGAGAACACCTAGATCCAGGTTTCAGTGGATTTTCAAAATCTGATTAATAGCAGGGACAAACAACTCTCAGGAGTTAGGATTCTAGATTTGGTTTTCTGAATATATGTAATTGAGATTTGCGACAATCAAAATAAGTCAAAGGCTCAATCAGGGCTACTGTAAAGAATGTTATGGATTGTGCATGAATTTTCGTTTCCCTCTCTTTGTCCTCATTCTTATTAATTATTACATAAACACACACACACACACATAATCAATAAATAAAACAAACAACATCGTGTCCACATACGTGTCAGGAAACCAATCGGAGGGCTTACTGTGGAAGGTGCGTTCCTGATAAGGTTGTGTTGCGAAAGGAAAACCAATATATCGGCGAGAACGTGCCAGTCACCGGTCGCAGTAGATTAGAAGCTACAGTAATTTGCCGACACCCATTAAATTGTACTAAGGACAATTTTGTCCTTTTGTTATATTACGTGAATTGGAAGAGGAGGAAGAGAAGAAAAAGAAAATTTTATAGAAAAGTCTGGTAATGGTGTGCAATATCGCACAATACTAGAGTACTACTGTAATGCTGTTAGTGCCAAAATATAAAACGCAGTCAGCTGTGAGTAATTTGAGCAATTAAATTGACTAGAAACGCTATACTACTTTTGAAATCATTCATCATAACGTCTAATCAGATAATAAAATAGGGAAATGAGAGATAACGTGGTTGATTTTCTATTTTATTACGCATAATTCCCTACTTCCTCAAATAAAAATATAAGAGGGTAAGCGGACCCCATATTCCACATACTATACATTAAAAACAGCGGAGAAAATCAAGTCATGTTTTCCAGAGTTCATTTCTCATCGTACCTCTAAGGCAAACCAAGCCTCTCTTTAAAAAATTTTTGCAGAGACGCCTCATTTACATGACGTTCAAAGGATGTGTAGGAAGGAGTAGAGCTTGTTATAACGACGTCCGCGTCTAGCTCTGCGGCAGAGCAGGGGGCGAGGAGGAAACGGGGGCGGTGGGGGGAGACTTCACCGCGGGAGCCCAGCTCCTTTGCTGCAGGTGACGAGTGACGGCGCGGCTGCCGAAAGTCGATAATATCGACAGCTCCCTTCTGCTGACGGCGTTGAATACACATCGTTACCCGAACATGGATTGTCGGAACTTTTTCGATATCCCCGGAAAAATACCGCCCTCCTTTCAAGGAGGTTTGTTTACGTCAGCGAAATCCCGCGGAACTAGCATTATTCCCCCAAGAGGTTCCGTGGTGTCAGCAGCCACATTCTGGCACGGTACGTGATGAAGGGAAGGGAATGCAAATAGCCCTGCTATTGTTTAACTACATAAATTTTGTTACATTATCATAGCTTTTTACGTAACCGTGGGTTTAACCATCTAAACAAGGAACGAGTCACGAAAGTCAATTAATGCGTTGTGTGTAGTTGCACTGTTTGTGGTATACAACAACTTTAACACAGGCGTGAAAAATAGTAGTACCTAACGCTGCATGAAAATAGAAATATCAAAAAAATAAATTTTCGACGTACTAAATTGAATTGAGTTGGTAACGATAAGGCAGCCAGTCAAATTTAATTACGTACACACATTCAGTATTTTATGTCGCACAGGTGTGCCAACCAAGGAAACCAGTCGTTCTCCAGCTGAGCTTCAGAATTAAGACAACGTACAAACTACAAACATATTTTTCCCTCTCCGCTCTTGCAACCACGGAAGCTAGCAGAACACGTCAAAACACATTCAACTATTTATTTATACACAAAAATAACTATACTATTAACTACATAATTCATCACTCCAAATAAATAACTTAAAGTCCCTAGAGTGGCTCCTAGCGTGCTCGCTTTCTATGAGACGGCGCCGGATTCGATTCCCGGCCGCGGCAAAAATGAAGCTGTATACAATACAAATCGCCTCACTTTCTAGCTGTGTCTCGAAAGAAAAAGCTCAGTCAGTCCAAGTATACAAGGTATGATGATAAGAGTGCGTCACGCTCGCCACACGTCTCCCTTATCCCCCAGGCGTGGATAATAACAAAAAATAGGGCCCAGACCTGGGAACACCTCTCGCTGGCAAAGTCGCATTAATCCGACCCTAAAAGGCCAATTATATACATACATAATAAGTATCACCCCAACACCGAATTATCTAATCAAAGAGTCTCGCCCGTGCGCCTACTCGGAGTTTACACACAAGCTCCGCCAGGAGGCGGCAGTCGCGGGTCGAGGGCTCCGAATCGGGCGGTCAGCTCTCCTTCACGCGCGGCGATAAACCAGCCGAGGCTCGTGTAAACGCGCCGCTCTCCGCTGACGAAATATATAGCGGGCCGCGGGCGAAGGGCGCATTTGTAAGAAACCGCGATAGCACTTTATCGGCGGCAATAAAGTAACGGCGCGGGTAGGCGCCCGCCCCGCCCCGCCGCGGGCTCCCGCCATGCCAGTGCCCGTCGCGGGGCAGCGCCGAAAGCGCCGTGCTCGCCCCCGCCTCGCAGGCGGCCGGTGGATTGATTGATGGATTCTGATTCCGGGCGCGTCAACTACAGAGATCACTAGTCCCGTAAGTGTAGTGCGTGATTTTCATCGGGAGGTGGCTGTGATCTTTCCCCGTTGGATGGCGAGATCCGGCGCCGACCTATCGTCGACTAGCGGGGTTTCCCCTCAACCAGGTACCTCCCACCAGCGGGACACCGCCCCAGCCAGGACAAGCTGTAAGCTCCCGACCGGTCTCCCGCTAAGCGTGGCAGTGTAGAGCATGTTAGTGTAAGTGTGTGTGGAAGAGGAGAGGATAGGACAAGGAATAGGAAGGAAAGATCGCGCGCAGTCCGTTTGTTAGGGTACTGCTCCGGCATTCGCCTGGTGTTGATCGGAGAAGCGGCCGGTGGAGGAGGCGGTGTTCGCTTCCCCTTACCTGCCATTCGCGATTGATTGATTGATTGCTAGTGATTCCGGGCGCGCCAAGGGCTAAGGTCATTAGTCCCGTTGTGTAGCATTGGAAATTGTTACATGCCGTTCCGAGTGAGACCAAAGTTTCTGGACGGGCTGTGCTGTTTAGCGCGGGAAGAGGATTAGGGCGTCGAGAATCACGGAAACGTGCGTGTGCGCGTTGACTTTTCGATATTATTTCTATGATAAAAAATTACACCTAAGCTTATTTTCCATAAACTTTAGCAGGTCCTAAAAGCTACAACATCGTTGTGAATGAATACAAATATAAATGTGTACATTGCTACACCGCTAATATTGCCATCTCATCACATTAGGGAACACACTAAATAATTTAGATCCAGAGTAATACACGTTAAATAAATGTGTATTACTAAATTGAAATGTTGCGAGAATTCGCAAAGGAAAAAACCTCAAAAGTTTGACAAATAATGGGACATACAGACGCATAACAGTAATAGCGTATTGTTTAGTGCAATAACGTTGATTATCAAGAAAATTGTATTTAAGTATCATAAGGACTCTCAATAAAATGTGTCATAAGAGACGAACGATTTCATCAAACCAGCATGTCATAAAACGCAATAATTAGGCGTTATAAAATGAAAGAAAATAATGAAGGCAGGAAGCGAGTTAAACCTGCTTGCCTTTGTTGCGCGGTAACTCTCTGGTACATTCCTAGGCTGTTAGAATGGGGAAGTTAAGTGATATACCTAGTTTTTAGACGGACAGGTGCCTGGTATCTGCAGGCAATTTAGCGACCTTCTCAGTTTAGCCGGAACCGTTTTCATGAAGTGTGTACTTCCACGAAGAAACGTAGTTATTTATGATAGACATCCCTGCACTCCGAACAAGGTGTACAATAAGAAGCGGATCCTTTCTGGCCGCTAGAAGGTCGGTGAGGTTTTACTCTTCCGTGTGACTCCCACCACACCAATTTTGAACGTACTTAGTTCAAACTACGACCAGTAGCACTCGGGCTAAGCACAATTTCTGCGGTAAAATATCTTATATTATTAACTTACAGAAATTTCAGTAATTCCTGTTAGCCTCCTTTAAGATTTTGCTCTCCTGAAGTACGTAGAAGGTCTACCCCAAATTTATTTTTAAAATATTACTCTGATTTTAAAAATAAAGTCATTTAATTATTACATTCTCAACACTCACTGGATTGTGGATAAATTAAAGCGATACAAGTAAAATTGTTGAAAATTCAGAACACATTAAGCCTTCAGCCAAGAAGAATCAGAGAGAATACACTAAATCATATAAGTATGCTTAGAAGAAGCAGGAAGAAAGTACTGAAGGAAAAAAAATAGCAATACATTGAGCCTACAGCCAAGAAGAATCTGAGAGACTAAACGAAAACGTATAACCATAGAGTAAAGATGTATACATCCTTAGTCTATGGTATAACTACACTTAGAAGAAGCAGCATACAAAACAGGAAGAAGGAACTGGAGCAAAAACACGAAACCAAACAAGCAATCCAACGTGTTTCCCCCGGCGCGGCGCGGCGGGCAGTGTGAAGGTCGAAGCTCGGCCTGGACGGTAGCATTCGCCAGCGGTCGCGCGTGAGCGGACGGGATCCGAAGGCGGCGGCGGCGGCGGTCGAGGCGCCAGCTGGCGGGCGCGCGGTCGACGCCCCGGCCGAGGGCGCGGCCTTGTCAAACGCGCGCTCCCGCTCCAGCGCCTCCTCTACCTCTTTTATCACCACCATCCTCATCAAGCCGGCCCGAGTTAAGGGCCTTACACACGAGCAAGCCTCGCTCGCGCTGTGGCCGTTGTGTATATGTCTCCTCTACTTCCTGTAATAATGTAAAATTAATGCGAAAGCGTTTGTTAAAAGTCTCTTCTTTCAGTCCAATAGTATATTTAAATTGTTAAAACATATAAAATATATGTTGTAGTCAATGAACATCTATATGAAAATGTCTCTGCAATTAGAATATGTGAAATCTAAGAAATATTTACACAGTATTCATTCACCTATTATAAATTGTAAAGGGTCTCTGCAACGTCGCAGCATTGCATTGCAAATTCGACGTATTTCATACTCGTCCTATTCTTCCAATGCCAATATTTGCAAAACCCTCCGTCCAGTTCATCCATCTTTCTTGATAGGTCCGTCCGCCGTCATATCCTTGCCTGTTGTGGCAGTCGTGAGAAATGGAAAGTGAAAAGTTATGTTACGGGTGTGCCATGTGTTTTATTAGAACCGCGAACTAATGGATGAGCAACATTATATTGCATAACAAACATCCTACTGGAGTGGTTTCTTCAGCTACGATCCCTCTCTTGTTGAAGCACACTCTAAACCAAGAGTGCGCTCCTCAACGATATACGAGGAGACTGGACTTCCCACAACAACTGCATTAAGAGGTCGCAATACTTTGAAGTTTGAGTTCCATTTAAAACCAGGAGCGTTTATTTCTATCTCTCCGTGAAGATGTTCCTCTTATGGAGGTGGGTTTGTTTAAGTATACTTTACCAAGAAAACATCACACAACGTTCATGATTATTCTCATGAAATACTTTCAAATTAAAAGATACATTGCTGGATATTTCGTTGAGCCTTTTAATGTTAAAAACACTCACTTTCAAATTCATTATACTATATTTTCTCGGAAGGTCATATTACTCCATGTCAAACAAATATTTATATCATTAGTTTGAAGAAGAATTTGGACTACTGAACATAAATGAAGGTATTTATCATACACGATATATTCTCGAACGAAACACGTGAACTTACAAATAAAATAAAATATAAAACACTTACAACAAATAAATATACTGACATGAAACATCGTAATTTCAAATCTACAAACTATAATGGCTGCACGTGAGATAACAGTGTTTTTGAGTAGATGAAAATGGCGTGCATACAATCTGATCCGATTTGTAAGGGAGCACACTGACTGTCGTGCACACTACACTACACGTGCGTTCTACCTTCCCATCGCACTCCTTTCACCCGAGGAAATCCCTTTCGAGCAGGGCGGCCAAATCCGAAGGCACAAAAGCGCGTTCCTTCTGAGCAGAGGTTTCGGAGAAGCGCGGCGGAAGGCGCATTCAGCGATCCGCTTGCCTCTACGCTGACAACAGCGCGGAGCGGGGCGACAGATGTATTGGGGACGCAAGCGAAGCCCTCGGATGGTCAATTCAGCTGTGTGTACCAAACAACGGTCACTCAACGAGGGAAATTCGGGGCTCTCGTGTTTCCCACACTGAATTCAGCTTACTTCTCAAACTACCAATCTTCTACAATTTTTCATATGTGTATGTTGCTTATTAATTTAATCATGAATAATTCACACTAAATATGGAAAATTCGTTCCACCGTTAATCATTTACGGTCCGATTCTACCAAATGATTAACTAAGTTATCTTCAAATTTCTTGACTCTTACTTGTAGGCATATTGTGCTTTGACAGTGTCTTGTGCTTTCGATTTCAACAACACACTATAACTTTTATTTTTACATACACGTAAGTATGTATACGTACACAGTAGTGTAAGAGAAAGTCATACAATTCTGCGTAAAATTATTTTGGTTATTTTAATGTAAATATATGTTTCGAGGTGCCGAGAAAAGTGATTTTCAAAACTTCCATCCGTCCATCTGTCCGTTCATCTGCCCATTCGCCTTTCCGAAGGAAGCATTGCAGCAAGACTCAAGAAAACAGGGAAGTAATTGGTACGAGAAAGTCTGTGCCATTCTGCACTAGTTTATAACTCTCTACGATTCCTTATTTTAGTCTTTAGTATTTATTTACCAGTAATTTCCTATTCCATTCCGTAATGCACTCACTGATTTCTTTTCCCATTCATCCTACCATTCCTTTTGCAACCGCATACAATATCCAGCAGGTCACGAGAACCCCAGAATCCACGGCGTAGGCACGGACTGGAAAAACACCGGGGATGACGTCGTTGTCGCTTTGCCACCCATCCAGCGCCGCGCTGGACCCCTTCCTCAGTGGCTTGTGACGGTAACTGTATCTCAAAGGCGAGTCTCGCTTCGCCAGCGCAGTATCGGCTTACTTTTGTTGTTCCTGTCATGCTCGGCCGGCCGGGGCAGCGGGAACACTTTGGAGAGTACAAACGACGCAAACGCTCTTAGCACTCGCCAGAAACAAAGCTTTGTGCAATAAAGCGAGGGAAATCGTAAAGACGGCCCGGACACGTTTAACGACAAAGCGAGGCCCGGCAGGCAAAGAATGCAAACATGTCGAGTGACAAAGTGCATTCACTCTGGCAGCAAGTGGCGCATTCTGACACCCATCCTGTAATTTCGTTACGTTGATAAATAACGTTTCTAGAAAATGAAGAAATGAATGACAGGGAAGTAATTAAGTCTTTTAGGGTTTAAGCTTCCATTACAATTGCATTTTGTGCAGCTGCATTACAAAAGCTTCCGTAATGATCCCAATATTTCGGCCACCCAAGTTTGCCCCCACCGAATGTCCAGTCGCCCATAAAAAGCCAACATCAAAGCGACCTCGAGAGGGCTCCATCCTCGGCGCGTTTTTGCTTCTTGCTGAGGAAGACACAGCTCCTCTCAAGAACGCCCCCGCCCCCGCCCAAGCTGCAGCAATTTACAACTCGGCGCTAATTAGAGCTAAAACGCGCAGTCCAGCGGCTGCGGCAGACTTCTTGTCGGCGACGCCAGAAACAATGTCTGTGTTTCGGATGCCTGTTCGCGACGTTGATCCATGGTTTCTTTCATTATCTCTTCTGCGCCATTTAACTACAGAGAGGGGTATGCCTTCCCTACCATGGACAACTCTGTCTTCTTGTTCCCCTCCTTCTCGGTTTTCTGTTGTAGGAAATGCGGTGAGAAACTTTTGCATTTGTTTTTATTGTGTGTTAAGAAGTCTTTAGACTCCTTCATTTTGTCGCCGGTTTGGGACTTTTATTATCACTGGTGTTCAGGGCCAATACTTTGAGTGTGGTCACATTATTCACTTCACATCATGGCAGACTTTCGAAAACTAAAATAAATCAACAAAATATAAATAAATATGATTAGGACTCGTAATTTGCAAATGCAACGGACTGTCATAATTTGGAGATAGTCATAGAAGAAAAAAATGTGATGCATCTCATAATAATATTCATTATAAGAACAACTCAGAACATCGTCTATTACTGTATACTTAAGTAGAATTGACATTAGGCACCACTAAGATTGAAAGATTTGACTGCCTGCGGAAATGAATCAACAATAACACACAATCACACCACTACACATACAGAAGGAACGGGGCACTGCGAACCGACGCTCCCAGCTTCTCCATTCCTAAGAGGAAGCATGGCAGTTCCTGCAGATGGGGCAGGGAGAGAAAACGGAGGCGGTGATGCAGGTGTCGATTGCGTTGACGGGAGCAGAAGAGGAGGTAAGGGGACACGAGAACGGAAGCAGGTAAGTCGAGATGGGGAGCGGAGACTGCTCCGGGCAGCGGGAACGGGAGGAGAGGCGGCGAGAGAACGGGCTAGAAGTGAAGGAGAGGAGTAACTGCGGTTGCGGGCGGAGGTGGGTGATGATGATGGTGATGGAGACACTGAGGCATCGTCAGAAAGGTGTGAGCGGCGCAGTGGAGTCGGAGGGTGGTGGAGGTGACCCAGCTGATAGAGGCGGAGGTAATCTAATGAGGGGATTGCAAAGGCACGGCTGGTGACGGCCGAGGATGGTGACGTCAGGAGTGACGACGTCCGGGATAGTGTAGGGAGGGTCGAAGCGGGTCGACCAGGTTCGGGGTGGTGGAAGAGTGGTGAAGGCGCCGGGATGGCAAGAGGTGGGGACAGGAAGGTAGAAAAGAGAGGGGGGACAGGGGAGTAGGAGGTAGGGAGGTCGAAGACGAAGATGGACGTGGAGGACGTGGAGGGGCGGAAGAGGGAAGCGGGGATGTTTGAAGTGGCGCTGCTAGGCAGGGAGGTCGGCGGTGATGTCGGCAACGATGAGATCGGTGGCGAGGAGGAGGGGAGTGGGAACGTAGGAAGCGGCGCTGGCAGGCGGGGAGTTCGGAGGCGAAGGGATCGGAGGCGAGGAGATCGGAGGCGAGGAGATCGGAGGCGAGGAGATCGGAGGCAAGGAGATCGGAGGCGAGGAGGTGGAGGCGAGGAGGTGGGAGGCGAGGAGGTGGGAGGCGAGGAGGTCGGAGGCGAGGAGGTCGGAGGCGAGGAGGTCGGAGGCGAGGAGGTCGGAGGCGAGGAGATCGGAGGCAGGGAGATCAGAGGCGGAGAGGTTGGGGACGGGTAGGTCATAGACGAGGAGAGGAGTTCGGAGGCAGGGAGGTCGGAGGTGGCGAAGGCGGAGGAGGCAGGGAAAGCACAGGCGGGGAGGTCGGAGACAGTGGCGGTGGGAGCGTCGCGTCGTTAGCGGACATTCAGGCGCGGCCGCGGGCGAGCAGCGCCTTTGTATCCGGCGGCGATTGCGCGCTTCAATGGCGCACAGCCTCCGGGCCGCGGGGGGGGGAGGGCGGAGGAGGCGCCGCCCTCCGAGGGCTTTGTCCTACGCCACGAGGAGCGGCGGAACAGACGTACTCCGAATTAGCGAACTTTCGCCTGCAGTCGGTGGCGACGGCGGAGGGCGGAGGCGGTGGCTGGGCGCGTGGCGGGGCAGCGAGGCACGGCGTCTTCGTTACAGCAAGTTCTGTCACAGCACACGCCACCAACTGCGCTACTACGTACAACAGTTTAGAATTGAGTTGTGAGCCAATTGCATTTTAACATATTGCTCGTAATAAATGAATACAATTATTTTTATGAGTCATTCTCTAATTTTAATTTGCAGGTCATGACTCATGACCTGATCGCACAACTTCCTGCTAATATTAAGCTGGTCATTGTATTTATTGACATTTGAAATGTGAATGATGAAAGTGACCTCATTTTACCCAGTCATTACAGAAAAAAGTGAAGGACATTTCTTTGCCAACAAAGAATAAATTGAAAGACCTAATATCCATTTATAAAATTTTTTCCCACAAAAGTTGAATCGAACAGTGGAATTGTCAACGATAACCGACACTACAGCAAACGATATGCATAATTACTTCAAGCACCTGAAACAATATTATCTTCTTTTTGACATTTCCTTAACCCGATGAAGATCAAGTAGAAGTGGTACTTTTCATTTTCTAGCTATTATTAATGAAGATGAATTCATTTCATTAATGAGTAATTAATGAAGATTTGTTGGTCGACATGTTTACAAAAATTCTTGACATCGACATTACAGCACATCTAAAATCAGACAACGCGTAAACGTCTCAAAAACAACGACACTAATCGTGTGACGTCACCCAGAAGAGTGGCTGGGCTTGATACAACGCAGCGTGTGGAAGAGAGAAGCAATCTCTATTTAATGACACCCCTCCCCGTCATTCGCCATTTGGTGCGTGCGGGCCGCTCGACATCACGCCGCATTGTCTTGAGCGGCGCGATGCCGCTCCCACGCTGGTGCGTGCGCTGTCGACACAAATGCCCCGAAGTTGCGACCGTCGCGTCAACGCGCCTTTGTTTGCAGTTCATTCGTATTGAATTGTTTAGTTCAATTTGACCAATTTGTCTCTCCGCTCGTGTTTGAACGCACGACGCGCGGAACAATGTTTGAATGGCATCGGGCTCATCCGTTGTAGTCGCTGAAGTGTCATTGAGAGAGACTAAATGTCGGTTTTAGGTGCTCTTATTGTCCTTGCTCGAATTTTCAATGCGCGTAATAAGCGAATAGATTCTGGTGGTTTTGCATGTTATTGCCACAACAGGTTGAGAGAAGATGTACTGGAACGTATTTATAATGTACGCTCTTCTGTATTTCATTTGGTTTTTGTTCAGGTCTTTTACACCAGTCCAGAACAAAATTATGTCTGATATACTAATTACACAAATATAGTAATTTTCGTCAAAATAAGAGGACACCATGCAATGTAATAAACAGGTCCTGAAAATATCTTTAGTGCCCATTGATATCATGTCATGAACGATCGAAAGGATGATATCCTCCTTTAAATCGATCGTTGAAGTAACTAGACATGGAAGCTCGTGTATAATTCACGGTGTGAATATTAAATATCTGAAGTTTACAACTGAGAGATGATTGTCTTTTGCAATTTTTATTTTCCCCTAAATTTATTATCTCATGAAACCTGGTGAGAAACGTCTATCAAATTATTTTCCTGCATCCTCCTCATTTCGTTTTTAATTAATTTTATTTTTAACATTTAACTCTTGGTGCATTTTACTTCTTCCGCCATCCATTCATCAACTTTCGACGTATATTTCCATTTCCGCATTCCATTTATCGTACCTTCTCCTCCGATCGTCATGGCAAGGTGTGGTGTGTGATGCGGCGACGGCTGCGAAGCATCAGAAGGTCCGTCCACTTCGCCGCCGACACTGTTTGCCCAGAGACGCTACCCAATTAACGGTCGGTCAGGACGGGAGGGTGACGGCAGATGCAGTGAACGTTGAGCAAATGAACGTCGAGACAAAAGAAGGCAAGCGGACGCCGCCGCTGCAAAGCTGGAGCAGTAGGGGCGGTCAAGGATGCAAGAGATAGCGAAAACATGGAACTGCAAGGAGGAAAAAAAAGTAGGGCAGAAAAATATAGATATATCAGTAGAATCGTATATTTTTTTTGTTATTTAAGGTCGTTTCAACATCTAGATCATTAGCGACCACTATTGGGTTTTAACGTTATGGTAACTGTGAAGATGACATGATATGGTGATGATAGGGGGAGAGAGGACGAACACAAATGCGACCATGCCCGATGCGGGATTCGAACCTGTGATCCTTCGGTCATAGATAGCTAAAGCACTACTGTCTTAACGATCTCCACCACCGGGGATGGCCCAATTGTATAAAATTGCAGATGGAAACTGAAGTGTAAAGAGAACGTGTCTGGCAGTAGCGGAGCCGGGGGGGGGTATAAACAAATGTCTTGGAGGAGGGGACATAACTACATTTGTTCGTAATTTTATTGAATTTCAAAATTATTGCCTCGCTGATAGCACCACAATACAAAGAAATATGCCCATTTTGAATATATTTTCCTTTCATGCTATCCATTAAAAAAGGGTAGTTATTGACAAAATATGTACGCGATGATCGAATCTCAACCTGTCCCCCCTGGAATTCTTTCCGGATCCGCGTCTAGAAGTCTGGGTGGAGTGAATGGTGACAATCGCTGGCAGAGTCGCAGGAGGAAGGCGAGGCGATGCAACAGCCACTGCAGCGGGCGCGGTTGTGCCCGCGGGGAGCAAGCGGTGGAAGAGACGAGGGCGGAGTCGGCGTCGACCGTGTGATCTTCCGCCGCTGCCAGCTCGTGGTCTGAACCTCTGTTTCTCATTTCGACGCCTGGGCGGTGGGCGGGGCGCGGGCAGCGGCGGCAGCCGAGCGGGAACTTGATATTTGCCGGTCGGTTACCGCGCCGCGCCTCGTCCGGTCGCGCCCGAGGGGTCCCTTCGCCCCGCCGCCTTCCGCTCCAGCCAGCCATGCCTCAGCACGACGCCGCCCGACAGAATACACTGGTTGACACAGCCAGTGGCGGCCACGCCCCCGTCCCCAATGGCCTAGAGGTTTCGTTTGTTATCTTTTGATTTGGCAAAATGGATTTAAATATTTGTTTATGTTGGAATTTTGTAATTATTTAAAAAACAATAATGTATATTATCATATATACACCACAAAAATAATACAAAATATAATAACAAACGTTTATTATTTAACAAAAATCTACGATGGCCCCCTCCAAAATGATTGATTGTATGCGTCCGTGGAGTCAGTGACCACAGCCGTTGCCTCAGCAGCGATGCTAACCGAGATTTTCTGGTTATAACATGCAATATACTCGTAGGGTTAATGTCCAAAGAAGTTGAAGCAATCAGAAACGAATATACATCGGTATAGTATGAAATAAGCGAAGCAGATTAACGAGAGAGAGATCAGAGAAATGTTTTTTGACTCATCAGAGACTCCGACAAATGTTTTTGATCTTCGTTATAACAGAAAAGTAAAGGTTCTCAAAATGTTCTCTGCATTCTTAAACAAAAAAGATATGAATAAGTAATAAGTGAGTAAAATAAACGTACGAATTCATAAATAAAATGATTTCAATATTACACTCAATCAATTTTTTTGCTTTTTATTTCTTGTGTAATTTTCTGAGAGTTATTTACTTCCTTACGTGGACGTTCAGTGTGACATCGTTAAAAGTCAAATTAAGCGGATAATCCGGAATTCACAGAGCATCTCACAAAGGAAACTAAACACATGAACTATCTATTACTCAATTAGTGTAACTGTCCATTACTCAACTTGAGTAAACAATAGAATTTTATAAAATAATTAATTAATCGATAAAAACCAAAGGGGTAAAAGCGAAGCTTCTCTCATTCTATTAAATCGCATGTTGCCTTTGTCGCCTAAATCAGATGTTGCCTCTGCGGTTGGAGTGTGGTGTAGTGTGAGATGTGGTGTGTGTTGTGGTGAGTGATATGGTGTGATAGGTGGTTTGTGTTGTGGTGTGTAGTGTGATGTGGTGTGACGTGGTGTGGGATATGGTGTGGTGTGATGTGGAGTGGTGCGGTGTGTGGGACGTCGGGTGTTCTTTGGTGCATGGTGTCGTTTAGGGCGGTGTATAGTGAGATGTGGGGTGGTGGGCGTCGGGCGGAGGCGACGGCCTGGAGCCGAGGGGCGGCTCGCGCTCCGTTCCGCCCGGCCGGCGCCCTCGAGGCCCGCCGCCTCCTCGCGCGCCCAGCCGCCCGCACTTCCCGCTGGCGCTGGCGGCCGCCACGCACGGGCTGCCGTTTCGGTATAGCTACGACGTGCAACTCAAGCCGTTTCGTTATAGGAACGAGTTGATGGATGATCAAGTTACCCTAATGTAACAAGTCGGAAAACTAAAGACTCATAAGATTCTGCAAAGTCTATTTTCTCAAAGTAATATTCATGTTCTTTTCTCAATAAACGTACCATGTTTTCTAACGAGTGCCCGTTTTCCCTACCGATAAACGTGACAAGAGCTACAATTCTTAAAGAAATATAAAAGATAAACCTCGATTTATTCATAGTGTCCTTTGACATCATCAGCTGTTTCGGTGACATCCAATCGGGAGCTCATACGTCACTTCTGTGCTCTTGATTGGATGACACCGTAACAGCTGATTTACGCCAATATGTTTAAATCATTTAAATCTGTTTAATTCCTCTGTTTACATAGAAATATAGTTATGATATTTTACTAATTTCTACATATCTTCTATGATTTTGCAACTATGAAACCCATCCATTGCGAACAGACGGGCTCCCTGGACCGAGCGTAGCATGGGCGAACAAGCTGCGCCGCCAGCCGTTGGCCACCGGGCAGTGGAGCGAGGTGCCGGCGCGGCGCCGCGGCTGCCAAAGCGTTGAAATACGCGGCGACTGCGCCCAGTGATTAAGGCCGCCCTCCGCGGATGCCTTCACCACAGGGGGCGCACCCCATAAACAAGATCCTAATCCGCGCCGCCAACAGCGCGGGCGGCGAGGCCGCGAATCAAGACCGGAAGCGTTCGAGGGCGCGCGGAGACGGGAAGGAGGAGGAGGAGGTTGCTTGGGAGGGAGACAACTTCGATATTTCGAGAACGAAAAAAAATGTTATGAACAATTTCCACAATGGATTTGATTTACCGCATATTTGTTTTTTGTTGTTTAAGATCGCATCAACTACTAGGTCATTAGCGACACTATTGGATTTATCATTATGATACGAGGATGAAACAAAATGGTGATGATAGGGGGTGAAAGGACGAACACATTCAACCATGCCCGAGGCGGGACTCAAACCCACGACCCCTCGGCCCGAGATCACTACGACACTACTGTCTTGAGGCTGACTGCCGCATATTTTGTGTACAAGACGTTTGAAACATTTTGCCATGCCATGAAATAATGTGTCATGTTCCACTGTAGATGTTGCATGAAAATGTACGATAAAGGCTGAAGACGGAGAATGAAGTTGATGAAATAATGGGATAATAACGGCTAAAAGAATGTACGCCATTGTTAACAGTGTTATTATACAAGTTAATAGATGTAATATAAGTATGTAAACCAGGAACAGACGCATAACATCCACAAAATAAATTAAAACATGAAAGAGAATCTTCAAAATAATTCACAGACCTCTGTATTAGTTTGTGAATGATAGTTTCTAACATTTCAGATCTTTCCGATTCATCACACAATTATGTATAGGAAATCACGAAAAGTACTTCCCAAATAGAATCTAATAGCAAATTAAAATTAATGTCATAATTTTAAATGTTTGATTCATTTGTAGAAGAAAACTAAAATGTTTACAGCATTTCAATTTGAATCTTGACAGATACAAAAATATCTGAGAATCAGGATTTATCCAATCCTTTTCTTAATAAAGAACAAAATTAAAATTCAAAATGAAAATAACTCTGCTTATTTCAAACTGTAATCGTAATGCATCGAGTTTACGCGAAAACACATCCATTACCCACCCACGACATCCCGATTCCGCGCTCAGGTCCAGAGCTTTGCAACTCCGGTCCGTGACAACGACCCAGGCACTCGGCCGGGGGACCTCGCAGCTAAGCTGTAGAGGTGGACTCGAGGCCGGGAGTGAATCAGTGTGGCCGTCGGGCCACGAGCAGAGGGTGGCCACCGACGCGACGCAGCGGGCGGGCGAAGGAAGGGGGCGGGGGAGCGGCGGAGGGCGGGGGCGGGGCGGGACCAGCTTGCGAGCGCCAAGCGGAAGAAGACGGGTAGGTCGAGGAAGAGCGGGAAGGGGCGAAGCGGGGTGAGGGCGGGGCGAGAGCGGGCGAGAGCGGGGCGAGAGCGGGGCGAGAGCGGGGGCGAGAGAGGGGCGAGAAAGGGGCGAGAGCGGGGCGAGAGCGGGGGGAGTAGGGCGAGAGAGGAGTCGGGGTGGGGTGAGAGAGGAGGCGGGGTGGGGCGAGAGAGGGGGCGGGGTGGGGCGAGAGAGGGGGTGGGGCGGGGTGGGGTGAAGCGTAGGCGGGGCGGGGGCGGGGCGGGGCGGGGGGGGGCGGGGGTGCGGGCGGGACATTGGGGAGCGAATTGGGGCGAGGGGGTTCGGAGCGCGACACGTGGAGGGCTTGGGGATGAAAGCCGGTGTCTGCAGGCGAGGTTAACACAACTGCCCTTGGCGGCGACCGCGCAGGAACAATCTGGCCAGGTGGCGCCGGGGGTCTGCGCGGCAACAGAGAACGAGGGGGCCGCGGCCGGGGAGGCAGTTTGGAGACGCCAATGGTGACAATGACTGTGACGGCGGCGGCGGTGGCGACGGTGACGGTGACAGCGCTGAGGTTGAAAGAGGCTCTGAGTGAAGCGGCGCCGTAATGGGGACGGAGGTGAAGATAGCGGAAACTATGGAGATAACAGATACTACTTTCTCGGTCTCTCACCCTACGAGCGTTGGTGAGAGTAAGAGAGAATGAGGCAACTGTGATGATTCCGAGTGAAAATGGAAGGAAGCGACAAATATAACGAGTTGCAGGTGTACATACTCCTGCGTACTATATTGGTCTGTAAGGAGTTGATGGATGAGAGGAATATGAATGGGTGGTTAGGCAATGATTGCACCGATAAATAGACGATAAAGATGAGAGGAAGGTTGGTCGTTGAGTTGGATGCGATGGGTGAGAAGACATGCGGGTGTAAGTGAAAAAAATTGGTCAGTGATTGGTAAAGAAATGTTGTAAGGATGATTAACGAAGAAGGTGAGTACATCAACAATTCTGTGGTCACGGGGTAAAAGTTCTTAAGCCAATTTTTGGCGAAAAAGTACTGAAACTGCAAGTCATGTATCTATATTTTATTTTAGTAAAATGACCGAATTCAAATGTTACTTCCTGAACGACAAAAAAGCCTTCGGGAAATATAGGCTTGACGTTGGGAGACATAGGCGACTCAATAGTCTAAACCCTTGTTTCCTCCAAAGTAAGACGTTTGACTGAAGAACTATTACACCGTAACCACAGAATTAACGCAATAGGTAATCAGGAAAAAAAAAGGAAGGTGGATAGGTGTCTGGCGGCGCGAGTGCGATGGGCCGGTGCGACCGCGAGGCGACGGCAGGGAGGCCGGCGGCGGGTGGCGACCGCGCCCCGCCATCGCGTCGTCGCGTCGGGGGTGACAGAGGCTGCAGGGGCGGCGGCACGCGGCTTACGAGCCGTGAGTTATGGCGGCGGCGGCGGCGGCCGCGATGCGCGCCGCGGTGAGGGGCCCGACTTAGCCCCGGCTCCATAATTCAAAGATTATGTCGCATTCAGGAACGCATTCATTGTGCGCCTGAAAGGCAGTTGCGAGGCGAGGGTGTACAGCAGCTGCGGTGGCGGAGACGGCGACGTCGGCCGGGGCGGGTGGGGGAAAGGGAGGGGAGGGGATTCGTACCCAAGGGCCCCTGGGCCGGCGGAGTGTATAAAAAGGAGCCCGCGCCCGAATAGCGCTTAGTCCGCCCGAGGGGCCATTCTTTGGGTCGCGCAAACGCCACGACTTTTTGTGCTCGGGGGCGGCACAAAAAGAGGAAACCTCAGACCGGGCGGGGACGATTGGTATTGTTTCGATTATCTCGTTTCATCAATCACAAACTACATACCTGCGATAGATGAACTAACATAACAAATAAGATGGAAAGTTATGCTGAAGCCACGGTATTTTGTCATCTGAGATGAGTAAATTGAATAAATTCCAGCTCGGTGAAAATGTTTTCTTCGAAATAATATTTGTTTGCTTAAATTCATATTCTATCACAGAAAAAAAATTTATTGAAGCACTGTTGAAGCACTGTTGAAGAGACGTAAGAAGTTGAAAGAGTTCAAATATTAATTTCAAGATAATAATGCAGTCGTTAAAAACCCTGTCCCTTTTCTATTCATCATTTTCTTTTTACTTCATTTCTATTCTCTATAATAAGTATAAAGGGAATACAAATGAAAATTCGCATGCCTTCTTCTTTCATGCTCTTTGTTTCCTAAAAACTACCGTAAAATTTATCAAAAGGACACATGCGCGTTATAAAACACGTATTTATTTAAAAGAGTGGCAAATCTCAAAATAAAACACAACCCTGCGCCACGTTAAATTCCGAGCGTCCTGTTTGCTCGTTGGACGTAAATGCGTAAATCAGCTTGCAAAACAGAGAATACCACGTTTCGTCATTTGTTACGGAATAAGCGAGTCACACTCTCGCTTCGTCCGTCCCGACCATTCTCTTCCATGAATTAACTCTGCTGTAATAAGCGCAACACGAACTGCAGCGCAACTCGCAGTAAAAATAAATAGATTCGGGTCAAATGCTATCAGCGAGTGAAGCGAGCAAAGCCCTCACTTTCCAGTCTAAACTCCAAAGCTTTTAAAATACATTTATCACAATGGAGAAATTGAGACTCTCAATACTTTCACAAAACTTTCACTAGCAGCCAATTGTTAAAATACATTAAATTTATCCAAAGCAACGGTGTTTAATCCTCTAAATATACCTTTATTCTGTAAAAATTCAACATTTATAAAATCACTATACGAAGCCTTCAACCTTAATTACAGTTAAGAGTAATATTTAGATAATCTACATTATCTTTGTTTTAGAACCTCAATTGTTTTAACAATAGCGTAGCTTTATAGAATGGATTACAACAATAAAGACTAGGCAAAAATTCGTTCTATTACAATATGATTTCGCTGTTATAATCTATTAACGAGTAGACGTGTTTTAACTTTACTGTTTTGAGCCTATTTGATTATCATTAATTCCGGTTTCTCTGCTTACTTTTCTCAAACTTCCCCGAATTTCTATCAGTCCTATTCCATTTCCGTCCCCATCCACCAACACGAAAACGACGGCACGAAATTTGTGCCACTGATTCTACCTTCCGGGGAGCAGACCGTCCCGTCGAGTAATGCAAACTCGGCGGTCCATCACGGCCGCTGAGCACGAGCTAATACGATGGCCGTTTTGCACGCCTCCGCGGCGCGCCAACTGCTCGGGCGGCGCACGCAGCCGGAAGAGCGCCAAACGGGCGCGCCGCGTTACGATCGCCCCCCCTCCACCCGCTCCCCCCCCCGCCCGCCCGCTAGCAACGCGCTCTAAAGCAATTTGCAATCCGCAGAGAAATACCGCCGCGCCCGCATAAAATTCCCGGCTTCCACAATGAAACATTTTCATATTTTTGATGCGGTGCAACCCGGAATTTCGGTGAGGGGAAAAGACTAATGGAGAAACAAGGGCGAACTCCATCGCGACTACACTTAACATTTCGTTTCCCACTGCTGGTTGTTTTTTATTTGGGACGAGAAATTAAACTGCAAAAAGGAAGCTTCTGAGTGAAGGACGAGCCGATGCGATGATGAGCGTCAAGGAGGGGAGGAGGGGGATGAATAGGGGGAGCCGGGAGAAGAGGCATGGAAGGGTCGGAGAGGAAAGGCGAGGGTTGGGGCAGGGTGGGGAGAAGGATATGAGGCAGAGGAGAGGAAAGGCGAGGCATAGAGACGGGGCCGAGAGAGAAGGTGATTGAAGGTGTTCGTGATTCCGGGCACGTCAACTACTTAGGTCATTAGCACCGTAAGTGTAGTGCGTGTTTATTTTTCTCGGGAGGTCGCGGTGTTCTTTTCTCCGCTGAATGGCGAGATCCGGCGACGACCTACCGTCAGCTAGCGGGATTTTCCGCTCAACCAGATATCTCCCATCAGCGGGGCACCACCCCAGCCGGGCAAACTCTAAGCTCCCGGCCGGTGTCCCGACATGTGTGGTAGTGTAGTGCATGGCAGTGAGTGTGTGTTGTGTGTGTAAGGGGTGAGGAAAGGACAAGACAGAGGAAGGGAAGATCACGCACAGTCCGTGGCCCGTTTGTTATGGTACTGCTCTGACATTCGCCTGGTCATGATCGGATAAACCACGGAAAACTACCGATCGGAGCAGCCGACCGCTAGAATTCTTCCCCAGACAGCGACTGAATACGACCTAGCTGACAAGCTAGCGATGCCGTCGGGACTCGTCCCTGCCGTCGTCGAGTTTCGAACCTAGGACCTCCCGGTCAAAGGGACTGCAGTGACATGAGTTGATGCACTGAGCCATCTCTGCCGGTGGGAGAGTAGGTGAGGCGCAGAGGGGTGAAGAGGCGGGTAGGCGGGGGGAGAGATGAGGGAGAGACTAACTGTAGCGACTGACGGGGCGATGGGCCGGCGCCGCGGGGGCAGGGGCGGGGGCGGGATCTACGCGTTTCATGAATTTGTCCCGCGGCGAACGGGCGGTGGCAACGCCGCAGGGCTTACGACCTTTTTCATAATTTCGCGCACCGACCTCCACGAAATTAAGTCTGGTGCGCGGGGACGGGCCCGACGACGGGTCATCGCGCAAATGGAGGAGTGTAATGGGCTCTAATGCTGCGCCGACTTTTGAAATATTCCGCCAGGAAATGACCCCGCGGCACCCGCCGACGGCGCCGCCGCCCTCAACTGTCAGCGGGCAGACGCCTGCGCCACGCACCGCTGCATGTATAAACACGCGCGCACGTGCGATCGTCCAGGCCACGCGCGCGACAGGGGGGGGAGAGCAGAGAGGATTCTGAGAGAAGCATTGCGAGTATGCACGAGAAAGTGGGAAAGAAGTGAGAATGGGAAAGATGGACGAATGACTGGAGGGAAGGAGGAAGGAGGGAAGGAGGGAAGGAAGGAAGGAGGAAGGAAGGAGGAAGGAGGGAAGGAAGGAAGGAAGGAGAGAAGGAGGGAAGGTGGAAGGGGGAAGGAGGGAGGAGGGAAGAGGGGGGAGGAGGGGGGAGGGGAGGGAAGGGAGAGACGGAAAAGGGAAAGAGGTGTTTAGGGTGAAAGGAAGAGCTAGGAAATGAGACAGACAAAGAGAGGATAAAGTCCCCTGTATCCATATCGCGCAAGAAATAGAACGTAGCGTGCCTAGCTACACGCGCTCTGTCAGAGTCAACACCCCTTAATGTAAACATTGGTTCATGTTTAGATTTAAGATATTTTTTCTTGTTAATTCAAAAAGAGAGAGAGATAGAGAAAGAGAAAGAAAGAGAGGGACAGAGAGAGAGAAAGAGATAGAGAAAGAGGGAGAAAGAGAGAAACGAAGTTAGAATGAATCGCTACTGTAGTGCAATTACTTATTGTTTATTCTTGAACAGAGCATATACAACATACTATAATATGAAGTAATTCAGATACGGACATGCTATTTGAAATGATGCAAATGGATATAAGATTTGAAAGAGGCTGTTAATTTTCTAGAAAGGCATAATCTGATGCGGTTGTTTTAGCTCTTTATAATTAAGAACTTCCTCTGACCCAGGGTTGTCCAATTGACGGCCAGCGGCGCCATTTATTGTGACCCGTGAAAGGTTTAAATCTCCTGCATCCATATCGAGCAGAATATAGTGCGCACAGCGTGCCTAGCGCACGCGCTCTGTCGGAGTCTACACCCCGTTAATGTTAACATTGGTTCATGTTTAGATTTAAGATATTTTTCTAGTAAATTCAAAATTCAAAATCATCCTATGTTTTTATTGCGGTGTGTATCCCACAAGCCCTCTCTCCTGTTTCAGAACAGCCGGACAAAGTGCCTGGATCAACAATACGGGAAAGTCAAGGGTGGATCACCCTGAGAAAAGAAAATATGGCCCGCAACCGTTTTAAAGGTTTCAGTTGTGGCCCTTGAAGCCTTGCAAGTTGGACACCCCTGCTCTAACATATATCAAGGTCGATGGGAATGACCTACAGGTTTTCGAAAAGTCGATTTCATTTTAGCTTTGCATTAACAAAGTTCCCCCTGTTATGACAATGTCACTGGCTTTAAAGTGCGATGTTATCCCGCTGACAACACGCAAAAGTAAAACAACGGACAATGACAACCGAAGGCAGAACCGAGAAGAAAGGAGTCGGAATAGGAAGTGGCTTGTAGAGTAGGAAAGTAAGGATATCGTAGGGGCGGCGTAGGGGAGCCAGAACGAGTTACGACTGTGGAGAGCGAAGGGATCGCTGCCTCCCGCTTTCCTTCCCATTCTTCGCATCGTTAGTTCCAGCACGGAATCACCAGATGCGGGGAAACTGAATTCGAAGGAAAACAAGAAATACAAGTGGAGAATCAAGAGCACGTGCGGGCGGGCGGGTGCAGCAGCAGTCACCGGGGAAGGGGGCGCGCCGCGCCGCGCCGCGCCGCGCCGCTCCGATCTCCTCGGGACGAAGACGACGGCGGGGGAAGCAAACAGGAGCTGAGTGACATGGATTCTTCCTTCCCCATCCCCGCCAGATTGCGCCCTCCCCTCGCCCCCCCTCCCCCGCTCCAATCGATTCCCGAAACTCGGTTTCGCCTCGCCCTCACCGAACCCGCCGCCACACACGTCGGACGAACAATCTACGCTGCACCATCCATCCGCCTCATCGGGACGACCTGGCGCGCGCACACGCGTGGCCAAAGCTCGTTGCGCGGGAGACATTCGCTGGACTTGCCGCAGCTTACTGCGTTTCCTGTTTAGTCTTTTATTAACCATCAGTGTATTTCCGAAATGTATTTATTAATGACGTATTCTGTTAGAACTACTAAACATTGCAATAATAACAATGCTGATATAAATGAAGTGATTAATGATTTTAATTTCAAAGCAAGAGTGCATAATATGAAGAAGAAGAAGAAGAAGAAGAAGAAGGAGAAAAAATATAACTGGAAGAAAAGAGCCGCAAATTCTCATAGTTCAAAATAAATCCTAAATTGAGTTTGATTCATGTAGAATGAGAACTTCTTGTGTTGCCTTTCCTTCCTTATTGAAAGAAATTCATCGTCACGTGGCGATGCAATACATCTCGCACGTAATCTGTATTACGCCGGTTGCATACACTAAGGAGAGTTCTTCGCTCCGTGTACTAACAGATACTCACTATTCCTATATAGCGTCTCGAAATACAAGTAAATAACCAATGTGATATCGCAGCAGAAACAGCTCACACGGATAGTGACCTACGTAAAATTATTACGTCTCTTTCCATATTAACGTAAGATATTTCTCAACTAACGGAGCCCAAACATCACACATTTTCTTGCATTGTTTCTATTTTCCTAAGTCATAAACATTGGAGCTATTTTGATCAAATTTTGAAAACGTTGAGTTTTCACATAAAGTACCCTCAAAAATCAAAATATCAGTTCACAACATGCAGGGCTTCCAGATCTGCTAGATGAATCGGGATGTATCAATTCGGGAGAAAATCGTCCGAACAGTTTAGGAGCAACCGTTTTACTTCAGACGGACATTTAGACGTTTTGCTGTCAATCAATTTTTCGGTATCAAAGACCCACGAAACGTACGTTTTGAGGTTGCAATGATTGGAAAATGTAATTTACTACATACAGGAAAAAGATGTACCAAGTTTTTCAATATCAGGGCCCTTCAACACAAGTTTTTTCTGTAGAAAAATCGCCAATCTCTGCCGCGCCGCTACGTTTCCCTTCACTACGTAATAATGTAGCACCGCGCAAATGTAAGAAAGATACGGCAGGTCGCCAGCGTGACACCCCTGAGCAACGCGCCTATGTGCGCGCCGCTGCAGCGGGGGGGGGGAAGGGGCGGGGGGGCTGCTCCGCGGCGGCGTCTTGGGCCTCGCGAGGCGGTGGCGGCGGCGGCGCGAAGCGGGCGCGCGACTCGCGACGAGGCGGAGCAGATAATGACGCAGACGGAGTAGTTTCCAAATTCAATCCTCTCAGACGGGCGCGCGCCGGCCTGCGGGCGGTCTCCGGAGACCCCGCGCCCTCCTCCCTCCCCTCTTCCACCTCTCCACTCCCTCCCCCCATCCCACCCGCATCCTTCCCTCCCTCCTCATCCATCCCACATCCCTACTCCGCGCAGCATTCCTCACCCTCGCCATTCCGCGCCCTCCTCCCTCTCCTCTTCCTCCTCTCCACTCCCTCCCTCCCCCTCCCCAACCCCATCCTCCACCTCCCTCCTCATCCATCCCACATCCCTACTCCGCGCAGCATTCCTCACCCTCGCCATTCCGCGCCCTCCTCCCTTCCCCTCTTCCTCCTCTCCTACTCTCTCCCTCTCCATCCCTCCTTCCTCCTCCCCACCCCCTTCCACACTCCATCCTTCTCATCCACCCCACATCCCTACGCCGCGCAGCATTCGCGCCGCTGCGATGGACGACGACCTCGCTGCATTGCACACGGAATCATCCCGCGCCTTCACTTTATTTCGCTCGTATCGAGTTGCCAACCAGAAAGGTGGTGAAATTGCAGTTAATGATGTGCACCTGCTAGATGGAAAATAACTGATGGCTTCGTTGAAGTTAAAAATGATTACATTGCGAATTTAGCAGGAATGGAGAGACAACTTTTTGACGTAGCTTCTTCAAGGAGCTGATATGAGTGGTGACGTTTTGTATTTGGAAAAATTATATCTAATGATGTGTCATTGTCCTTGCCATAAACCCCTCCGAATGGTTCGCTTTCGTTCCAAATCCCTATTGTGATGAGAATACAAACCGACCGCCCTTACGACCAAAGTAGGTGATGCAAATTAAATAAATTTTGGCCGAATTCGTTAATTATTAACAGGATACAATTTCATTCGTTTAATGTGATTATCATCACATACACAGACATACACATTTTCTTTCAGGCGATCAGCAAGGGCCAAATTCATTTTATTTTCAAAACTACATTTGTCACATTCGTATATTATTTAGACCGTACGTGGCGTTGGTCCGTTGGTAATTCATACGTTCAACAATTTTTAAGAACATACCGTGAAACGTATCGAACATTACCTGGTGAAACAGGGGAGAATCATAAAGAAGGCACGGTAAGTTTCGAAATCAATTTCGCATCTGCAACCCATTGGATCGCATTCACATCAGCGCATGCCGATCGTTTTCTTTCATTAGCTGCCCATAAACATCCCGAACGCGCGCTCTCGCCTCCCGCCCGCCCGCCCGCCCGGTCGCCACCACGCAGTCCGTTATCTCGCGAGCGCGCCACTCCTGTGCAACCGCCCGCTAATTGAATGGCTCTACTTGTCGAGTGGGCGGGGAAGAGAAGCGAGGGGAGGCACGGGCGAAGGCGGGAGCTGGGATAGAGAAGGGGCGGGGCCGGCAGGAACGGGGCACGTTGGGCCGAAAGGCACGCCAGCCATAAAGAGTTTTCGTTTCGGAACTGGATCACAATTTGATTGTCTGTTATTTCTATTAGGATTTTTGGTATCCTGTTTATTATATAGTCCGATTAAAATAAGTTGGTGAATTGACAATAGTGCTTCTGAAGCTGTAGCTTCATACAATGTGAGGCTATGATTTGGTTACTTTACTAAGTATTTATATCAAGTGTTTACTTTCGTGTCCCGGGAGCACGTGCTCAGTGGTATACAAACTGTCAACGTCGCTCCCTTCCATTCGCAACTGTCAATCACCAACTTATTTTAATCGGGCCATAGACAATCATCAGTCAGTTAAAAACCAATTAGAGTATTTGGAAAGAGGGGGAGGTTAAAAGGGTTTAAAGAAAACACTTACTCTTCATAAAATATCACATGTAATCTTGATAAAAACTTCAACATTTTCTGCATTTCATGTGTTGAAGTTTTTCACTATTTGTTTGAATTTTTTCAACAGGTAGGCTAGGTTAAATCACCAGTGGAATTGTTAAAATTAGGTTAGTTAACTTATATTATAAACTTGTTAACTGTAGAATACTGCGTGTGTTCTGTAAAACAGTCTATAAGAACAGCCATGGTATGCAGTACATTTTCCACATGCCTTATAGGCGTGAAAAGAAACATTTGTCCCTGTCTGTGCTGTTTTGCAATTTAATTTTACAGCCGACGCATTAAAATAGAGCCAATGGCTAGGCACAACTTACAATACATTTGTATGTTCGTTGCATTTGTTCAACTATGTAATTTTTTGTGCATTTTGTAGTCAAAACCATGTCCATTTTTTAAAAAACGAGATAAGACAGGAACCTACAAAATGGATGAAATCATTTTACAGTATTTTACACAACATAAACTACTTTTGTAAAAGGGGAATACTTCAAGGTTACATTAAACATCTCTCTTTAATAATATAAACTTCAATGTGAAACAGATTCGTACACATACTTGAATAAAATAATATATCCTATTTTTCATTAATGATTCTATTTTATGATTAAATATACAAATTTAATTTATATATCGTAGGGTGGAATGTTTTTGTTGATTAAAAAGCTCGTTTGGAAAATATACTGTGCCCGTTCATGTGACATCATTTCAGACCACTGTACGGCTGAGGCGCGGGGCGTGGGGCGCGGTTTGGAGGAGGGGAGGGGTCGGGCGTATCTGCGGCAGAGACACAGTCGCCCCCTGCTCATAACTCTGCCGTCGGTGATTCGGGGCAGATCGCGCGTCGCGCGCCCTCGTAGCGGTCGCTGCACCTGCATGCTGCGGCGGCGTCCAACGGCACCGGGATGGACGGCCGGGCGAGGGAACTATTGGAATCACGGTTTCAACGGAGGGTCATTACAACCGACAGACGGCGCACATGCGGCAGAGTAACGAGCTTTGTTCGGTATCGGAGTGGATTGAGGCAGCCGCTCGACCGTGTTCATTATGTTTTGCTTTAGGTTGACGACATATGTGTTAACTGTGATTATCGTAGCGCCTCTTCATATCTTAATATCGTTAACATGGCTTGTGAAATACAAATAAAAGAATATATTCAAGGGTATGTAAGTGACTATAAGAAGACCTGCTGGATTTGGTGATGGCAAAATAAAATTCAAGCAAAATGCTAGGGTCAAATGTTATAAAGGCACCAATACACACATACACGAACAATAAAATATTTCATTGCTGCTTTTGTTGATAGTATATTATCTTTTGATGAAATTAGTGGAATAAAGGCTAAATAAATTAATTTTAGGATAAAACTAATCTAGACTCGCGAATTAACTGGAAGAATATAATGCAAAATACGAGCAATGCAAAATATTATTCCTTGCAATGCAAATATTATAATCTCATACACAGACAAGATAAACGTTTTTTGTCAGGAGGCCATAAAGGGCCAAATTCATTTTATTTTCAAAACTACAAACTACTACTTTCAAAACATGCGTTATTTAGAGAAAATACACAGGGAGTGCACTGTCATTCAAATTCCTTCAGTCGCTTTGCACCAATTATCGATGTCAATGACACTGGCAATCAGTCGAGCATTGACCCAGGTCATCGGCCGCAGCCGCCCTGTGCACCGCAGCCCTCGTGTGGATTGAGAGGGCCCTCTGTCGAGGGGCGGGGCCAGATACGCAACGGAATCCCGCTGACGCGAGGAAGCTGCCGCCGCCGGCGCGAGAGCGAAAGGGAGACGCAACGCGCGCAGGGTGCAGAGAGACTGACGCACTTGGCTTCCAAACAGCCGAATGTGCGCTTCGCACAAAGACGTTCTTTGAAAATATATTTTTTTACGTTTCTGGTACATTCGTTTAATGAAGGAAATATTCATACATCAATTGTGTACATTACTTTTATTACGTTGCATGTGCCATGTGTAAATGAGACGAATAAAATCTATTTTGTAATTATTATTACAAATGGAAATAATCTTCACGCTTGTGTATTATCTAATACAATTATTTAGAAATGTTTATCTGCAATTTTAAACAATTTAATAGCGGGAAAAATAATATGCAATATAGTTAAGTATCTACGAAATAATTACACGATTGTTATTGAAAGCCTATTCATTTGAGTGGGGGATGGAAATGTTACATATGCGGCATAGAAGTTGTATTAAGCAAACGATGTGCGTAAACCTATATAGTTGATCTTATATACCTACATACGTGACTATATACTAATCACTGGATAACGATAACCACAGGCAGCCCTAACATTTAATTTCCAACAGATCTCCGCAAGACGCAAACGCGAATAGCTCTTCGAATCGGCGATCCAGAGGCGACGTCAGATGGTAATCTGCAGGCCGTTGCCCCAGGTCATCGGTCGCAGCCGCCCTGTCCAGCGCAGCTCCACTGTGCATTCCGATGGGGGGACGGGGCGCGCGGGGGAAGGGGCGGTGCAGATTCGCGATCGGATTCCCGCAGTGGCGCGCCCCGCGCAGAAGACGCGCGCGGGTGATATAGAGATGTAACGCGTTCCCGCGAGGCGCCCGCCCCGCCCCACCCCGCCGCGCCCCGCGCAGCGCCGCGCCGCCATTTGCATATCGTAGCCGCGGGTCGGAACACGCGTCGCGCGCGTGATAGATCTTAGCGTGCGCCTCCGTGCATTATTCATGAGCAGACGCCGCCGCCGCCGACGCGGCGATGGCGACGGAAACGGTAACGGGGGCCGGCGACGGCGTTAGAAACGGCGCAGACGAAGGCAACGTCGGAGGTGACGATGACGCAACGGGAGCGACGACGGCGTCGGTGATGACGTTGGTGAGTGCGGCGCGGAGGCCGCGACGACGGCGATTACGACGGTGATGTGAGAATCGTCGGCGATGATAATTGGCAACGGTGACGATAATCTCTGGGCGGAGACGACGGCAATGAGAATGTCTTGACGGGTAAAATGGGCGGGGTTGATAGAAAAAACGATCGCAAAACGATGAGGTTTAGAGTACGCAGAAGAAACGATCAGGTTAAAGCGGTAAGTGGCGGTGACGGAAACTGTTATGGGGAGGACACGGCAGTAGACACAGCATCAAGGATGTATTCAAGTGGATGTGTCTTGCCAGTGATAAGAATCGCCACGGAAACTTCAGGAACAGAGGAAATCATTTTAAATGTGGCGGGGAGTCGAAGTTGAAGGGGGGGCAGCGTTATGGGAAAAGCCTAGTCCCAATATTGTGGTTACGAAGCAGAAGGAATGGCAATACAGACAGCACCTAGAGGTCATCAATAGCGACACGTACAACTATAACCAATCTCAGTGTTGAAGATTATCTACAGCAGGGTGGTTGATTGATTGATTGTGATTCCTGGCGCGTCAACTTAGGTAATTAGTCCCGAAAATGTAGTGCGTGTTTTTTCCCTCGGGAGGTAGCGGTGATCGTTCCCAGCTGGATGGCTAGATCCGGCGCCCGATCCGGTAGGACGGTAGCGATGCTAGCCATCCAGCGGTATCTTCCACTAGGAGGATACTACCAGATTTCTCCCACTAGCGGGGCTAGCGTGCCAGCCGGGACAAGCTCTGAGCTCCCGACCGATTTCCCGTCATGAGTGATAGTGTAGTGCATGTTAGTGTGTGTGTGTGTGTGTGTGTGTGTGTAAGGGGGTGAGGAATAGGACAAGGAAAGAGGAAGGGAAGATCGCACGCGGTCCGTGGCCCGTTTGTTAGAGTACTGCTGCTGCGGCATTCCACGGAAAACTACCGATCAGATCAGCCGGCCGCTAGAATTGTCCTCCAGACAGCGACTGAACTAGACCTAACTGAAACGCTGGAGTCTAAAATCCTGCTGCCGTCGTGACTCGAACCTACGACCTCCCGGTCAGAGGGACTGCAATTACATCAGTCGATGCACTGAGGCATCTCTCCCTGGTTGCAAGGGTGGTGAGATGCTGGAGAGATCCAGGAACGAGGCAGCAGGGAAGGAGGGAAGGAGCAAGGCACGAGGAGGTGGCTGGTGAGGAGCACGCGGCGGCGACGCCGCCGGAGCTGCAGAGCAGGCAGGGGGTGAGTCGGCGGCGGCGGCGTAGCCCCCACGGGCGGGGCGGGGAAGCTCCTCGCGTTAATCGACTTTGCGACGCTCCGCCAATTACGCGCGAACACAAGACGTACTCGAGTATTAATTATGGGTGTCGGTAGCGCTGCCTCCGCCGCTGTTTGGCAGCCGCGTCCCGCCCCCACCTCCTCCTCCAACCCTTCCGCCCCCGCCGCCGCCACCCGACCACTCGCTCGGAGCCACTGAGCCGCTAATTTCGAGAAAGATGGGACGGGCGGGCGGATGTGGGCGGAGCTACCGACATTGGCGGCTTCGTCGGCATCAGGGAAGATGGAGCAGGAGCCACAGAGGCAGAGGAGGAAACAAGTGTAAAATTAAATGGATTCTGGGACCCTATAAGGTGTAGACAGGGGACGAACGGTATGATCTGTCTGTATTGGCCGGAATACAAAACTTAAAGTCGATCTTCCTGGTGAAGATGTGATTTTAATTTGTATTTAGTCATTATATATCCCGTAAAAGACCACTGGCCTCGGCGCCGTTATCATCCCGGGTTTCGTACTCGGTTACCCATCCAGGAACCCGCGAGGTCTCGAATTCGCTTAACTGTCGTGAGTTCACGTAATAAACGAAATCGGCTAACTACGCCGGGTTGCGCGGTCAGTGGTCTTCAAGAAGAACCATCCCAGCATTCGCCTGGATGTCCGGGGGAAACCACGGCAACCCCGGTCAGGATGGGCGGCACGGGAATAGAACCCGGGCCTCCCGAATGCAAAGTCAGAGCGCTACACCCTGAGCCACTTCGCTCGGTAAGGATGCAATTAGACGTTGGTAAAGTGGAAGAGAAATGCCTACAAAAACACGAGGACACAATGGGACAAAAAGTCACGTAACTGTGCCATCCACGGTGTCTAAGAAACGATGAGAAGGCCACGGTTCCGCCAAAGGAGAGATGTTCCGTGGCGGGAGTGGAGGGACCGGCGAGAAAATCAGCGGCGATGAGAGCCGGTAGGAGAGCGAGGACGGTGAAACGACGAGGATAAAGGAGGCGGCCGAGACCTTGTGAGAAAGATAACGGGCAGACTGAGAGTACGCAGGCGCTATCTGCCTCCCCAGAGAGATCTCTCTCTCTCGCTCGCTTCTCCTCGGCGTGGAAGCACGGGGTGGAGAGCACAGGAGAAAATCAGACGTCTCAAGAGTGAATTCTCAAATTAACACAACCATTCCGAAATTAGTCTGCCTCGTCTGCCTGTGTAATAGAATGTCTGTTACAGAAGAAAGAAATGAATTTTACATTTTGTTTCTTTATTTTACAGGCTCTTCACAACTCTACCACGTGTTCCAAAACATTCAGTAGGTCTTTGGAAGCAGCATTTTTTCTGCCTAATCTATGAACACGGTGAAACTACAGCCTGAGAATAGTTAAGAAAGTCTATTCTTGAGCGTTCGACAAAGTATTTATACATGTATGTAAGACTGTACGTCTATGTACCTGTCTGTCTGTCTGTCTGTCTGTATGTATGTATGTATGTATGTATGTGTATGTGTGTGCATGTACACTTCTTATATTTTTATGTTATTAATAAAATATAAACTAAATATAATTAATATAAACTAAACACGACTTAATTTTGAACGTTTCATTAAGTTCATGTATTCCCAATAGAATTACGAGATCAAATGCTACGAACGCGCCTTCCATATCCCAGCAGCTCCATCGACAGCCTCGCATTCCTTCGCCGAAACGCAGCCGGGAATTCCTGCCGCGAGGCGCGCGCCCCTCGCGCTGTCACGCACGAGACCGCTGGGCGCGCGCGCGTCGGCGTCCGCGATATCTCGATTATGGTGGCCGCTTTCGCTCGACGCCGAGCCGGCGTCGAACACGCGACAGCGAGGGCGGGTGGGCGGGCCAGGCAAGCCGATAGCCACGTGATTAACTCCGCCTCCACTTCGATCCTCGACTCTCGCCCTCCGATTCCTCACGCTCTTGCAAGCGCACACTGGCCTGAAACGGGACCCGAAGGGCAGTAACGAAACTTGAATTTAAAATTGTTTTCTTTGTGATTGGGCAGGACGTGGGTTCGACTCCAGCAAGGAAGCGAACTCCAGCAAGGTTCGACTCCAGAAAGCTACTTGATATGTTTAACATCGGTGAGTTTGTGACGCCTGACTGAATTGAATTCGTTGGCCGAAAACTCTGATCAGTGATTGCACCAAACATTTTCAGACGAATGCCATCCAGACGATGCCAGTAGCATCTTAGAATACAGACCATACGTGATCTCCCCACAATGAACAAATGAACGAATGAACGAATGAACGAACGAACGAATGAACGAACGAACGAACGAACGAACGAACGAACGAACGAACGTCAGCCACCACGAACGAGACGCGGCTTGTCTCGGATAGCCTAGACAATACATACGTGATCTTTCCTTCCCATTCCTTTCCCTTACCTTCACCATCACCACCACCACCACCACCACCACCACTAATGCTTAATCCCCGACTACAGACTGGGTCCCTTCCTAACCCACCGGCATATGCCAATCTTGAGGACCTTGAGCACGAGATGCCTTAATGCCAGAGAAACGAAAAAAATACGACAAAGATTTAAAAAAATAATTTTAAAAAAATCCCATTTTTGCTTCGCTATGTACGTCTTTCGGCCCAGTGTGCGCGGCCTGAGTTATGGGGCGGGCGCCCCCCTCCGACGCGCAGCGCTTCGATTGAACGGCGGCTGATTGCCCCGCTTTGCCCTGATCTCCGCGCCGGCCGGCTCCGCGCTGCGTTACCACAGCCCTAAAACTGCGCTTGCCCGACAGTTCTATACGCACAATGACGCGGTCGCGAGGGATCCACGCAGCGCGGGGTAGCATTGGCTGCTGCGCTGTGCAAGGGTCCCTTATGAATGGATGCGGTGGATTTATCATTTGGAGCCGAGTTATGTGTGCACAGTAGTCGACGACTGACATTGTATGCTCCCACCGTGGCTCATAAATTTCAATCATTGCTGTATTCATGAAACTGCGAATAGCGGATAAATGTGAACATAACGCCACAATTCCTGGTCTTTTGTTTAAAATCTATCCTTGTGTGCAAGAGTTAGTAATATGTCAAAGGGGATGCAACCCTTTTTTGGAGGAACTTTGTACGTGATACAAATACTCCCGAGCTCTATAAAGCATGAAATTCAAGTAGTTGATAAAATTCCGTTGAAATAAAGTATGCTGATAAAAACATGAACCCCATTCGATTTTGAATTCTATTTGGAATAATTTCTACTCCATTTTAGTGTTTCTTCAACTCGATATTTATTGTTATTTACGAAGTATAACGTTTGGTCATGATAGCTTTAAAATGACTTCAAACAAAAATAAATAACCAATTCTAATTACATTTATTATATTAAACGACTCTACTTGATTTACTTTTCCACATATATGCACGTTTTCTGGTCTTACAAAAATGTGCATACATATTGCGGTAATGTAATGATAAACGGATAGAGATCTATCTTTTGTGCATATTATATCTTGTATTTTCATTGTATTTCCTACAGATACCAATGTAATTCAATAAAGCTATCGATATTGCTCACTGCACAGAAGCAGAGTCAGCTACGTACATATTCATTAAATTTCACGTGAATTTCACGGCTTTTATCGGTAACGACATTATGATCCACAAAATATGAAAAACGGCGTAACATCGTTTACCGCGAACGTAAAACTGAATTTACGGAATGCCCTTCAAAAGCCACATTTAAATAATGTGCATGTTAAGTATAATTTTTCCGGGAAATGCCTTTTATATGTTCAAAGCAATTAACATGCAATTAAACAGTGGCACTGACACTGGCGCAGAAATAATATTATGAAGTTCGTGGCACAGTAATTAAAAAATAAATCCGGTAATAACCTCAGTATATGTTTACTGCGAACTCTGATATATCGGACGAGTCTTTTTAGATGCCTTGAATAAATAATTGAAATCAGACATCCGCACTCATATTATCATTAGTAGTGGTAGTCATTTATTAGTACATTTTGGATTACAGATAACTTCCAGAAAACAATTTAAATCTAAAAAGGAAATTAACTTCTTTGAAAAGTTTTTCAATTCTGTAAAATAATTCCTCAGACATTCATACAATAGCGTAGATGAAAATTCATCGGTTGATCGACAGTGCAAAGGCCTGATTCCGACAATTCGTGGAACGAATCTACGGATATCTACAAGGAATCTACGTGAGGGATGGAATTTTTCGGGGTTGAATAAGACCAGTCGTGAACAGGCAAGGCCGGTCAGTTCTACGGTATACGCGGTGTATCAGAGAAGTCGCCACTGGTTGCACGCAATGAGGGAATTCCCGAAAACCCAGTCCTATACTTCGGTTTTTCTTTCTTGGCGCGTGGGGGGGGGGGTGTCATCAAAATGGAATATCTCACGGTATTTCGCGTCTTTCTCGGTTGTGCCGCTTGGATTCGCATGATCACGACTGCATCGAGTTAGTTAGTTAATTAATGCCTTATTTTACGTGGCGAGACTCGGGCCATCAGGCCCGCTCTTCCGTCTGACCACGCAAATTTCGAGCGGTGCGGGCGATCATGCGACTCCTAGCTGCACAACCGAGAACGACGCGAAATACCGTGAGATATTCCATTTTGATGACACACTCCCACGCGACAACAAAAAAACAACAACAACGAAGTATAGCGTCCACTGCGCGCCCTCACTCTCGGTGAGGCGGGTCCTCCAAAGGTCCGCCGGGCGGCGCGGCGATCTAATCGGCGCCAGCCAGAATGCAGTTGGCCTCCTTCCGACGCCACTCGGCGCACGCGGGGCTAATGAGCGGCCGTAAAAGTGTCCAGTGCTCCAGCGCCCGCGGGCAGGGCACAGCTTTCGCTCAGCCGCCCCACCCCGCCCCGCGTCCCACGCCCCGCGCCCCGCGCCCCGCGCGTGAGAGATGCGTTAACACGTTTTACGCAGCAATTGCGCATGCAGAGGTGGAGAGATCTGTGGGAAGCTTTCTGCCCGTAAAAGCAAACTGTTTGAATGAAGGTAAACGTGGAATTTTATTCAGCAACTATGGTGGTCTGAAGGACGTCTTCGATTGTAATGGTGGAGTTGGAGTGAAGAAGTATCCCTTTTCAAATTTTTCTAATTCCTGTAAAAAAATTATGTGTAAATATGTAAAGCATAATATCTGAAGAAAGTTAAATATTTACCTTTTCCAAATAATTTGCTATTAATTCATTATTATTATTATTACTTACAGGTCTTATAAAAGCCCATAGCATAAAAATATAAAAGATTTACATGTATTGTTTAGTGCTGACATTTTCGGACACTCATTCACACTGTTATCTCATCTTCGTAAGATGATCTGGTACTTCAGGGTTTTTGTAATGGGTACTTATATTACTGGGGCATTGGATTTTTTTTCTCTTCCTCCAAACCTCTTTTTGATTTAATTTTTCTTTGAAAAGTGAAAACAATTATTGAGAGTAGTTTTATTGTCCGTACATTATAACGTTACTCGATTGTACATTATACAAACGGCCGTCAAGAATAGTAAGCCCGTCAAAAATAACATGACAACATTGAACTCTCATATTAATGATTTGTGATGAATAGTAGAGCACAATTTAATTCATTTAATATTAAATGTAAGTTTATTTCATTTCAAAATGTCCTTTATTAACAGTGCATAGATCTCAAACTGCGGTTCCCGGTACTCTAGGGAAGCATGAAGTGGTTTTGCGAAGACTTGAAGGGATCATAAGATATAATCTTGGGCTATTTGCAATTGTTGCCACGTCTCACGCAAGAATCCAATTTTAGTTCCTCTGATATTTGTTACAGTCGTTTAGGCACACCGCATCTGGGGATTCTAACAGCGTGTGCATCGCAGGTTAGGTCCACTACCTTCTCAGAAGTCTTTCTTACTTTGTAAAAACTGAACAATTTATTGAATTTCAGTTACCTGATTGTATATTGATCTTTCTATAGTATCTATGATTTTTATGTCAGACCTTCGATAGTTTATTTGTTATTTTTTAAACTAAAAATAACGTATGTGCTAATTGTAGTTTATATTAAAAGGGTCAGAAAGCAATCTAAAAAATTGTAAAGAGACCGCCATGAAAGAATTATTTTATTTTTTGTTCCGAGCCGAAAATCAAGAGAGCAGCCAAACGAAACCAATTTAGGGAAGTCTATTCGGTGATATTGGAAACTTTATTTTGAAAATTCAGTATGCCTCGCCACAAACCCATTAGAACTTCGAAAGCTAATGCACGTCGCAAAAACTATCGCCAGATGTTTCTATAGCATTACCTTTTTATAGAAATCTGGTCGGATTTTAATTTTTTATTATGGGGACGTTATATCCAAAAAATCTTTTTTGGCACCATATACGTACTCGTACATAACATTTAATACACAATAAAAGGCAAAAATCTGCTCTCTCTTGCTACAGTTGCTCAAACATTAAGATATAATCGTGGGGATGCAGGAAATTGTTATACATTTTGTAACATTACTTTCAAAGCTACTCTCTAATAGTTGAAAAGTAGTGCATACGTCTAAAAAGTAGTAACTTGCCTTTTTATGAAAAAGGGTTTTCCGTAATATCGTATGATACAAAAACTCTGTTACAAGTACTCTTTAGTTTCTATTGAAAAAATCATTGTTTTGAATTAACGCAATCCTTTACTTTTTACACGTAACTGTACGTCACATTTTATTCGTTGGAACTTGTCAAAATATCATTTGAAATTATTCATTTCATTTTTACATTAGAAACAGTTTTTTCTTCGTATAACAGGCACGGAATTGCATGCAGTACTGTCAAGAAAACTCAATTACTTGAAAGCAAGTTTGATGGACGGGAAGAACAAATTATTGTGATAAGACACTTTTCAATGTTTTCTCGAGGTAAAGATTTCATCCACTTATTTTTATCAGATTATTATCGTCTAAATTTGTAATCAGAGTAGAATTATCTGAAGTCCAAATTAGGCACGCACAGGGAGACGCACCTGCTCTTGCGCACGCACTACGAATTAAGGACAAATTCCAGGAGCTCACCACTAGAAAAGAGAAACGAGACTATACGGACATGTTTCGTTGTCTTTTGAAGCAAAGCAGTGTTTGTAGTACAGAGAAAAATACAAAATACATGAAACATATTACATCTACCAATTTCTATTTTATTAGTATTTATCCACCGATTTTCTAGTAATTAAAAATGTATCAAAGGTAACAGAAGCAAATTCAAAATTGTGTATAATAAATATTCAAAATATTGCAGTAAATTATTTCATTCAATTAAAGTTATCCACGTGCAATATACGAGCGAAGTACTGGGATGCTCCAATAATGAAAGGCATAAATGTATAATTTTCCAATTTGTGTGAAAATTCTACAGAATTAAAAGTACATATTTGAAATAAGTTAATTATTATTTTTTATATAATAGTCAGGCATTCATTCCTTAGTATGTACTGTATTAGCAAGTCCTGTAGAAACCGGTATTATTAAAAATATGTAAGATGTATTTATATCTTATATATTTTAATACACAAGATATAATATATAAAATTTTCAAGTCTTCTCATAAAAATATTATCTCATATTTCTGAAATAAAACCTAAATTAACCGTGTTAGTACGCTTTTGCGCTTCACTGCAAAGAAATGAATCAGAATAAGTAAACATAACCCAATCAAAAATGAACAACATAACACCCTTTTGAAAAGGTACAAAATTCGAGTGAATCGGGAAAACTTCTCTCGGAATCACATGGCTACTTTAATATGGAATACAAGTATCCATGTGGCTTTGGTTCTTGAAATGTAAATTCTTGTCGGCAATAACCTATAACCGTACATAACGGGGTTATCCCAAAGATTATTATTCTACTCGCTCAATCAACGTTGGATGTATGATGCGTACGATGAAATGCATCCCAATTGTATCGTTCATTTTCAATGCGCCGGGGGGCGCTGATGGAGTCGTAGTGAGGCGAGTGTGCACAGTGGCGAGCGACCGGGAAGACTCACCCGCCGCACCGCACCCGCGCGGCCATCGCATATTCATAGGAGGCGCGACCCAAGCGGTCGAATCACCCGGGCGGCTGGCGCTCTGCACTGGCCCTTACCTGCGGACAGAGAGAGAGGAGAGTGATCAACCAATAAGTAGGGACTGAAAGTTCAGGCAATTGTTTGGTCCAAAATGGACAGGCGGAGAGGCATTAATTTAGATGAAGTAACCTAAAGGTCTCGTGGGGTTAGAAACAATCACATGTGCAATGGATGCTGTATTCCACAGTATTCCAAGCTGATGACGGGTTGGTTTTCATATATTGAGATTATTCTGCCTTGAATTCTTTCATGCCTACGATGTGTCTCGTTTTTCTATGAGGATAGTTTTGAGCGAATGGTTTTATCGTATATTGTGTTGAGTATGTGCTCGAAAATGTAATCATTGGAATTGGGCACATCACCCGAAACAAAGTGATAATGAAACATCACAATAAAACGCATCCACTAAATATTGGTGATTTTTTAGTCCCTTAAGATCTTTAAATTACTTCATTCAAATAATCTATTTCTTGGTATTGGAAGAGTATAACTTATATAAGTAATAATTTAATTTTTAATAAATAGACTTAAATGAGGGCATTTATTCTGGATTAAACAGGGGTGCAAAAAGACATGAAAATATGTCAAATGAGTATTACAAAGAATAAAAGTCGACATAGTGTTGAATGGGATCACAGAACATATTCAAGCGTGAGATCCGATTCCTCGTGACCTAAGAAAGTTTGTCGGAAACAACGAAAGGTACATTGATTTTGACTGGAATCGCCACGTATCGCTTTTGTATTTTATAGAAATTCTCCCACTCTGAGTCGCCACCTTAAAGTAATTGAATTAATATGCGGGGTTCTGTAGGGGGAGAATCAACAACATTGAGATAAAAAAATTAAAACAAAAAATAATTGGATCTCATGTGTAAATAAAGAACATGAGGATAAAATAAGTGTTGACATTTTTAAAACCTCTAAAATATTATCGAAGTAGGTATTGCATAGTGTCGTCTCAAGTTTTATTACTTATTTACGTCTAGTCATGGCCAATATATAAATCTATTTATCATTCCAAAATTGTCTGTCAAGATAAATTATTACGAAGTTGATGAAACCAACATTTCTGGCAACAATATAACAATCGTGCCAGCATTTGGACTTCATGTTACAATTTCAATCTCACAGAGCAGTTCTGAGAACTGTCTTGTCCAAGCGGTGCTGTGTAACAACAGACGAAGCATCTCCACCATCTTCATTGAGTAACCGCTTTCTACACGAGCAGCTACACGAGCAGCGCTCCGAGAACAATTCTGCGAGCATCTCCTCTAGTCCACCCCACCCCTGTTTCCCACCCTCCGTTCCGCAGATCGAGATGGGGAGGAACCCGCCTAACTCTGGCCTGTGAACGGGCGAGCATGAACAGCATCGTTCTGTCTCTGTCCCGCCTTGCCCTGCTCCATCCATTTTCATCCCGTCTGACATCTACCGGCACGGAAGCTTTTGTGGATTCGATGTTATAACGGTCAGCTATCGGGCCAGCGATTGCAGGTTCAAACCCGAACGAAGCCGTGGATTTTTAAGGGCGAAAAAATCCTTCTTACGTGTTTCTTAGGATGGAAAGTAAAGCCGGCTGTCCCATGTAGTAGATTTACTGAATGTAAAAGATCCTCAAGCCTAAAAGAAGCCTCTGAGTTAAATTCAAGTCGCCTGTTTGGTCGTCCGAAATAATACCTCCTCCCTCCGCTGGATAATGGAAAGAACCTAACGAAATGTGCATGGTCAGACATCGAATAAGCGGGCCTGATGGCCTGAGTCACGCCTCGTAAAATAACGCATTAATTGACTAATATTTTCCCCATCTTTCCTGTGCATCACCTTCTAGGCCAGCGCGCAGATGGAAGTGGTAAAGATAGGAATTTGACTAGTTCTGCTTAGCCGTACCCCCCCCCCCACCGCGTTCCACCTGGGTTCGTACTGTTTTGAACCTCCCCTCGGTCTCACCCTGAACCACTTAATCATACTTTTCGACCCACGTTTCGTCTGCTCTGCAGACGAAAGCAGCAAGGTGAGATGTATGTCTACGTTATATCCTTACCCTACCTTGTCCAGCTCCACATCATCCCAGTTTTCCTTGTATAGCTCCAATCTGAAACATACTTTTCAACCCATCCCAGCCCAGCCAGACTCGGCTCAGCTCAACCCTGCCGCACCCATACAACCTTACCCCATCCAAACCAATTCCACACAACCCCATCCCACCAAAACCAAATACCACCCTCACTCCATCCCATCCCATCTAAACAAACCCAACCCAACCAAACCCAACCAAACCCAACCAAAACCAGCCCAACCCAACCAAAACCAGCCCAGCCCAACTCAACCAAACCCAGCCCAGCCCAACCAAACCAAACCAAACCCAGCCCAACCAAACCAAACCAAACCCAGTCCAACCCAACCAAACCCAGCCAAACCCAACCAAACCCAGCCCAACCCAACCAAACCCAGCCCAACCCAACCAAACCCAGCGCAACCCAGCCCAACCCAACCAACCCAGCCCAAACCAACCAAACCCAGCCCAACCCAACCAAACCCAGCCCAGCCCAACCCAACCAAACCCAGCCCAGCCCAACCCAACCCAACCAACCCCAGTCCAGCCCAACCAAACCCAGCCCAGCCCAATCCAACCAAACCAAACCCAGCCCAACCCAACCAAACCCAGCCCAACCCAACCAAACCCAGCCCAACCCAACCCAACCAAACCAAACCCAGCCCAACCCAGCCCAGCCCAGCCCAGCCCAGCCCAACCCAACCAAACCAAACCCAACTCACCTCACCCGCTCCATTTCCTTTCCCTTCCTTCCCCTCCCCTCCCTTTCCTTCCATCCATTCCACGCTGCCTCGTACGCCTCCCAAAAGGAGAAAACGGCACGAGAAGCTCGCCCAGTTGGATTCAACTCACTTCGGCTTTACCCCACCCCACTCCTCCCCCTCCGGGCTTGGCCCCCGCGCAGAAGGTGGCAGCGAGGCGAGGAGTCCGCGCAGCGCAGCGCGGCGCAACGCGGCGCGGCGGTCGCCAAACAGCGCGGCCGCGCGCAGTCATGTTTGATGGGGCAACACCACGGCGTTGGTAAACTTCAAAGTTGCAGCGCGAATCGAAACTGATCAACTGTGAGCCATGAGCACACAGCGGAGACGCGACGGCCGCGCTCCGCTCATCAGGCTGCGACACCGCGCGCTGCGCCTGCCTGCCCGCCCGCCTGCCTGCCTGCCCGCCTGCCTGCCCGCCCGCCTGCCTGCCGCGCCGCGCCGTTGCCTCATAATGCGCTCGTGCGACAAAGCGCCTGTTTCGATGGCTCAAGCCGTAAAGCGTTAACTAGGCGCAATAGGAAGCGAGGAAAACGCGTTCTGTTCCCGTATAAATTTGGGTTCAGGAAGAAAAGCAACAACACAGGGTTATCGTAACGAAGGGTCAACTTCCAAACAAGCTGGGAACTTTTTCCGTCTGTGATTTCCTGTACAAGCAACCTTAGTGTAAAGAGAAACATTATAATTCAATTAAGCTGAGTTGCGGCAACAGTAATTAGGGCGAACGAGTCAAAAACACTGCACTAATAGTGTATTGTTCATTACTATTTCATTAGCACATAGTGGTGCTTATTACTAGTGTCATGACGACACAAGCAAGAGCACAATGAAGTCTTCGCAAAATAATGTCCCGTGGAATTAAAGGCGTTGTCTTGGCCGACATTATTTATTAAGAACAGCTTAGCCATTGAGCTCTTACAAAATGAATAATGCTGCTCTATCAATAAATAATATAATTACAGTATAGCTATGCCCGTCGTGAAGCTCATGGTCAGCGTGCTTGTTTTCTCGGGTTCGAATCCCGGGCAGGGCAAAATTGAACTGTTTTCACTGAAACCGTCATACTTTCTATAGCTGTGTGACGAAAGAAAAGCTCAGAGAAGTCATTTACGCAAGATAAGGTGCTCGCCACATTTAAACTCAGGCGAGGATACTAAATAAAAACAAGGCCCAGGCTTGGGGAACTGGCAAAAGTCCGATGAAGATGATTGTTTGATTGACTGTTAGTGATTCCGTGAGCGTCAACGCCAGATGTTGCCTTAATCCCCTAAGTTCAGTGCGTGTCCCGGGAGGAGGCAGGGATCTTTCCCCACTGGATGGCGACATGCGGGCCCGACCGACCGTCGGCTAGCAGGGTTTCCCCAACAAAGTATCTCCCACCAGCAGGGCACCGCTCCAGCCGGAACAAGCTCTAAGCTTCTGACCGGTCTCCCGTCATGTGGTATGGTGTATGCGTGGTGAAAATTAGTGTGTGTAAATGACGGATAAGGATAGGACACAGAAAGATCGATCTGTGACCCGTCTGTTAAGGTACTGATTCAGCATTCGCCTGGTCTTGATCGGAGAAATCACGAGAAACTACCGATCAGAGCAGCCGGCCGCTAGAATTCTCCACCAGACAGCGACTGAATTCGACCTATCTGACAAGCTAGTGTCGAAAATCCTGCTACCGTCTGGACTACCTAGGACCTCCCGGTCAGAGGCACTGTAGTGACATCAGTTGATGCCCTAAGCATCATCTCCCAGTTCAGATAAAGAAATTAAGAAGCCGAATACATACATACAACAAAGCTGCTCTTAATGAATCATGTTGGCAACGAAAACGCCTGTACTTAGTTTATTTGAAATGCCGTCAACAACGCAAGCCAATGTCCCAAGGTCGGCCCCGTGGCCGAGATCGCTAAGCCATTAGTGCCGAAGTGACCTTGGACCGTGGGGTCTCGGGTTCGAGTCCCGCCACGGCATGGTTGTATATGTTGGTCCTTTCACCCCCTATCATTACCATAGCGTCTCATCATCATACCATAACGTTACATCCAACAGTGGTCTCTAATGACCTAGTAGTTGATGCGACCACAAATAACAAAAATGTCTCAAGGTTCCTGAATTCTGCTAATCTCGGCTCCTCCTGCAGCGGGCGATCCGCTGCAGAAGCGCGCGACCCGAGCGCCCCAGGGCACGACGGTAGGCGGGTGCAACGTGCGGCGCACCTGCCCTCGCTTCGCGTCGCGCCCCGCCCCCTTCTGCCGGCCTTTTCGCCCGCGCGGTCTGCTCGCGCGGACTTTGAGCGGCAGTGGCCGCCTTTGATGTGCAGGCCGCGCCAGCTCTAAGCGCCGGGCCGCGTCGCGTCGCCTCGCGTCGCGTCGGCGGCGCCTCCCACCTGTGTCCTTTAGCCCCGACACTTCCGCTCTCTGTGAACTCACCTGGCGAAAAGCTCCAGCACCGCTACCGCCGCCTCCGCCGCCTCGCGATAAATATTCTAGCGCGACCCACTTCGTCGGAATATTGTAAAGAGGCGCCTGCATTATATAACTAAGGACGTGCGAAATGATGTGCGCACTTGGGACGAGGTGCGTCTGAGAACGTCACTCTCTGACCTGCGGACGAAACTTGCGTGCGCTGCACTTGCCCGTTGATGAATATTTTGGCGATGGACTTGCTTGTGAGTGTTATGCGCGTATTCCTTTATGACTTTTAAATGTTCTTTCATAATATTTTCATACAGCACTAGAGAAGATGAACTAATTATCTTTCATAGTAAAATTGCAAACAGTAACGTACATTTTTATCTTCTTGCAATACTACAGACACGTCGGCCCCGAGGCCGAGATCGCTAAGTCAATAGTGCCCTACTGATCTCGGACTGGGGGGAGGGGGTCGCGGGTTCGAGTCCTGCCAAGAGAATAGTTGTATGTAATCATCCTTTCACCCTGTATCACCACCATATCGTTTCATCTTCATACCATACCGTTAAATCCAATAGTGGTCGCTAATGACCTAGTAGTTGATGCGACCTTAAATAACATTAAAAACGTTCTAGAGACACGTACAATAAAAAAAAATAAAATGGTAGGTGACCAACTCCTTTAATCTGGGACTGTCAATTGTCGTAAAATACGAATTTTTATTTTGCAATATCTTGCCCGCTCTCGTCCCAATCGAATCTTCGTCCCAAAGTAGTAGAAAAAGTTCGCGCGACGCCATCATTAATTAGGGTCAGTCGCCTCCATTCCGTCAAGTGCGCGGGCTCCTCCACCCACAAGCACACCGGCCGTCGCTCCCACCTGCGGGTTGCACCCCGCTCCACCTTGAGCCACCCGTCAAAACTTCCTCCGAGTTCCCTCTCCGCCGAGATTAATCAAGCCCAAAACCCTCGCTCCTTTCTCTCTCTCGCAGCGTCTCGCGGTCATTGTAATTGGCATCCCGTCTCCCCCCTCCACTCTCCCCTTCCGCGCATCACTTCCTTTCTTCCCGGGGTGTCGCCTTGCCGCTTCTTTTTTGCTCCTTGCGCCCGCGCTTCGTTTCCCTAAGCGAGTTAGCGCCCGTCGCCCGCGCGCGCCGTGGCGTTTCCGCCCCCGCCCCCCCTGCCACGCCCCGCCCCAACCCGGACCCGGCGCGGCGCGGCCCTAAACGATGATAAATTGTGATTGATCAGTGGGGCCGGCGAGGGCGGCCGCATTGTCTGCGCGGGGCTTCATTTACCGGCTGCTGGGGCGCCCAAGAAAACAAGCCGCTCTATTCATCGCGGCCCACTCTTTGTGCGGCGGCGCGGCGCGGCGCGGCGGGCCGGCAGTGGTGGTGGCTTGGTTGCGGCGACGGCGGCGGTGGGAATGGAGGTGGTGGCGGAAACGGCAATGGTGGCAATGAAAGTGGTGGTATTGGTGGAGGTGGCGCATGGTGGCGTTGGGAATGGTGGTGGCAACGGTAATGGTGGCGATGAAAGTGGAGGTATTGGTGGAGGTGGCGTTGGGAGAGGTAGTGTCGACGGTGGCGGTGTCTGTGGCGGGGGCGTGGTCGGAGCGGGGGCTGTGGAGATGGCGGGGGTGAATACAGCGCCGCAGGCGATTGTGACCACGGTGATGATGGTGACAATGGCGGGCAGAACCGAGCGGTCAGAGAGTGGTGGGCTGCGGTGGTGACGATGGTTGTGATGATTACACAGGTAACCGACCTAAATGCAATGGCACAGATTGTTAGTCATGTAATGTATTAAGGTACTTATATTGTCATAGTCAAGCGTAGACATACGACATGTGTCTAAGAATGTTGAGATAAATAGACTTAATATTAGCGCATGTTAAATGAAGGTGGCTGAAAAAATGGAATCGCGAAAGCTAATTGTGTGGATTGTAATCTACTCGACAACCGAAATCCTTGCTTTCTAAGAAATTCCTGCTATAATAATAATAATAATAATAATAATAATAATAATAATAATAATAAATAATAAGAATGAAATAATTATAAAGATTTAATAATAATTGTGTGGAAATGCGTGTATGTATGTGCTAGGGTGAGGGAGGGAGGCGGACAAAGAAGAGGTGAGAGGGTGGGTTGGGAAAGAGATGAATTGTCTTAACAGACAGAAAAAGTGAAGGCAACGTCGTTCTGAATAAGGAAGGCGAGATTTCGATGCAGATCTTCCGTACTGAAGAATCTAGACTGACTTGAAAGTCCAATTTTGGAAGTACAAAACAATAAAATGCTGAATCTACAAATGTCATTGAATTGGAATTCCATAACAAATTTTAAAGAAAACTCCAAAAATAGGATGTTAGCTAAAAATAAAGAAATGTAACCAAAAAAAAAGACCGCCCTTGCGAAGATTAGATGAGAGAAAGGCGTGGACGCATGAGTACAAGACAAAAGAAAAGCTGTGGAGGGAAGAGGAGGGGACGAAATCGGAGAGAGCGCGTGCTGGAGCTGTGGGTGGCGAGGCGCGGGAGAAGTCGAGATGCTAGCGTCCTCGCGCCGCCGCCGCCTAATAACATCGGATTCCACTTATCTCGTCCAAAGTAGTCGTTATCTTTCGCGTGACACGCAGGAGAAACACTTTAAGGCTGTTTGCGCACGTGTCTTTTAAAGGGAAGATCTCTCTTCAGTGGTGTTGCAACTGCAGCTCTTTAAGTGAAGTGGTTGGAGAGGGGAACCACCATCATTTACGACAATTTTCAAAGTATCAGTTTGTGGAACTGCCTTGTGTTAAATTAAATAGGACGTAAAGAACTGGAAGCAATTTATCTCAATAGTGACACATTTAAATATATGTCGTGTGGAGTGCAACGAGAAACTATATTTTTGTTGAAATCTTTCAAATTCCAACTGGCATTTACGTGTATTTAAACTGAAAACAGTACAACACGGATCATTATATTTTCCTGTATCACCCCCATATTCTATTTGTAGGAGCCTGGGCCCTATTTTAAAAATATGGTACGTGAAGTTTGAGTACTTCAATAATTTAATGTGGTGAAGTACATTTTATTTAGAACATAATGAACGGTAAACACTCGTTCTTCGGTTATAATTTCTGAAGAAATTTCTCAACGAATATTTAATTGTATAACATTAATCCTCGAATAGATTGATGTATGGTAAACTGATGTGAAGCTCTTGTTGCAGGTATCTGTACTTCGGGAGATCGTAAATCCTCAGTGTAGCCTTTGCTTAGCAGGCAAGCATTATGAATTAGTAAACGCAAAGGGTGCGGAACATACTCCCTCAGAAATTCTAAGTATATGCAAATTCTGCATGCGTACAAGCAGATTGTGTGTACTTCCCGTGCAGTATGTATATGCGTACGTTACGTAAGTCCAGTTTATTACGCATTACATCGCCGGTGTTGCAAACGTTGGCTTGGAGGAGACCAGCGACCTAGCTGGAATTTTTCACAAGTCGGACACGACCAAGCCCAAAAGTACGTGTTTTATTTCTATTCCGACCTCTCCTTGAATGCAAACACTCTTACTCCACTGCACGCCGCCGCCTCTTCGACAGAATACAAATACCGCGCATGCGCTGGACGTGTCAAAGGGAAGGAGGAGTGCACGTGGCGGGCGGGGCGGGGCGGGGCGGGGCTTAGGCGGGGTGCGAGAGAGGAAGAGTGAGCAGGAGGGGAAGGTGAGGCGCCGGTGAGGAGCGAGTGGAGTGTGGGAGAGGTGGCGAGGGGCGGGAGAGGTACAAGAGAGGTGTGGGCTACCGACGGGCAGGGCGTTGACACAAGAGGGGCGGCGCTGGGGAAGAGAATGGTGAACAAATGGGGAAAGTTGGGGCGCCGATGAAAAGCAGTTGGTGGTGTGGCGGGCGGGGAGCGGGCCGCCGGGTTGGAAGGACGGGGTGTGTCAGGATGCTAGGGCAGGGGGCTAGGGCAGGGGGCTAGGGCAGGGGGCTAGGGCAGGGGGCTAGGGCAGGGGGCTAGGGCAGGGGGCTAGGGCAGGGGGCTAGGGCAGGGGGCTAGGGCAGGGGGCTAGGGCAGGGGGATAGGGCAGGGGGATAGGGTAGGGGGATAGGGCAGTGTGCTAGGGCAGGGTGCTAGGGCTGGGTGCTAGGGCAGAGGGCTAGGGTAGAGGGCTAGGGCAGGGGGCTAGGGCAGGGGGCTAGGGCAGGGGGCTAGGGCAGGAGGCTAGGGCAGGGTGTTAGGGCAGGGTGATAGGGCAAGGGATAGGGCAGGGGGCTAGGGCAGGGAGCTAGGGCAGGGAGCTAGGGCAGGGAGCTAGGGCAGGGGGCTAGGGCAGGGGGCTAGGGCAGGGGCTAGGGCAGGGGCTAGGGCAGGGGGCTAGGGCAGGGGGCTAGGGCAGGGGGCTAGGGCAGGGGGCTAGGGCAGGGGGCTAGGGCAGGGGGCTAGGGCCGGGGGACTAGGGTTGGGGGCTAGGGCAGGTGGCGCGGGCACTAGACGCGGACAGGTGGCGCGGGCGAGGCGGGCGGGGCGCGGCGCGGCCGAGCGACCGGCGGTTGAGCAGGCGGGGTCGGAGGTGGAGGTGGCGGAGGTTGTTGACCATGCGAAGGTGAAGTTGTGAAAACTGCCGGCGTCCAACGCCCCTCCGTGCAGAGTGTCCGGAGGGGAGCGCCGGGCGACAGAGAGGGGAGCGAAAGGTAATTAAGCCGTGTGGGGCGTCGAGAGTTCTGCGCGGTCCCAAACATGGACAGGCGTTGCCATCACGTCTCGCCGTCTGTGAGGCGGGCGTTCATCTAACGCACGTATGTGTCAAAAAACACGGAGTGCGAATGGAGGAGAGGGACTGAAAAGAGTGAATGTCAGAAATGAGAGTGGGGGGAAAAAGGAAAACAAAACGAGAGACGAAAAACGAGACCAGGGTCTGGACAATGCAATGAGATAGTGAGAGTGTGTTCATGAATGCCGCTTTTACGAGCCGAATGTGTCACGCGGTCTATTAACGAAGTGCACATGACTGGAAAGAATATGTGGGAATCAGGTGAAGGCGTTGAGAGATATTAGCGTACGTGAAAGTGTATAAGTGCGTGAGAAAGATCGGATACAAGACTTGAATTGCGTTTAGAATATGCGCATGTGACGGTGGGACATTACATATTTACTGTGAGAAGTCTCTCAATGGGGTTAGGGCAACACAAAATTGGATGAATGAACATAATGATAAAATTGGATGAAATGATTGTTGTGGGAAGAAAATATGAAGGTGAAAGGACTGTCCTAAATAAAGAAGGGGTCACGAAAAGCAATCAGCAGTGTATTTAAAAATCAATACGGTATTTCAAGTTTATGAATGGGTTAAGTTTCCTCATATAAGTGAAAAGAGTATGACATGCTCTTTCTTACACGCTGATGATAAGTTGTACGAGCATGGATACACGAATGTGAACGAGAGCAAACGTGTCATAAATATTCCTCAAATGAAAGCTAAGCGAGCACATTTTATACTAAATTAAGTAAATAATTTCTCATAAAACTCTCTATAAATTTAATGAAGCCCGTTAACAAGTGAAAGGCTGTCTACTTACTTTCCTTTTTAGCGTCCGAAAAAGACTTCAACTAACAAAGTGCATTTCTTGGGTATTACCCACGCTTTCGCGGCCGTCGTTGTGGATTCTAGCCAGAAAGAGCTTAGGTTAAGACCCTGGCATGAGAGATTTGTCAATTAGAGAAAAGTCAGCCCCGGGAAAACTCAAGAAGGGTCATAACATATTGTAACTAATTGATGCCCTACTTCCCTCTTTTCTTGATTCAATTTATTGCGAAGACGTTTTGCCCTTTTCATCGTTTTTATTTATATTCTACATAAAATAAATGCCCATGATGCTAGGTTTAAAATATTCCATCTACTGTATCTGACATACTTTGTTAACACTCGTTAACTTTTATGCTTATTTATGACATATATGTGTTGCGATAAAGTATTGTGACCATATACGATCAATAATAATTTGTAAATTGAAAGAGTATATATGTATAGTATTACTGTATTTAAAATAATACCACAGAGTCGTTGCAGAGAAAATGTCAATTATGTGCTAAATCGACCGACTTACTCTCTATCGATGTGTTCCGGCAAAGAGATTTTGGTCATAAAAGTGAGTTTGAAGAAAATATTATATAAAATTGCGTATGATCTTTGTAAATCAGAGAATATTTCAATAAAATTAAATTCACTGCGTTTGAATTGTAAGATCGGCTATGTAGATTATAGATTTTGTCATATACGACTTCCTAAGCAACAAAACTCCACCTTCACTAAAAACGTCATAACTCCATTTACCCAAAAACCAACGCAGTGACTTTGCAGACTTCAGTCATTGAATGTGGTTCCAACACTTCATTGACAATCACCTTATTTTAAACATATGGCTACATTACATTATGTGACGTTTCGGAGCTTGGTTTTCTCCTCTTTCAGAATTTATACATTTATAATTTAAAAATTTAACGGGAACTCCTGTTTCCAAGTCATATTATGTTGTTGGTTTGTCCAATGGAGTAAACGTGCATATCGCATGAAACCTACAACATAATGTGACTTGGAAACAGGAGTTTCCGTTACATTTTTAAATTATAAATGCATAAATTCTGAAAGAGGAGAAAACCAAGCTCCGAAACGTAACACAATGTAATGTAGCCATATGTTTAAAATAAGGTGATTGTCAATGAAGTGTTAAAATGTCAATGAAGTGACAATAAAGTCTTACCTGCATGTTCAATGACTAAATCTATTTGAATGACAATCTGTACCTTAATAAATACATAGCAAACACCCGTAAGTTTACATTTGATTATAACAGAAACGCGCTAATTCATATTTTCAATGAACTGGCCCAAATATTTCGGGTTCGTTTTAAGAAGTGAGAATCCCTACAGCGCGTCCCAAACTGCAGCGGCTGCTGCCGCTCGAGGCAGTGGGAGCGGCGTGGCGGTGGCGGTGGCGGTGGCGGGGGCGGGGGCGGTGGCGGTGGCGGTGGCGGTGGCGGTGGCGGTGGCGGTGGCGGTGGCGGGGGCGGGGGCGGGGGCGGGGGCGGGGGCGGAGGCGGGGCGGAAGCGGTGGAGGTGGCGGTGGCGGTGGCGGTGGTGGTGGCAGAGGGAACGCGCGTCGGAGCACTCTGGGCCGAGTAAAAGTGACAGCTGGAGAGCCACCATTCAGCGCAGAGGATCAGCGCCGCGCCGCCCCGCCCCGCGAGCGCCGTTGCCGCCAGCTACAAGAGGATTTCGCGCGAGTCTATGACGGGGGCGGCGGCGGTGGCGGTGAAGGCGCGGAACGGAATAAATAGAAGCAGACGAGTGTAAATAATTGCGCGCGTCGTTCGAAGTAAAGTGGAAATCTGCTTACAACGCCATATGAAACGTTTGTGACGAGAGAGAATAAATAGAAAAGAAGAAGCATGATTCCTGAAAACACTGCAGCTACTGGGTAGGGCGTTTTCAGGTCGGTCGATATTTAAATATACTTGTTTCGAACTCATGGATACGGTCAATTTCGGAATTTGAGAGGATTTCAACTTTGGAAATGAAAGATTAAAGTTGAATGAAGTATGAAACAATTTTTCACAGGAGTTTGATGATTTAAAAGAAATCAACTATTTTATTAATATACGGTAAAATATATTTTGGTTTTAAAATATGTAAGTATGGAGTAATTAGCCGAACATAACGCATTTCGTCCATGATACATTAAGTTCAAAACGTATCTTTCCTGAAAAACAGTATACATACGATGGAGGCACATTTATAAATTAGTTTGAGTTACGATTTTTGTTCCATTTAAAATTTCGAATACAATTCAGAAATACAAAGATTAAAAATTTCAATTTTGACAACTGAAATACACTTACTGAATTCTTAATTACCCTCCATCCAATAATGGAAGTTCGAATTGCAAAATTTCAGATTTAAACTAATTTAGTAGATATGGTATTACTGTTTGGTTCGATTTACTTTTCATGAGTTTCCATCAAATTCATTTTAACTCTCTAAATCCTGAGTACGAGTGAGAGCTGCGAAGAACGTTGAAGTTTTCCACGAGCCGTGCGCACCCTATCTTTCTCTAGTTCACTGCACGCCTGCCCGCATGCTCAACTTCCTGTCCATCTGCCCGACGAACCTTCCTATCTACCCCTCAAGTGCAATTTACCACCAGGCTATCCCCACCCGTATTATACACTCACTTTATCAATGTTTAGTTTGTTCAACCGGCTTGACCTATCTCCCGGGTATTTCCTTGCTTTTCCATCCACAATGTTTCATTTCCCTTCATGGATCCAACTCATTTTCCACGACTCCCTTCTTTAACGTGATATAACCGACATTAACTTATACTTACCAAATGCCAAACACGAATCGAATACATGAACATATGCTCTCTTTCAAGTGACGTAACAGATATTAACCTACACCTCCCAACAGCTTATAAACACGAATCGAATCGTTCAATACAGCTACTGCAATCGTGGTGAACTCTCTCGCGTGCGCTGCAACTTTCAATTTGCCAGCGGCGGGGGCGGGGGTGGGGGCGGGGCGGCCGGGCGCATCCGCGCGGTCGTTCGGCGCGGCGCGAATGTTTATCGACTGGCGCGCGCCCCGTGGCGCCGCGTCGCACCGCGCGGCGCGGCGCCGCTTCCCGCTGCGTTTTGCGGTGCGTGGGGTGGTACGGCGGGGCGGGGCGGGGATGGGGCAAGGCGGGCCGGTGGCGGGGTGGGGGGGCGGGGCGGGGGGAGCGGGGGCGGGGCGGGCGGGGGGAGCGGGGGCGGGGCGGGGCGAAGCGTGTGGCGGCGTGGGGCGGCGCGGGGCGGTGCGGGACGGGACGGGACGGGGCGGGGCGGAGCGAAGCGGCGGGGCGAGACGGGGGCGCAGCGAAGCGGCGGGGCGGGGCGGATCGGAGCGAAGCGGCAGGGCGGGGAGGGGCGGGGCGGAGCGAAGCGGCGGGGCGGAGCGAAGCGGCGGCAGGGCGGGGCTGGGCGGGGCTGGGCGGGGTGGGGCGGGGCGGAGCGGAGCAAAACGGCGGGGTGGGACGCGGCGGGGCGCGACGGGGTGCGGGGCGGGGCGTCGCGGCGCTTTTGTGCGTGCGGTCCGCGCACCGAAACGGCGTCGCGTCGCAATGAGCGCCCGGCGCGGCCCGGGAACTCCGCATTCCGGCCGCATACATCACATAGGCCCGCGCGGCGCGGCGCGGCGATAGGTTCAATGTGGCCAGGCCCCAAAAATGGAGGCGGCGCCGCAGGTGGGATTGGAAATACCAGGAGAGCGACTGCGAGGGGAGATCGATCGCTCTGTTTTGAAGGGGTTTTTCAATTACATCGTCACAAAGCGTTCACAGACATACGATTATTATTGTTGGAGAGAGATGTTGATGTTTTCTCATGTGATCTATTATTGTTTTCGACGTTTTCTTCAATTATCAGATCCAGCTCATTGAATGTATTTTTAACATGACATGAACTCTTTTTAATGAATAATAAGTGTTTCTGAGTTTTAATTACGATCAGTCACTTGTCAATTTCATATTAGGAATGATTAGGTCATGTTACTCTATTTGAATTGGTATGAAAGGAGAGAGTTATTTTTAACATTAAGTACACTTTGCAAGTTTATGTATGAAACATGAAATAATAAGACATGGCGCCACTATTTATGTGTGCGAACCACACGAACGCGGTCTTCTTTGAGCAGACTGTTCCTCGCCTGAGTAGATACTGACATTCTGATAACCTTCGTCTTTCCTCGTATTTTGCACACGAGGATGCGTTTTTAATTGTTTTAAGTTAAATTTTAATTATGAATTAATATACTAGGTCTCTGTCAAATTAGTTTTTATTGCGCACAAATTTAATGTTAGAAGTTACTATTCAACCAGCTTTAAAACATCGATGTATTTTGTTCGCTGTATTTTTAAACATGGATGTTTTAATTTGGGACATCGGTGTTTGTCAACATTAGACATCAGATGGTTAGGAAAATGTATTTTATTCTAATGAAAATATTAAAAGGCAATTAATATATGTATATGAATTATGGACAATTAAACATCCTGACGAATTTTTATTATGCCTTTTTTGGTCTTTTATGATGTAAATGCCTTTTTAGGCATATGTTTCCTTTTTATATGCTTTTTTCCTTTAAAATGTATGTATTTTTTTCTAGTCTTTGTTTCAAATAAACGTTTAAATAATTTTCAGTTCCACGAATCACATTAATTTATTGTCTACTGGTAACAAATAACTATTTTTTGTGTAGACTGAAGCTTTCATTTGGGTTTACACATCACATTGAATTTTTTGAGCCGAAAAGATTGTCTTGTTGCTTCAAATCGCATTTCTATGTACATACACCAAAAAGAAAAAAGCAAGCGGTGGGCCCTGGGCGCTTGGTTGAGCGGGTGGGCGCTTAGGTGAAGCCTGAGCACAAATTTGCGACGTAATCTAAGCACTCGTATGTAAGAGGGCAAGGCGATGATCCCGACTTCCGACATGGGTATTTTTCCATGCAAGATGTTCTTCTGGGAGGTGCACAGGGATCATTAGGACCTATATCTCTGCCGGCTTGTTATATTGTTTTTTTTATATTGGGTAATTTTAGGTGCAACCGCATTGAAATATAGTAGTGCTTTTTTCCTCCAATTTTAAGTTTTTATTGTCTCTTTGGTGCCTGTTTTAAAAACATTTTAGTGTCTTTTTAGGCGCCTAAAACGTATTTTTTTTAGTGCCTAAACATCCGATGTCTAGTTAACATGGATGTTTTGTTGTCGATGTCGCATCATGGCTCGCGCCCTCTGAGCCCCGGCGCGTCAGCCTGGCGTTCCCGCGCGTAATAGGCTCCGGGGCGGCGCTCCGAGAGCGCCCGCGCCCGCGCCGCGGAAGCCTCGCGCAGATGGCGCTGCTGTCGGCGGCGCGCGGCGGGGATCCCCCGGGGCCCGCGCTAATTACGGAATTTGCGCGTTGATCAAAACTACCCGAGCGGACGCGACGAAATTCGCGCAACTGAAGTAGCGAAGCTGGCGGAACGTTGGTGCCGCTGCGATACGCAGGAAAAACGGCAGAGCTCGTCGAAATTTTGGTTTGACAACCCCATCCTCAGGTTTCGTGCGATTTTTTAAGATGCAAATTGCATTTATATGTGAGACATTGGAACGTAACTCAAAAACTGGAAGTATTCTGTGTAGATAATTGATGGATATTCTTTAAAACTGATGTATGTTCTTTGAATGACGAAGGCACAAGTACTTTCGTCAGCATAGACGTGTGAAATCTAAGACAAGAAGGAGAACTATTGCATTTCTGGGACTCTCTGGGCTCTCTTTCCCATTAAATATTTTTATTTACATATTAGATATATTACTAGTAAATGTATAAAACGTTTTACAAGAAGAATGAAATAATACATTCAGTGATTAATTGACAAATACAATTGATTTCACGCTGAACCATTTTCACAGTGGCGATTGATTTCACACTAGATGGCGAGGAGAGCGTATCTCCTGATTTGAGAATCAATTTCCCTAATTGTCAAATTAAATTAGAGGGAAAATAAGGAATTGAACACATTTTCTTAAGTAAAATGTCATATCATTACGTAGAGCTAAAGGAAGGGCCCCTTAGAAAATGTTCTGGCAGACCATGTACTCGCTGGCCTCCTCTGTGCGCATGCTTGTCAGCAATGTAAGCAGCTTTTAGATTCCCCACCTTCCACACCTGCGCCCTCTGCTCCTCGCCCGCCCACCGCAGGCGCCGGCGCGGCGGGCCCGCGACGCCGCTATCGCAATCTTCGGTGGAGCGGCGAGGCGCGGCGCGGCGCCAGCGAAGGCGCGTTCCTTTGGCGCGGGGCGGCGGCGGCGCGCGCGGCAACGAGGCTACGAGTAATCGCGTCAATTACCGTGCGATCGCCTCCGGAGGAAGAGAAGGACGCGGAGAAGAAGTCGTGGAGGAGGTTGAGGAGGAGGAGAGGAGGTTGAGGAGGTTGAGGAGGAGGAGGAGCAGGCGAATCGCACGCGCGCAGCAGCGCGGAACGCCGGACACGCCCCCTCCGCAGCGCGCCGTACTGCCCGCCCGCGCCGCGCCGCAGCCTCCACCAACCGCCGCTGCACGCGCTGGCACCATCATTGTCGCCGACAAGGCGAGTCAAGAACATCGTGGAGAGCGGACCAGAACACAAAATTAAATGAGAACGCATTTTTTAATGCTCAAAATTTATTTCATCAATTTTATTATTACATAGTTATTAGCAGTGCTTGATTTCAAAATTTTAATCCTCGAAACGAACGCCAAATTAATTATTAATTTAATAGAAATAGTGAGATATTTATAATACAATTTTATATTATTTTTATTAATTCCCAAGGTACCGGAACCCTGTTCTGTCGCGTTCCGACAGAAATCAAGCCCTGGTTACTAGCATCCAGAAACATCTATAATACAATCTTTAATATTATAACCAACGAAAACCAACACGTCTGCAAAGTTTACGTGTTACAAAAATCTCAAATTTTTATAAAGCTATTGCTTGTGAAGAAGTATTTTGAATTGTCACATTGTGAGAGCGAATTAAACTTTTGAAATATTAAAGTTTTCTATTGTTAATAGTATTAAAAGAAAAATTTCAATATACGAGGATAATACAATATCAATATTCTCAATATCCGTACGTTATTTGCTTCGGCCCATTCTTCGCATTCTTGCATTTCTGACACTCGCGCTATTTGTTCCTCTCTCATTTCGCGCGCCCCGACCGCGCTTCATTCTGCGCCCGCGCTGCAGGCGCTGGCACCACCGTCGTCGCCAAGAGGGCGGCTCAAGAACATGGACAGCGGGACAGAATACAAAATTAAATAAGAACGCATTTTTTACATCCTCAAAATTTATATCGTCAATTTGATTATTAGATAGTTCGTATTACTAGTATCCGCAAACCTTAAAATATTGAAATTGCCTTTCAATAAAGAACAAAAACAAAAAACTGCAAAGTTTACGTGTTACAAAAGTCTCAAGATGTTAAAAAAGATATAATGTTTCTGAAGAATTGTTTTCAATTGACACGGTGTGAACGAATTAAACTTTTGAAATATTTAATTTTCTATTATTACTGATATTAGTAATAGTATTAAAAAGACATTTGTCAATAAATGTTCTTTGCTTCGGTCCATTCTTCGAATTTTGGCGCGTCTGACACCCGCGCAATTGGTTTCCCTCTGATTTCGCGTAGTTCTAAATGTAGTCCTTTCTATTTTCCACTATGTGATCACTTCTTTTCTGTTATAATCATCCTAACATCCTTAGACTCATAAAACATCTCTCATTTCTCAAGTGGTCAACCATTATCGCCAATCTTCATCAATCGACAATCACAATAAAAAAATCTAGAACAAAATAATGTAATTTTACGTATTTTATAACATTTCATTGATATTACCACACAAAACAACCTCATTGCTCTTCATGTTTGCTCGCGTAGCCATCGCTCGGAGATTCGAAACAGAAGAAGAGGTCCAGAGGTAGCGGTGGTCCAGCGCATTGGTTCGCCGTCGGGGCCAGTCTCGTTCCTGACACACGCTTGACGGATCAGTAATTGGAGTCGGTGGAGGCGCAGGTGATTGCGCTCTTCCTGGAAACTGAACGCAGGTTACCGAACCCCTCCCACGAGCGCGGCGGTTCAGCCAGGAGGAGAGAAAGTTTGGATGTGCTTCACCTCTTTGACCTCCATTGTGTAAAACACGTCGTGCGAAATCTATGGATGTAGAAGAAATGTTCGTGACATGGCTGATACAACTGCCATAAAATACCATTACGAATGAAATATGACAAAACTCCACCCCTAGAAGAAACGGTATTTCTTAAATTTTAAGTAAAAATTGTTGGCAAAAAATTGGCAAAATTGTTTCTTCATTCTACCTTTCATCCATGCACTAGAAACAAGCATACGCTGGAAAAACTATTAAACGTATTAATAGGTAAATTTTAATGGAAATTGAAAAGCAAACAATGAAGTAAAATAAAAGCTAAACATCTTCGCACGTAGTTCTGCAATTTATTGCATAAAAATGTTTTTAGAATATACCACGTAGATATAACAATAAAATATACATCCATTAAGACAGTCAATTCGTTTCCTGCATTTTGCATCACTTCATGAATTTAAATTCTCGAATTCTTTTCATTTTGCGGTTGAAATTGATATTTTCATCATTCGCAAGCAGTTTCGTTTTTTTTCTATCCTGGAAATGCGACGAACCAGATTACCCACATATTCCTATCCTTCCAATGATTATTCATCTTCCGTAACAAAGGTGACCAAGCTTCTGATTCTGAATTTATCAACGCACGCTATGAAAATAACACTTTAAAGAAATAAATGCCCGGAATTCAAGGAGTGAAATGAAATTCCAGCTACAGCTCCCAACCTATAGTAGAGAATTCCGTCCATTATTTCCAGCTGAGTTTATACAAAACGCGGTTTGGTGTGCATTCACTCCCAACATTTGCAACGCCGCCGAACAAAGAGAGCAAACAGCTCCATTCACAGAGCAGCAGCGTCCGCCACGGAAAGAAGCAGCAGCACTTTCCGCTGCCTAAAATTGCCACTCGCGCGCCGCCTCCAGCGCAGCGGCTGTCACCTCGCCACAGCAATGGAGAGACAGAGCGTTATGCAAGGGGCTCGCGAGCACCCGCGCCTCCTTGGCCCACGACCAAATGATCGTACTCCGTTCTGCTTAATATCCTGAATGGAGCGGGAGGGAGGCGGGAAAGCTGGGGTGGACGAGAAAGGTAAGGGGAGGGGAAAGGTAAGAGGAGATGATGGAGAGGAAAGTGAAGGAGAGTTTGGGCAAGAGAGATGGGAAGAGGGTGAGGTGAGGTAGGGTCGGGAGAAGGTCGACGAAGCAAGGGGAGAAAAGAATGGGGCAGGGAAAGGAGAAGAATGGAAAGAGGGGAGGGCGGGGCCGAATTAGGTTGCATGGGGAAGGGAGGGAAGAGGGGTGGCGGGATGGAAAAGGGTGACAGGGCGGATGGGACGTGTCGAAAGGGGAGGGCGGGGTGGAGACGAGACGGAAAGCAAGAAGCGGGAAGAGGCGGAGTGGGCTGGGCTGGGTGGAGCAGTGAGGGGCGCGGAGGGGAGGATGGGGGAGGGTGGGGCGGGGCGGAGTGGGGCAGGATGGGACGGGAAGCCAGGAAGGGCGGTGTGAGGCCTGGCGAGCGGGATGAGGTTGCTCGGATGGGGAAGATCTGGACAGACCAGGGCCGGGCAGAGCAGCGCGGAACCGTGCGAGGTGGAATGGGTGAGAGTGAGGAGGGGAGGGGGTGGGAAAGCGTGGCACGGAGCGGGAAGGGTCGAGAAGGGGAGGGCAGGAAGGGCAGGGTGGCTTTAGGTGGGGCGGGGTGGGGCTTGGTGAAGTGAGGAAGGGTAGTGAAGGGATGGGCAGACCAGGGCTGGGCTGGGCTCGGCGTGGAGGTGCAGTGCCGGGAAGGGCGGGGTGAGCGGCGCCGCGCGGGCGGGATTTGGATGCATGCCACGCCGCGCTTAAGCTACTCTATCTCCGGCGCTCGGCCGCTTCATTGCAAAGGTGCGCGGGGGGGGGTGAGAAGGCCTTCGCGACGTGCACGCTTTCGAGAGCGGAGCACCTGCAGCTCCCGGAATATTCTCTGGGCTCTCCCCCCCTTCTCAATCCTGCGCGATCCACCCACGCCGACTAGACCGCCATTAAAGCGCTTTCGACCGACATGAAACCGCTCACTGGTAAATACGAATTTGGAATCGGAAAAATATGTCTCGACTTTCTTGTAAAAGAATATTAGGAGAATAATACACTAAAGAAGCATAATGCAAATCATCATGGAAGGGGAAATAGAATTACTTCAAGATAGGTAATGAAATTTTCATGTGATATTCACATGCGGAAAACAATCACTTTGTTGCTGAGAGTTTTCGCACACACTCAATTCTTAATGTTTCAATGACGTTTTCATGAGAAAATGTGCGTAAAAAAGGGGGAAGAGATCAAACAACAGGCGATAAAAGGTAAAAAAGCGACTGTATTATTTTTAAAGATTTCAAGATGTTTAAAATACAGTGGTCTTGCAAGATATAACACAATATGAATTACAGGAAAAACAAGAATTATAGTTTTATTTTTTATTATTCAAATATAACGAGTAAATAATTTTAATGCCAAATTTTCTTGTGTGTTAAAACATATTTATTTGCTTACATCCAATTATAATATAAGAACATTCCGTGTCAATCAAACTGAAATGACGGATGGAACTAAACTGAAAAGCGGTCATTGCTCTTGCACTGACGTACGAGAGTACAACAAATATTCCGAGTGCTGCGGCATGCAAGCTGGGTGCGAACCACGGACCTCGTGGCCTCGATGTAAGAGCGAGGCTGCGAGCACTTCTTCAATCGGGCGACTTTCTAGCTGCAGGCGGTCCGGGCGCGCGCGCGCACGGACAGTCGACGGTCGCTGCCGGTCACAGGAGGTGGCGGGCGCATGAGTGCACTCGCACCAAGGAACCTGGCCTGTGCCGACGAATGCGGCAACCTCTCTGACGCGGTACTTGAGCACTAAAAAAACGCAGTGTACACGCATTGTGTTTTTGGCTTTGAAGATACACATAATCGTTGGTTTACTTTCAAATATTCAATTGGCAAGATTAATAGGAACGACACTCGTTTCATAAACTACAAGTGCAGAGAGTAATCAACAGAAAAATCAAATAATTTCTTTCATCAATTTATAGTTTAAAATGAGATTGATCGAATATGAGAATGAAGTATTCCAACATTCAATCTTGTGTGTTATTGAAAGTGTAAATTTGTGATATGGTCTATCAGCGAATGCCCCTCCACGTGACAATATTAAATCAGAACTGGAGGAGACTCCGAAACTCAGGAAAAAAGTGCACCGCCACCGCAGAACAAATTACAAATACATTTCGTCAAACTGGAATTACAAATCCTTAGAGCATTGTTTCCACAAGAAGGGTCACTGCAAACCATCTGCATTTCGCATCCTTATGCTCTCGCGAAATCCTTATTGTGTGCGTCTTCGTTCTATTCTACTGACCGATTGCACGGAACACATTCTCAAGAAGATAAACAACCTTGTAGTCACTCAAACACCAGCTTTTACAAAGACTATTCACAGCATTACAACGACAAAACGACCCGGACAAACACCCAAGCATCCGACCATTGCGGTTTCCCTTACGTAAGCCATGAGAAACTACGCGAGAGTGCGTCCTATTCTTGAACGTGTCTCAATGAGACGTTTTGCGTCCTCGCGTTGTGTCCGACGCGCGGTGAGGACGAGCGATGGCCCACTGAGGATTCGCAGCAGCCGGAGGCGAGAGGCGACAGGACAAAGGAGAAAGAGGACTCCGTTGTTCAGCGCGGGCTTGCGTCAGAGGATGTTTTCCACCTCTAGTTCTTTGCTTCTGTTGAGAATCGGCCTCCGATACAGTTCCCTAGAATTGGCAACGTTTTCAACTAGTATTTAAACAACAATTTTCGAGTTTTTTTTCAAAGTATTGATGAAATAGAATGAACACTTTTATGAGCTCTGGTATTTTCAATACTATATTATTCTTTAAAAATAATTTAGATAACTAGAGCAGGTATTTCTACTAGTACATGGGTACTAGTATTTCTACTGGTACTTGCCCGAACCCTGCCTTTGACTGATAAAACGAAGGGTCGCGGTCCCTTAAAGTAGCAAAGAGACATCACACACATTTTTAACATTATCATGAACATGTAATTGCACAATACAAATACAATTCATTTGTCTTTAAATTAACACAGATTTTGAAACTGTCATTAAAGTAGTCATAAATCTGCTTCCGAGCCAATATATTAATGATGCAGTACAATGCCTTCAATAGTAGATGGAAGAGCATTTTCTAGGCAAATTCATAGAAGGAAGTTGACTACCAAAACAGTGAAGAATATATACACTTTAGAAGTGTGTGTGTGTGTGTGTGTGTGTGTGTGTGTGTGTGTGTGTGTGTGAGAGAGGAGAGAGAGAGAGAGAGAGAGAGAGAGATGAAAGAGAAACGAACAGCAATAGAAAATTATCGCTGCTCTCTTCTCGCGTTCTATTTCTTCGAACTCATTTTCTTTTCATTAGAAAACGTACCACGTTCCATCTTTTGTTTAGGATTCGCCTTCCATTGTTTTCAATAAAAAATGTGGACAGTCATCAATCAAGTTATAAATCAATGAGTCATTAAAAGTAGGCAACTCAAGTCCGACGCGGCATACACTGCAGGGAGGCACGTCCCTAGAGCGACGTAAGCAACTCGGCGGGGGGGGGGGGGGGCATCGGCGTCTCCCACAGCGGGCGACGCCCCGCGCCGCGCGCACCGGCCGTCGCCACGACGCCCACCGCCCGCCGCCGCCACTGCCGCGTTGCCGTCGCCAGGAAGTAGTTAATGGGCTAGCGGCGAAGTATTCCGGCGGCCCACTTCCCGGCGTCGAGCCCCGGCCTCGGCCCCGCGCCCCGCCGCCGCGGCCACGCCTCCGACTCAGCCGCCGCCTACACCGCACAGTGGATGCAAACGACGCGAACGAATGCGCAGCGTAAGAAACGGAACATTTCCGAATTGATGCGCAGGGTTTGGAGCAACACACCTTGTAATACTATTATTGCGTAGGCATCGTCTTTACCAACCATTTGTTTGTGTTGGTTTATTTAATATCAACATGTATTACTACGAGTATACTCGGAAAGTAACACAATTTCCTTAATGCCAACAACATCTCACCAACAGTGATCAAAGATTCTCTTGTTGTTTGGTTCGAAATACCACAATAATTTCCACAATAGTTCTCCTTAATGCCACCAGCACCTCATGAACAGTGATCAAAAGCTCCTCTTTGGTTTGAAAATTACCCCATTAATCAAAAAGAATTTATTATTAAAATTCAATGCCGCTTTAAAACTCCTGTACTGTGCATTATATTTATTCTGATCATGAACGAACACAGCAATTGTTGATGAAACTATATAAATAGCAACTCGTTATTAAAAATGGTAATCTTCTGAAACAAAATCGACGTCGTCCGTAAAATTACCTAATATTTATGTTTGTTTGAATTGCCTATCAAAGAAGTTACACTAAAATTAATATATACATAGTAGGATGCAACTTCCGGAAACAGAGTAAAAATAAAATAATAAAAGCTTTCCATTAATTTCATTTTCCCTATTATTCATAATTCATTATGTAGGATTTGAACATACAATCATTTTTGTGTATTTTAGGGCCCACTGTTGTCGCTGCCATCAACCTGTTGCACGACGTCCTCCTCCCCATCCCCTCTGGCGGCCTCCGTTGGCGGGCGTCGACGGAATGTGGCTCCAGAAGAATATAGATGTGAAAAGGTTGTAGGCTTTGGAGGCGTAGGGAGAGAATGGAACTCGTGGAGCAAGTGAAAGTGTTGGTAATTGACCACTTTTGCACTGGTACTGTCCTCGGACACAATGAAGGTTTTGTGGCTCTTGCGAATTCCTTTCCTTTGCTGGCCGTCAAATTGTTTCTCTATACAACCAGGTGAATAGTTTCTCTGAGTGTCTCATATTTACTAGGTTAATTCTTTTACATTTCTTCCTCTCGTTCCTATTGAAATACATCGGTCTACAACACATTCAAAAGATTGACACTGATTCTGAGAAGGGTAGAGCACCTATGTGAGCAACTGAAACACAGGATTTCTGTTTATAGGAATAGAATAATGTGCAATGTAATTTGAAGCATTATATTTTCGAAATTATATGCCAACATGGGTCTATGGATAATTTCCAAATCACCTATTTTAAAATAAGACAAAATTAATGAACTAAAAAATTATAAATCTCAAAATTATAACATTTTACAGTGAATAATGTTCTACAACTAAATACATAAATAAAGATGAATAATTAATCATTAATATTGCCCAAAAATAAATTCTTCTAGTTGTTGAAACAAGTTTGTCTCAAGTACTACAAAAATGCTTTCTAAAAATGACTGCTATCAGAGATTACGAGACAAGATCTTATGAAAGGCCTCTTTTGTCAAGCCACCAAAAGTAACTGCTTTTGTCTGCCAGATAATCAGATGTAAGTTTGCAAACAATTAATTTAATTTTCACACCAAATTACTTTCATTTTCTAATTATCATAAATGGATTTGACTAGGAACCGGTGCGACCATTTCATGATAGCCAACATCGGTTTTCCGCCACATTCCTATATATTTCTTTTTTTTTCTTCAGCAGTCACCTTCTCCATTGCCACTGCCACCGCCTGCGCCTCCTTTCACAACCCTGAGCCCCGATGCACCAGGCGGGGGTCGAGCGAGGTCTTCGCGTTCCACATACGCCCTCCTCGAGAGTGTGTGCGGTAGAGACGGCGGAGGCGGCGGTGGCACTGGTGGGCTGCGCCCACTTGTGGCACGTGGTTCAAGGAAAGTGGGCCGCTTTGGTGTAGTATTTTTACAGCTTACGCTACATGATCACAAACAGTGAAGTGCGAACACTACAATAATACTGAAATATGCTTTCATAATTATTATAATACAGTGAACTGTTAACTCGATATAGGAAAATGTCAATACTTCCATAATTCCAAGATGTGTTTCATCCTCTTGAAATTATTATTATTCTATAAACTAATATCAAAATTATGGACAGATTTAGTTTTCGAAATGAATTTTCTTTTTATTCGTCTTCGCCAAGATTTCAAAAAGAAAAAAGAGAAAAATAAATTATTGGAAATAAATTTAAATTATTAATTTTCAGAATCTATGTTATACAGCAACCGAATGACAATTTTGGGCTTTTATACACGTCGTCAAGTAATAGGAGGATTTTAAAAATAAACAAAAGGAATAAAAAATCAACAACGTTTCAAAGTATACTTACGTTAATGTAACATGTAGATGCAGTACTGATTTTTTCTCATTTCCCATCTATTTCACCAATTCTTAAGAGATATTATTTCATTTTATTAAATAAAAGAACATGGGAGGTGTGAAGGTGAGAGACAAAACTAATTGTTTAAATAAAACGAATTCATTTATTTTTTACTATGTTAATTCAAATTTTGGACAATTTGAATTTATAGGAGCATTCAATAGTTTTTTTCAGAAATGAAGCTATTCTACATGCCAAACGGCATAGCATTAAAATATGTTAATTCAATAACTTTAAATAATTTAATTATTTCCTTCTCCAATTTATGAACTGAAAATGATTTTACGTCTCTCCTATTCCAGACGGCAAACGAGATCAGCTAGAAAATGTTAAGAGGGTGGGGTCATGAGGCAAAACGTGTTCCGAGACGCGGACATGGCGCATAAAGTCGTGATCTGTCAGCAGGAGATACACATCGCCCTTTTGGCGGACCCCCGACAGGCGACACTTGACGTGTTAAGAGAAAAGTAACAAATCCAAAAGCATTGACAGACGTGGTAATTGAACGTCAGAAACCGTAATATCTTCTCTACAGGTTTCATACAGGTTTCCTTAATGAATAACTTCAACATCACATACCAAGATTATTTGTGCACATGGAAATGAATTCATGATACATGCATGGAAATACATGAATTCATAGAAATCAGTAATATTCTTCAGAGTTAAATACTTGATTTCACGTTCGATCAGAACTTTTATACATAACTTAAACATACTATTACCAGTGGCGTAGCGTCAGGGGACGCTGAGATGCTGAGCATCCCTGTATATAAGAACCTTAAATACTGTATTGATAATCTTACAAGTGGTCTGTTGAGCGAAACACATTTTGTATTAATTTTAAATTGATTTCCTATGATTGAATTCGGCGGGCTATTGAAGCTGGCCTGTGATTGCTTGGAAGCTAAAATACTTCTAGCGTCTGCCGCGAGATTGCGACGAGCAATGACGCATGCGAAGATGGCGAGGTTCCCCTCTCCCCTCTTCACCCCTGGCCCAGAGAAACCCGACTGCTTTACGCTAGCATCTACTGCGGAAAGAAGCTCGTTTGTGCACGAGAGCGCAGCACACTTCAGGCGGTCAGTAAATTATCTCTCTCTTTCTCTTTCACTCGGGAGTCCTCACTTGGTCATGGGTACAAACTGTAGAAATAGTGCCTGTCTACTAATTCTTAATTAATATCCAAGAAACTGTATTATCTCTTAAATAGATTACATATTATATAAGTCTGTAATGTATAAATTAACAAATGGTCTTATTGCCATTCGCGTATAAGAATTAAAGCTGAGCCATTGTATAATTTGCTTTCAAGACATCGGCAGCCCTGACTGCTGTGAGGATTTTGTGGGAAGCGCCTACACCGTCGTAAGCAATCGAGATCGTGGAAGAAGTTCCAGTGTATATGCCTTGTGCTGCGTTCGCCTGTTAGATGAAGTAGTTGATAGTGACATTTTGTGTGTTATTGTTGAGTATCCCCAACTGTGCGAGTCACGCTACGCCACTGACTATTACATTCCAAAACTTAAATAAATAAGAGATTATTGTATCGTATTTTCTGAAATGTAGTAGTCTTACATTAATTATTTACACTGTCATCTGATCACACGAACTTATCTTCTTTAAAACAAAATACTTATACCAGAATGAGCAAAATGTGAGACTAGTGCTAAAGCAAACTTTCTTTTCGGGGAAGGTCGTGTGGAGAAACATTGAAAATTCCTCGTACATATATATTTTCTCGAGGAATTATATTTTGCGAAGCCTGTTACGAAATTTTGATTATTTCATTCGACACTTGAAACTGCAAAGACAAATACAATTCGATCTAAATAATATGTTTTGTTTCTCGGAGGGTTTCCACCCTCCAGCTGGGTCTTTGGCGGAGGCTGCTGAAGCCAGCCATTCAGAGACACGTGCCAGTGCGCCGGCCTCTGAATCAGGCTGTACCGTGCGAACTCCGCAAGACGCGGGCAGGGGACCGCGGAGAGTGAACGGGAGTGAACAGGGGGGAGGGAAGCGGCGGGAGGCGGCGAGCGCGCGAAGGACAGCGCAAGGACGGCGAGGTGAGGCACCGGGGAACAATCGCCGCAGCATCACGACGCCTCATCAGAGGGCGATTGTGGTCACGCGCTCGCCGCCCGCCCGCTCGCCCGTCCCACCCGGTCGCGAGCATGCCGACACGCCGCCGCCGCCGCAGCCTCCACCAGTATTACCGCTACCTCCACCCCCGCTGCCGCCAACTCCATCACAGCCGCCGCCAACTCCAACACCGCCGCCGCCAACTCCAACACCGCCGCCGCCAACTCCAACACCGCCGCCGCCAACTCCAACACCGCCGCCGCCAACTCCAACACCGCCGCCGCCAACTCCAACACCGCCGCCGCCAACTCCAACACGCCGCCGCCAACTCCAACACCGCCGCCGCCAACTCCAACACCGCCGCCGCCAACTCCAACACCGCCGCCGCCAACTCCAACACCGCCGCCGCCGTCAACACCGCCGCCGCCGCCAACATCGCCGCTGCCACCGCCAACATCGCCGCTGCCACCGCCAACATCGCCACCGCCGCCAACAACACGGCCGCCGCCGCCAACACCACGGCCGCCGCCGCCGCCGTCACCGCCGCCGCCGCCGTCACCGCCGCCGCCGCCATCACCACACCACCTCCGCCGTCGTCGATGATACAACAGCGCCAGCGCCACCGCCACGGCGAACACCTCTCTTCCACCACAACCACCACCGCCACTGCCGCCGCCGCCTTCGCTCCCGACTCGATCACTTCCCGCTCCGTCGCCTCTTCAGTCTCGCCACAGTTCCCGTGCCTCTCTTGCCGTCCTTGCCACCTACGAGTGGCCAGCATTCTGCCGGCTCTTCACAGACGCTGCCGATGCAACGAGTGTGTCGTCGCCCAATTGCATTGGTCCAGGTTCTTCAATCCAGTCGCCGTGGTATATTCGTCTCGCCGAAGAAGCCATAGATCGGAGAAGCCCAGACGTCACAATCAATTACCTCGAATGACTCCTCATAACAAGACAAACTTCTTCTCTGTCTCGAACCAAGTTTATTTACGGAATCGTAATCATACTCGACACAATATTACATCACAAATAACTCACATTCTTACGTCAGCATTATTTTGTCATAATAGAGTAAAATGAACATTCGAAATTTCGTGGCGTTAGGTGTAGTAACCTGACCTGGTCCCCGAATCTCATATGAATCTTTCCCGCCTCTACCATCGGTAAAGAAATTTTCCAGGTTTAGGTGTGCAGAGTTACGCCGCAAGAAGCCCACGACATTGAATGGATTAACCAACTAGGATACATACAAAAGATCGCTAACTGAGCCACTAGCATTTGACTCGCCAAACATGAGTCCGAAAGTCGCTCCCCGCTCGTAACGCCAATGGGCCTTGAACCCCAGCAGCTCCCGCCGCTGCCGTCGCCCCTGGTCCCGGCGCAGCCTTGCCCCTGCGGCCCCCCGCCGCCGCCCGTAATTGAATCGCGTACTCCGCAGAGGCGGCGCCGCGGCCCGCCTCGCCCGCCGCGAGAGGCGGGAGGGGTTGGGCGGGGAGGAGGGGGGCGGTTTCCGGTTGGCGGCGTCTGCCACATTACACCGCGGGGGAGGGGGAGGGGCGAGAGAGAGAGGACTTGCACTCCGCGGCGACGCCTTCGGCGCCACAGGGGCCTTCGGGAGAATGCGAGAGAATGTGGAAGAGGGCCCTGAGAGACGTGTTGCAAAGTGAGAGGGCGCTCCATTGCGCACTTTTCGCAGAGCTGGCAGTCACCACGTGGAACAGAGATGTGAGGCAAGCTATTCTAATAATACATCGATGTTTCGTAATTATGTTACGATATTTACTGAAAATAGGATGTTTATTTATTGATGGTTCGGGGATTATATACTAGGAACATGAATCAGCTTCCCGGATTGCAAACTTCAGGCTATGGACTTATAATGGCCAATGATTTTCATTGCTTGATATAGATTTTGGATTCGAAATAAATAATAATAATAATAATAATAATACTAATAATAATAATAATAATATAATAAGAAGAAGAAGAAGAAGAAGAAGAAGAAGAAGAAGTTTACTAATGGGAATAATAATATTGTAGTTAGCATTAGTAGTAGTTAAATTTTTATCGATTCGACAAGGAAATCATCATTTATTTTTAAAAACTCATAAGTTCTTGTTTTGTGGTACAATAGTAGATCCATTTCTCTATTACCCTGGGTGTAGTTTTCATCTTCTCTCTTATATTTTAATGTTGTTCTATTGCAACCATTTTGTATAGAAAATATTTGTCCTTCGAAATTTCGAACGATTCAATTACCATCACATGACTAATGTCTAGTCTGCGTTCGCGGAAACCAAATCGGAATGCTTGCTCTGTAGTGAAACGTCTTCGTTCATTACGATAAGAAGTAGATCATTTCCTTGGCGAACTAATATCTTTCTCTGGACTTATGCTGTATGACTATAACCATTGTCGGACTGTGGCACGCTGTTTGCATTAACTAGTCATTAGCTCTCATTAAAATCAACTTTATTGTGATTAAACAGAGGAGAAAAGAAAAGAAATCTAATGAAAGGAGATATAAGAATGAGAAATAAGGAGGATAACGGCAGGCAGAGTGAAAGGACCGTATTGACTACAGACTGCACAAATCTCTGTATGAAGAAAAAAAAACGAAGGAGAAAACTGGAAATAATCCCAACAAAAAGGACTGGGAATAAAGTAAATAAGAGAGAAAGAGAAAGGATAATTTGAAAGTAAAGAAGGATAATTTATGAAATGGCATGCAGAAGAGAAAGTAAAGTGGAAAATGAAAGTGATGCATCTACAACCCAGTATATTAATTGGACCAGTCACCCACTGTTATCTTTTAGAAACTTCCATCTTAAAAAGTGTGTGCTTTAGCGGTTGGCCAATATTGCGATGCCTGTTGGTTTCGCATTGTAGCGCCAAGGAAGCAAAAAAAGACGTTTTGTGTAAAGAAATTAACAAAATTGCAGGGCATGGCTAAACTAGGCCCAGTCGGCGAAGAAAACAAGCCATGTATTATCTTTCAAAATTCCAATTTGCAGTCGTTATAGAACATGGGCACTGCGGTTAGTATGTTCCTTCGCTCTCGTAACGCAGAACATAGCTCTGACCGCTCCTCCCACTCCCACCGGCGACCAGCAACCTCTAACACTTCCACGGGTTACGCCACTTCAATTGCCGTTGAGGTTCGGCAGGCGTCAAACTCCCGGTGCGCGCCTGGGCAGTCAGCCAACTGGGCAAGACAAGACCTGTCATGCGAGCATGCGCTACTGACTGATGCAACATCCTCACATTGTCATAATGTCCTGTTGATCGACCCTAGATCCTTTTGTTCGTTTTGTATCCATGTGTAATGTCTTTACGTTGTTAATTGTGTCATACTCGTGAACAGGTTGCTTCACAGTATGTGAAATTCTCCGTAAGAAAAAGCAATGATTTTAAGGTAAGGGTTTGAAGAATCATAAGATAATAATATTAATGTTAAAAGTGTTCAATATTACTTTTGGGGTCATCCATAAATTACGTAACGCTAAAGGGGGAGGGAGGGGGCTGAGACAGCATTACGCTGCGTTACATAGAGATAAGTAAATGCGTTACAAGGGGGAGGGGGTATTGAAAATACTCGAAATTTGGTGTTACATAATTTATGGACCGCCCGTTTGTCGTGACATCGTTCACGAGTTCATTCAAAAATATCATGTGTGTGATTATATTCTATTACATAAATGTCAAGTTGTTCCAAACCAAAGTTGTTCAGAAAAACAGATAACTATCACCGGAGTGATTGCTGCCAAATTTGGCACGAATACTTTTGCAGTTCAAAACATGTATGTCTCTTTTCGCACTTCAAATCTTCAAAGAACGCATGCTCCTTCTTCACAGATTTCACCTTTGCATTCTCTAATTAGACAGCATTCATTTGCGAAGAAAAATTCGTTTTACACAATTCTGTAAGCAGGCACTTACAAAACAAAAGCATGTAAATTTCCGACAAACACAAAAGTATACGTAGCATCTATTTTCGCTGTTACGAAAATTCATAAGGAGATGGAAACTTACAAACCGCATAGAATATTGCACATATCCCCACAACAAACAAAAGCAAAACACCTCCGCTCGGGACGGAAGTGGGCGCGGAGCGCCGAGGGGGGCGCGGGCAGCGCGGCGGCGGCCAGTTGCGCAAACTAATGCCGGCGGCGGTGGCGGGTGGGCGCGGTTACATAAAAGTCCAGAATTCCGCGGGACGCGAACGCGTCGCGACGGGCCGTCTCCAACGAGACAGGCTGGCTCCGGCGTGTGGTATAGCGAGGCGCCCTGCACAAGCTCTTTCCCCACTCCATGTGAACCGTAATGCAAAGTTAATGGGGATGGGAAAACGCCCGCCGTCTCCTTCCGCCTACACCCCCCCTTCCACTCGCGATGTCCATCCTCGACGACTGGTGTTGCGCCCCCCTCCGGAGGGGGAGGGAAGCTACATGAGCACAGTTGGGCTACTACGCGGTCTGAGAAGAACGTGGTCGGTGGAAGTCAAGGACGCGTTGTTTGCAGAGTGTCTGCTCAGAATGAGTTTCGCGACGAGGATCATGCTGAGAGGGTTGCGTTACTTTGCTCTTATGGGTACGGAGACTGCCAAACTATTAATACCCGAATATTTGCAATTTCATCGCCAGCACAGAATATTATAGTACATTAAAATCACACAAAATATAGTACGCATTCAATCAAACAATGAGAATAGCATTATATATGGTGAGTGCTTATCTCCTTTTTTTGGTACTTTGTTGAATATGCAATTCAAAACAACATTCTGTGCTAGTTTGGTATTTAATGCTATTTACTTGTTAAGTGTTATCAAGTCATTCACAAGATAGTGGTTTTAATTAATTTTGTCTATATTATATATACATATCAAACCTTTTAATTTGGTTTTATAGTAAAAATGTTACCGGAGGATGGAAATGCTTCCATTCCGGAAATGGCATGTTTGAAGATACAATAAAGATTTAAGTGTTAATGTGAAGAAATGAGTTACCTTTGATGATCCCAAATATTCAGGAAAAATGTCATTATTACTCTGAGATTGATGCTTAAAACACACTTTCGTGTCACCATCGAAGCATTCAATTTTAGTTCGCAAACATGTGTGAAGTAGATACTCATGGAGTTAAGCGGTGGGAATGAATGTATTAAATAAATACCCATCACTTTTATTTTGATCCAATCACAGATTCGCGTTTAAACATGTAATACCACTTTTCATAGGTTTCTTTTGTGTTATCTTACATTTAAATATATTAACTTTACGAACCGTCTACACGAACACCTTTCACAAAGCGTAAATCACATCACTTTCATCGTCACTTTTCAGTTTTAAATTATCACTATATTTTGTGCTACCATTTGTATTTCAAGAACCATTTTAGAAAGTCACCTTTCAACTAACATAATACATATTTTATACGAAAATGTATGAATTAAAACCTTGAAAAAAGTGCGCCTAACTGTTTTGCTTCGTATGGAGCAAAACAATTGAAACGACAAATATTCAATACGAGCACTTCAATATTGCTTGCCGGAATTGCAGTTCCTTGAAAGAAAATGAAAGCTTAATCGCAGAAAGTGATTGTCTTCGCCGTGTTTGGAATCCCGGAACTACCTTTGCGAAGCTTCTGATAATTTATAACTGACGATGTCATTACACTCACCACGTACATTGTAACGCAGACATAGACAATGAGTCACATAGACGTGAGAAAAATGAGAAATTTACGCACGTGCCAGTAATAAAAAAGGTCATGTTTGTGATGGGCGGATCAATCATTGGGTGTTTTTCTAGCATGACTTGAGAGATAGACCATGCAACACAACTATGCGCGATTGTGAAAATGTTAAAACATTCTCATGAGAATACTCTTTAATATGAATAACAATTCAATGATCTTAATTTTTACAAAGTACACTGATGAAGATAACATTGTCGTTTGCAAACTAAATTTCCATATTTTGAACCTATTTTACCAATGAAAAAGGCTTAAAAAACGAGGAAAAGCAAACTCTTTGACGTCTCATTTCTCTGCAGATTTACTAAAAGTCCTGCCTTATAGAAAAATGTTACTTCAAAGGCGAAAAAGCTCACCAATATTAAAAAGAAGACTCGAAGGATTTCGACTGATATAAAAATTGAAAGAAAAAAATTGAAACTTGTTTGACCTACGTATCTAGCAATAGTCTTATACTTCCTTCTCTATGAAAGTATAAAACTTCCATAGAGTCACAATGTTTCTATGAATTAAAATCGAATTGTACATCTTTCCGAAGTGAATGAAGAGCTTTATTGAAGCGCCATAATTTGAAAACGATTCTTTGAAAATACAGAAGTGGACGGTGAAATCAAAGAGTAAATGAATAAAATCATGGACAAGAAGGCGGTGGAAGCAGTTCAGTAATGGGTTACACAAAGAGAACGGAGACAGTAAAGCATCATAGGAAAGAAATTTCGAAACTGAAAACAGAAATAAATGTGTAGTAGTCAAGTCGATGTACTCAACGGGCAACACATAACGAAATAATTTACTCCTTAGTAACCTGAGTGTACTCCTTGGTGGGGGCAACGTGCAAAGAGGCAATGCAGCGGTACAGCAAAAGCAAAACGGTTAAATGCTGAAAACGTCAACCACATGTCGGGTGTTATCGAACCCCGAATGGTATTGGAGTTTGAAGAGTCTTGGGGGATAGTCAACTTTCTCCTGTCACCCATTAGATACTTGGCCGCTGACATTTAGGATTTACTTCATTGAACAAGCTTGCGCATCAAGATGTCCTTGTGAAGGCGGAAATAGCAGCAAAACCTTAGTTACCTCGCCGTTAGGTAATCATGATTTAGATGCAACAAAAAGAAGATAGTAAAAACTGTTAATTAGTTTAGTTTATTCATAGGAGATAATCAAAATAGGGAATCCTCTCACATATTTCGCCACCATGAAAAGTTCTTCCATTAAGTTACAGATCGAACTTCCATTAAGTTACAGATCATGCATTTAATGCACCTTCAACAACCCATTAACTCCCTTGAGCAATATTATTTCAGTTGGGAGCGATCGTGTGTATAACGTGGTCATGCCTGCCCCTCCCAACCCTTGTCCCATGAATATCAAACAGACGGACAGCGACGACGATGTCTGAAGCTGTTACTGTAACAGTAATTAACATTCAAGCACTGAGATCAAGCACGAATACGGAAAGCGGGAAAGGATATTAACAGAGCAAATAGGACACAAAGATGAGGATCTTGATGCGGTGACGTGTTAAGTATGCGAATTTTGTGACTCATCATGAGTTCACCTCTCCGGAAAAAATGTAAAATAGAGGTGATACTTTTAGTAAAAGTCAAAGGATCGCTTAGCCCGTGATACATATAAAAGCAGATATTTGCTTTTGTGCTTTTTTGACTCAGGAAAAATAAAGGTTCACAAGCTCAAGAATACTCAAGATATTAGAAAGGGAAAGTAGACGTTTTCAATTAATGTCTCGGGCAAATTACAGCGGAAAATGAAATCGCGTTCTTTAATTGGTTCTTTCAGGTACATAGTCCCAGAATAACGTGATTGACGGATATCTGTGACGGGAACCAAGAATTGTAGGTTAGATTGCTACGAAAAAGTTTTTATTTACATCTTATGATTGTAACTTGGAAGGCAAAAGCTACTAATCCTATTACAAGAAGTTTATAATTTAATTAACAAATAATGACTGAAGGGGCCCTGTTTCGTATCACAGATCCTTTTGTTCATTCCGTCGGAAATACAGAGCTAACGAAGAAGAAGAGGGAGGAGGAGGAGGAGCAAAACATGTAGCAACAAATAATAATACTTAACAAAAGGAGCGCAGAAAAGGGAGTACGAACACAAAGAAATAGAATAAAAAGAAAAGGTTTAAAAGTAGATGAAGCAATAGAAAGAAGAAAGAAGAGGGAAGAAAAAGGATGAAGAAGGAAAGAAGAAGAAGGAGGAGGATGAATGAAGAGGAGGAGAAGGATGAAGAGGAGGAAAGGATGAAGATGAGGAGAAGGATGAAGATGAGGAGAAGGATGAAGATGAGGAGAAGATGAAAGATGAGATGAAGAGAGGGAGATGAAGAGGAGAGGAGAATGAGAATGAGGAAGGGGAGGAAGAGGAAGGGGTGAAGAGGAAGGGGAGAAGGAGGAAGAGGAAGGGGTGGAAGAGGAAGGGGAGAAGGAGGAAGAGGAAGGGGAGGAGGAGGAAGTGGAAAGAGAATCAGAATAAATGGTATGAGACGCGGGAGATGAAGCATACATCTTCTCCCTCCATCTGAGGAGCACCAGGCGTGAGCCTGCTCGTTCGTTTCGTCCTCCGCGCGGCAAGAGGAAGGTGAAGGGGCTGCTTTGGGCGGAAGGCTCGTAAACCGGGCGCGCGCGATCCGGGTATGCGCGGCCACCGGGTCCAGATAAGAACTCCTTTCCGGATCGCTGCGGCCTCGCCCCCCTCCCCCTCTCCCCCACTCCCCCCCCCCGCACCACAACCGGTGCGCGGCGCTTCCGCGCGACCTTCGCCGCTTCGCGCTTCCCTCGCGATTCTATCTCTCTCTCTCTTTTTTTTTTTTTCGTTTAGGCTGATTTTTTTTATATTTCCTTAAATTAGTCATTCGACAATGTTAGAAAATGGAAAAGAAAAAAATTACGTAATATTTACAAGTTATCACATAATATGTAATGGAAAATAATATAATGCAAATGTTATAATTACAATAAAATCTACGTTGGACACTTTTAACTTTACTGAAAAGTCTACATTTTAAACAGAAATATTTCTCAGTATACCTTTGTATGCCACAGAATCAATTCGACAAAATCAAAAGAATACCTTGCACTTATTGTCATTCGGATTCTCCAAAGCTAACAGGTAAATGCAAGACAAGCCTAAGAGATTCTACTAGTATTATGAGTAAATTTGCTGCCTTTTAGAGGTACAACAATATATAATGTCATGTTGATTCAAGCATTTTCAGTTTTTACCATATTTTGAAGTTACAATTATTGGTGCAGTAATCATTGCTAATATCTCTATTTCCAGTGTCATCTTTTTCATCTTTTAAACCACTTAATATTATTTCATAAATAAATTAATATACAAAACCTAATGGTTGTTCAAAGCACACCATTTTGAAGGCAGTATACTTTTTAGCACAAGGAATTATTTTGAGCAATTTGGGTGCACAGAAATAAGAAAACCTTGCAAGAACCTTGCCGATCTCGAGGTCTTAAAACGTTCCGAAGGCATGACGTCAAAGCACCCTCCAAGGCATGTACTCATTAGTGTCGTCTGAACTAAAAGCTTCTTCTAATTGATTGGAGATAAACAAACGATCTTCGACGTGCAAACATCCCCGGGCAGTCTCCAAAGAATTCGATAAACGTTCAGGACGCCCCGAGCCCACATTCATGATGTCCAAGATGCGAAAAAGGAAAATGAGAATAATAATTTGCAACAACACTAACAGAATGAATATACTGCCAGTACAATTGTATCTGTAAAGAACATCCTTATACTACAGAAAAACTCCATGTAACGAGGACGTTATGTTATTTTGATAGGTTTACTTTATAGTCCATACACTGATAAACTCTCTATAACAAAAACGCAGTAACGCAAGAAATAATTCGATCTACCAAATATCGATATACATAGATCATTGAATATTCTTTAATTTCAAGCCCTTTCCAGAATGGAAATGTTTATTTTTATAGGAGTACCTTGTTAAGGAAATTTGATGGTAAATTTGAATGTAAATAAAGTAAATTTTAAAACGAAAGAAAAACAACCAACATTGGATTATGTTAACCCCTAGCAGTTAATAGTTTTGTTCAAAATAATAGACTGATATGTCATATATCCCCAAAAATTGATCTTCGATTTTCTTGTTTCATTTTCGTGCTGATCTAAGACGTCACAGCATTTTAACCTTGAAGAATGGTAAACGAAACAAGAATCCTTGGGCTACGGTGCTTCAAGGGAGACCGAAATGGAAACCCCAACATGTTAGCATCGACACCGTATCGTGAAGATGTGGATGCCTACTGTCAACTTTCCCCGTCATTTCTCATTAAGAGACTCCCACGAATCATCATTGTTCAACATTACTCTCTCCGGTAAGGCGTGAATAACAGGGCAGAGAAAATAGATTTATCTCATTCGACATTGACAATGACCTAGACAGACAATCGCTTTCATCTTAAATATTTTAGACGGGAGAAAGGGAAAAACTTTAAATCTGACTAAAAACCGCAAACATTTCCAGTAGCATGACATTTTCTAAATGTTTCGTTGGGCCGAACGCAGTGAATAAATTTCTATGAACATTTTATCATATTTTATTATTTATTTATTTATTTATTTGTCAAAAAAACAGTAAAAACTGTATATGACGTGTGGGGAAAAAGATTTATCTGCGCACATTTTCTTGAGGGCCAGAATTTAAAAAAAATAAAATTAAAAAAAAACGAACAAATGAATTTAGTTTTATTTTACTTATTTCAAAATTTACTTATTTTATTTATTTTACTTATTTCAAAATCGTTAATCAGAAGAATCATTTCAAACTATCTCTTGATCTTGAGTTTCCTTTTCTCTCGATGAAGATCTCTCAACCTTCTTCGACAAGAATTCCTCTGAATTCCGAACACACTATTTTTCCACATACCTTTCAAAAGGGACGTACCAAATGCCATACTCTCCACGGAGCAAGCTTTCTTACGTTGTGGGTGAAAGGAACTCACCTGAAACAAAGATTAAAGAAAATTAAAATTTGGGCCTATTCAAACAAACGATTCATTAATATTTTTTATAAATGTAATGTATAATTTTATCCAAAACTCAGAGTAGAAACCAACACTTCAGAAACACTAGGTTGGCTCTGAATGGCAAAGAGGGAGAAATAAAATGTGAGGGGATCAATCTCGTTATTTTTCTCCAACATCCACTCTCCTTCTACATTTGTTTTTAAAATCAACAATAACAAAATGTTAATTTAACAGAGTCTTCAATATCAACAATGATATTCAAAAAATTGGAAATGAGAAAATCTATCAACTCAATTTGTCAATCAGTTTACGCTAATCAGTAATTACCGAGCAAACGGATATACATTATTCAAAGAAAAATTAAAAGCTATGAATACTTCAAAAGAAAAATACAGACTGATTTTAAAAATATTATTGGAAATACTAAACTCTACACTATTCTGCATCAAAATACTGAATTAAATATATTTTCTTCGCCCCTTTGGATTTGAATTGTATGAGAAACTTTATTGTATTTTCACTTGGACGAGCAATAGATAAAGTTACAGACTTCCAATAAGAACCTACGTAGTCCATCAGAAATTCTTTGTGAAGACGCTGAGATTAAAGGTAGTTTGTTTGTGCAAGTCGCTAGTCAAATACTCAAATGTTCATTACATCTATAGATTAACAATACCTACTTGTAAATGTGAATGGAATATTTAAAAATTCTTAAAAAAGAGAAGTGTGAAATTACTGCTCTATAAAAATTATCTTTACTATTAAATTTGGTCTCTCATATGATATCTAGTTTCCATATATTGACAATAACTAATACAGATTTTGTTGACATCAGCTCCCGCTCTTTTATCTCTTTGTGAGGTGAATACCAGACCACATTGTTTACATCGAAAGCGAATTATTGTCAAATCGTTTGTGGTTGGATGTGATACAAAATTTTAAGTTAGCGCGATTTTCATCCGTGCCCGAAGAGAAACAGTGCTGACAAAAGCATAATTTATTCATCATGACTCCTAGGCCGAGAGTCAGCACTTCCGGTTGCGATGAATTTCGCAGCAGTTTTTTTATCAATTACTCTTCAGAATGCCCGGTGAGGTATTTAACATTTAATATCATGCCTCACGATGTATGCATACGCACATACGTATGCATAAACGTATGTGCGTATTCATAAATGTATGTGCTATGCATAAATGCAAGTTCATTCGTAGTAAAAGGGTACTACGTAATATGTACGTTCTATGTTTGTGTATATGTATTCTTTTTTTGCGTATTCATATCTATCGGTATTTCCCATTGTCGTTGTTTCCGTCAGATGCAGCAGATCGCATCATCCATCGCACCAATGTGACTCGTAAGCCCTCATCAGACGACATACTATTTTCGGACAAGCGTAGCTCATCGTGATTTTTCCTTTTATAGAGCGGGAAACCAGGCTGAACGTACATACTCGTGTCTCCGACGCTGCCCACAGTGCCGTGGGAACTACCAGGGCCTTACAACTTTCATATAACATGGTGGAGACCATTACAGTGGCGCGCTCTCCAGTAGCACCTTCTTACAGGAACTAAAATACGAACTGCTGCCAACGATGCTTAAAATGTGCGTGGCTGCTTCGTAGGTTTGCGAGACGCAAGCTGGTGAGGAATGTTACAAAACATAGCGTCGATGTTCGCACTTTCTTCAGCGGTTTCCGATGTGTGTACATTACGAATAATTGAACATTTAGAAGATACTTTTCGTATTTCTCACAAATTAACCAATTTTTATGTGCGGATGTTGGCGTGCCTAAACCTGCAACTGTACCTGACGACACTAGCGCCTCCTCTCGTAGCGCCCTCGAGCTTTGTCCCCGGTTTTGATGGAGAGTTGCAAGGCCCTGGGAACTACGGTCGCGCAACTGGTCTTCTCCCAGCTCATTCAATGTCTCGAGGAATGACGTCTCGGCTGTCCGGGTGACGCCGCGTCGTTGGCTGAGACTCGAGCCGCGGAAGCTTACGTGTACGCAGAGGCGTATCTATGGCATGGCAGACATGTCCCGTGCCATGGGCGCTATTTAGAGCATACCCGCTAAAATAATAATAACAACCCTAATTTGAAGTAACCCGACAGGGGCGCAAATTCCATGTTTGCCAGGGGCGCCTGATTACCTAGATACGTCTCTGCGTGTACGTCCCGAGGAATGGACGTCCCTGACAGTGGCCGCTGCAGGAGTTGACTTGCGCGGGTTCAGTGAGCGACTCGACACACGCGACATCGCGGCGCGGTCGGCGATCGCGTTAAAACATCGCACCGCGCCCGCCCAGCGACAGCGAGAAGCCCCAGGGCGCAACGATGACATGCGGTTTCCGATACGGCCCCTCCCCCACCACACCACGCCCCCTCCCCACTCCCATCCCCCCCCCCGCGGGGCGCTGCCGCCCAAAGCCCAACACGCTCACCGGGCGGCTGGGACACGTGTGATACCGTCCCCGCCGACAGCGACGCCCCGAAACAACATTCTCATTAAAACTGCGGTGCGATTCAATTATCCTACATTTACTCAGACGAGGTAAAATTATATTTGTATATAACTCCATTTGGCGATTGTAAACAGCCAATAGGTGTGTGATTGCCTTGCGCGCGCCATTTTTTTTGTTGGCCTTTGTAACTAGCTCTTAGGTCGCTCACGCCACGCTCAATTACTTCAACTAAAAGCGTGTCGCTCAAAATAAGTCGTCGGCTCGCGTTAATTGCCATTCATTTAATTGCAGCACTGGAAAACCCATTGGCGCAGAAGTTAGCATATTTCACGCTCCGCGGCGCCCGTTGCCGAGCGGCAGCGCAGGGCGAGCTGTCAGTCGCCCCGTTCATACCGGAGGACCGATTTCAAGCCTTTAAATGACGTCAAAGGCTGCCCGAAGCTACGGCAGGAAATCGGATATATATATATATATATATATATATATATATATATATATATATATATATAGTTCATCCCAAACAGGTAAGGACTATACAGGAAAGCATTCCAGCTCACGATAAAAGGAAATAATGAAAAAAAGTTCAATTCCCGGCAGTTCTCTTCAATTTTAAAGTGGAGAGTGAGCGATGAAAAGGTCGCTGCTTCAAATGCGTTTTTTTTTTCTGCGGGCCCATATCGACCTTTTCAGAACAGTGTATCGAATCGGCGGTGTATCGATTGGCATCCTTCACAATACTGCGGCTGGAGCTGTGGCTGCGGCAGCGGCGGGAGGACGGCGGAGCGGGGAGCATTGAGGTCGCTTCCATGGAATAAAGCCTCCCGGGGACTCTGTCGGGATGCCACAGGGACCGGTAGTGAGCAGCCTCCTCCTAATTTTGGCATGGAATAAAGGGATGCGGCTCATGCGCTCATGAGGGAGTCTCTTATGAGGATTCACATGAAGGCTCTTTGCATGTTTAGATATATGTACATATAATTCATGAGTTATTTGCTCAAATTAAAATTTTAATGCGGATGGATAGTTGTAAGATATCGTTCATAGGTTTCGAATTTAAAGTCTTATCATCATGCAAGACTAGACAAAGGGGTCACTACTAGCCATTGTATGAGCTATTCTCCACAAAACAGAAGTTCCTAATTGTTCTATATTTTGTTATAACTTAGAAGTGATTAAATTTTGCGTAACGAAATCGGTCATTTTGAATACAAAATTAATTTAATATTAGTAAATATATTCGCCGTTATGAGGAGGAATCTGAACTTTTCTAGTATGACATTAATAAACAATATTTTTTCGACTTTATTATAATGCAATTGCATTTATAAGCGTGTTGTAAAGAGAAAGCGTTTATAATGACACGCAAATCACACGTAATTATCATGAAATATTATAAAGCAAAAATAGTAAAGTAGTATTGGTGAATTTATATCGACACCGTTTCAATGCATTATTTTCATTGACATCTGTTCCCACCTCATCATAGACATCGACAGTCTCGCATTAATATTTATCACCCAATACGTCGCGGGAAAAAAAAAACATTAACAAGGAAAAGTCGAGCGCGTAATTATTCAGCGATCAGATCTCGCGCGGACCGAGACGGTAGTAATCAAGCGGCGGTCGGCGCGAGGCGAGACGAGGCGCTGGGAACCGGGTCACGGGTTCGCTTCCCGCCGCCTGGGAGGCCGATGCGTCAGCCGGACGCGCGCGCTCGCAAGCAACTTTCTATTCGCCCGCGCGGCCGTCGCCGCCGCCGGACGCACACGTCGCGACGCCGCCACGCGCCCAGCGACACGAGCAGCAGCGCCGGATATGCAAAGCGGCGACGGATCTAATTACGCACTGCCGGCGCGGCGGCGACGGAGGCCGGCGTGGAAGTGCGGCACGAACGGCAGGGGACAAGGTTGCGAAGAGGGTCCGGGAAAAAGAAGAAGAGGAGGTTGATGCAGGAAGAGAAGGGGGAATGAAGAAGAGGTCCAAGAAGATCAAAAAGGAGCTGAAGAGAAACCAATAATACGTAATCAAGGTTGTCACTCATTTCCTGAAACAAATTGCCCCGATTTTTTCCGGTTTTCCAGGTCATTAATTAAATATTTCACTAATAAGATTTGTGGCGTATTTCACATTATTTAAAGAAAAAAATAAAGCAAGCTTGAAATCAAATTGCTGTTTGATTTTCCTGTGATAAAGTTCAAATTTTAAAAACTCAAGAAATAGAAATTGAGCAAAAAATAATGTTGTAATATATTTTTGAGGAATAAAATCTAGTTTTATTACTTTCTCAAAATTTTCCCTGACTTCTAACGATTCTTCCACGAATTCCTTGATTTCTCCTGGTTTTCACGATTTTCCAGAAAGTGGCCACCCTGGTAATGGGTAGAATCTGAACAGGAACAACCATATTACGTTAATCATGAAAGAAAAACATTTTGGGTAATTGAGAGAGATGTAGGGCTAGGAAGGAAAGAAGGCCAAAGAGAATGGATATGAAGGGAGTGAGACAAAATAATCACAAAAAATGGTTTTCGGGGTAATATGTTGAGACGCCACGAATGCAAATCTTACTGTTCGTGATAATCACGACATCGAGAAGGCAAAGGATTCAGCGTAGAAGAGTCAGAAGTGACTCAAAAATTCGAAATAAATAAGGCGGTGAATTTGTGGTAGCTGTGACTTCGTTGACGCGAGGGGCAGTGATAGACAAAGATCGTAAGTAGTGTATAAATGGAGTGGGCGATGGGAAGAATAATGAGAGTGAAAGATAACATAGCTCAACGGACGGCGAAGTCTGCACCTGTAACAAGAATGGGTGAAAAACGAGTATAAATTCAGGCTTCGTGGAAAAAAGTTGGCGTTAAGCTTTGGCTAAATGAGGAAGAATTATAGTTTGGCTACAAATTTTAAATTTAAAAAAATGAAAAACTAAAAGATAAATACACTTTTGTCTTTGTTGCCCAGGTTGCACAAGTAGTACAGACAATTTGTTAAGATGGGGACAACGTTTAAATGTCACTATTGAATTGAATTGAATTGAAATGTCACTATTGATACTATACGAATCTAAACAAATTGATCGAATCCGCCTATGTCCCAAACCTACTCAAGGAGGGAAAGTGCAAAGTGGCCGCATTGGCAGGCATACCGCGCACTCCAGAAATTAATTCTCATTATTATTTCAACTATGGACTGAGTGATGGCGGGAATAGCACACTTTCATGGACGGGACCTGGGCAGAATTAATATCTTCAGGGTGCCTAACCACGACCAAATCGTGGAAGCCCTTCATGATATTGAATTATCGTTCACAACAAAAATAAATATGAAAATAAATTGGAACATTTGCAAATTCAAAGATTAATATTAAAATAGCTTTACGACTTTATGAAGTATACAAAATTTGATTTAGAGATATATTGGGAAGCGGGGCTACATAGCAGGGGCGCTAAGCACGTGCTTCCTTCGTGCAGCCGTGGCCGAGGGTAAAGCCAGCGGAAGGCTCTGCCACCGAGGCCAATGGACGACAGAGGCGCCCTGCACTGCGACTGCACCGAGAAAGCGAGTAGAAAGCGCCTTTCCCGCGCGTCCAACCCACTCATTTGCGCGTGGGGGGACCGGCCGAAGAAGACGAAGAGAAGGGCGCGCGAAAGAGTAGTACCGCGGGACGGCGGGGGTGGGGGCGCGGCGGGGGTTTTCGCACAGCGGTACACGCACGCGACTCTGCCAACAGGGGGGGGGCGGTGCCTTGCGGAGGGAGGCGCGCGCACGCACGTGCGTGTACGACGAGCCTTCGTGCGTGCGCGGCCGACGCCCTGCCACGTGCTGGAAGGGGTGTGTCGCGCTCGTAAACGCTTTGACTGACTTCCGGACATCCGAGCTGCTAATGCAAATGATCGAATTTGGCTACGACTTATATTGAAATTAAAAATATATTTTACATTCTGTATGACCACTGGTGACCACTTTAGTTTCTGATATTTTACTGACAGCCGATCACTTCCCAGACACTACGTATTGATGTACTATTTGCATTTTACAGACATTACAGTGAGACATAAATCTAGCTCAAGTGGATCAATAAAACAAACTATCGCATGCACACGGCTATTCAAAAGCATATGTTCAATTTAGTAAGTAAAAGTGTAAAATCACTAGTTTGTAATGTTCACTACTGCAATTCTATTACATCATTTGTGAAGTGACTTTCGACTAGCATAGATTTCGACGACCAGTCGACGACCAATCGCAGATGAAGAGAAATGGTTAACTTCTACAAACATTTGTCCCATTTCAATTCGCTCCTCATTCATTCTCATTCGAATAAACGCTGTAGAATCATTTAACGAATTTTCCAATAATTGTAACACAACCTGTGCTACGAACTGAACAAACCAAGTGCTCTTAATTTGAAGTATACAAACGACTAATGAAAAGTTACTTCAATTAAAGTTTACAGTGGATATTTACAGTCATTCAGAGGTAGAGAATAAACCTGAAACTAGTTAAAAACTCTTTGCTCGTGCATTAAACAATGTCATTTCAATATATTAACTTTTACATCAACGGAAAAGTATTTTATTGAATGTGTATATCCAGCAAAACATTTTAAACTAATATACCTTTGCCAGACCATTACCTAAATAATGATATTTCGCAAAATGCACACAACATTTCACTCAATATTCTTTAAAATAGTAATGTGGGACTTAAGTAACAAAAAATATGAGTATAATATTTTGTTCTCATTAGAGTTATTTTAGCTATTACATTCGTGACAATACTAGATTCTACTTGACATGCTGAAATTTCTATCGATTAATGTTAAATCTATTCAGCAATGCTGAATTGAAAACTATCCATAAAGAGTGAAATTAATTAACTGCAGTAACTCAGATATAATTTTACACGATACACATTATGAGTAATTTCTTAATCACTTCTACAATATGTTTAGTTTTTGGTTAAACCTCTGCCCATTGTCAAACAACCCAAAACAAATATTTGAAAACTAATAATGATATATAATCGTGAATCAGGTGAAATAATGTGAAATAAAGAACTCTATTCAGGTTGAAAGAAGAGAAAATCTCAAATAACAAGTTCTAGATATTTCACATGTGTACAAGAAAATATCTCCTTTCTACGTGAAAGTATTCCTAGAATTGTAAACAAACAAAAGAGAAACAAACTAATCACGAGAATAGTTTCACAAAGACAGTTTTTCTGAAAAAGCATAATATTAAATCAAATAAAAATTTCATCAGCTATTTGACAAAATACTTTGGTATTGAAAATAAAAAATATTGCGTTTTCGAAAATCTCGAAATTAAATACTGTACACTGATTTACTTAGAAGTGCTCCCTTTGAACTGAACACCTGAATTGAAACATTTGAACACCTCTCTCGGTTTTTGCGTTCAAGAGCACCGAATCTCACAAAAACGTTTCTAAAGAGAATTCGCGCAACAGCTCTGTCGTTGCTCTGTCTCCCCCAATCCACGTCCGGGCGCTGGCAGATGTGCAACGTCCAGCGGCAGCCCGAGTCCCGCGTTTGGCGCCGGCAGAGCTGTGAACGTGAAGGGTTCTGGCTCGAGAACGGCGGAGCGAGCGACATATGGCCGGAATATTTATGAAATTAAAACCTAATGTACTTTTAAAAGTATTCAAAATGCATTCATACGCTTTATGCAAATAGTGTTAATGTGTCCGCTTGCGGACGAATTGTACCCTTGCTTCTGAATTCGTAATGTCTAATGCATGAATATATGAATTTTCGAGGGAATTTTTCGAGTTACTCCGGCACAAGTCTTGACGAAAAGAAATGTGTGCGTCATGCTTTCTTTTTGTAATTCATTGTGCGTTCGTGTCAGTTCTTGGGAGGTTTGTGAGATGCAAAAACATTTCCACAATGTTTAATAAACATAGCTTTCTGTAAAACTTTATAACTTATAGTAGCATCAACGGAAATCGCGACGGCTGGCAATAAAACAGTTCAACTAATCTAATATCACATAAGTTAAAGAAATGAAAACTCGTTTTAAACACAGAACCTATGCAATACTTTATCATGAAAACATATTGAAGTACCTTGCCTTGCCCGGCTATTTATTAATCACAGTCCTGATACATCGTGGTTCTCTGCCCCGTTCCTTCCTCGTCCGTCGTTCAAATCATTAACAGCAATTTTATAGATATATAGAAGATTGGATCGACATAAAACTGTAATCATTTGGATTCAATACGTATTTTTTTAAATACCATTTCTCAATTTAGGACGTACCGTTGTAGGAAGAAATATTCGTCCTACGACTCAGCAAATACATGTTATGAACCTGATTGCCTTATTTTACTCCACCTTTATTCTCTACTTGTTCATTGTTTTACGTCTGTAATAAATATTCCCTGCTAAATTTTCAGCGAAGGGTCAGTAAGACTTTTCAAGTTGCGTCAACTACTGAGGTACTCGTGGGTGTTGCCACGAAGTTGTGTCTGTGCTGTTTTGATGAAACATTTAATAAGAAAAGAAAAAACAATTGTTAAGCCTGAATGACTTGGCGGAATTCCGTTCTATCTCGCAGGTATATCAAAAACGAAGGTTGAGCAGAACAATGGACCACGTTCTTTCAGAGATAAGGGTGGGCATTTTCTTCCGACTGTATCGCACTCAGAAAATTGCCGGGCTGCTGCTTCTTCGAACTGCTTTCCCTGAAATTACCGCGCGGCCCACCTCTGTCATTACATGCGTACGTGCGTGGCAGATCTCCACGTGCAACGACTAATTGCGCGAACTTCCAGAGAACCGGAACGTTTCGGTCCGTTCCGCATTAGTTCCTTTGAGACGCGCAATGATTCGCCAGTACGCGCGTTCCGTCCATTAATCGTTGAATAACTTTCCGTTACAACAGCCACGCAATTTCAACAATGTAGCCCTCACAAAATTGATGAATTAATTCATGCTCATTCCGATTTGTAACTTGATTTGCATCGTAAATAGCACTGGGGATTACTTTAATATGAAACGTTATGAATGTGAACGATCATGTAGCAAATTGGTCTACTGTATTTCCTCATGTTGGAATCCATCAAGGCATCAAATTAATTTTGGGTTTAATCCATCCTCATGATGAACTTTCCTCGCCAACAAATTTTTGTTGAAAGAAGGGTTAACTAACACGAACGGGGAAATTCAAGTATTAAGTATGTGAAAATTCACTTGCGCCTAGAATGAGAGAACCAGACTTACCTGTATTTTCAAACTAATGGAAATAAGCTTTCTTTAGACTTAAATGTATCACTTTAGTATAATTAATAAATGAACATTTGCATCCATAATGATGGAGAAATCGATCATTAAATTTGAAAACTAAATCTTATCATCGACATTTTTGCAAGGTTTCATCATCATCATCATCACGATCATCATCATCATTTTAAAGGAAAAAGTGCCTTGTCGCCGCTGCCGTGACATTCTATTCTCCACTGTCCTCTTCATCTGTGTATAGTTTGTGAAGCGTCGTACTTTTTGAAGTTCTTTTATGATTTTCATTATGAGTTTAAATTCTACATTAAGAAAAAATTCATTAAGAAAACGGATTAATTTAATTTCTTTTTTTGCATTATGTCACTAATAAAGAGCCAATACTTGGTTTTAAGCTTCTCTGTGATTGGTCATGAACCGGTATCATAATGAAAACTGTATCGAAATGGGTATCATTATGCAACTGGTTGCAGCCATCAAATGAGAGAATTATACAACGGGAGTAGAAAAAGTAATATGGTTAGGGCCTGTCGAGGTGTCAGTGCGGAGCACAGTCGCCGCGGAATAAGGCGGAGAGGCAGGGGCAGGGGCATGGGCATGGGCAGCGGCAGGGGCAGCGGCAGGGGCAGGGGCAGGGGCAGGGGCAGGGGCAGGGGCAGGGGCAGGGGCATGGGCATGGGCATGGGTATGGGCAGGGGCAGGGGCAGGGGCAGGGGCTGGGGTAGGGGCAGGGGCAGGGGCTGGGGCAGGGGCAGCGGCAGGGGCTGGGGCAGGGGCAGCGGCAGGGGCAGGGGCTGGGTCTGGGTCTGGGTCTGGGTCTGGGTCTGGGTCTGGGTCTGGGTCTGGGTCTGGGTCTGGGTCTGGGTCTGGGTCTGGGTCTGGGTCTGGGTCTGGGTCTGGGTCTGGGTCTGGGTCTGGGTCTGGGGCTGGGGCTGGGGCTGGGGCTGGGGCTGGGGCTGGGGCTGGGGCTGGGGCTGGGGCTGGGGCTGGGGCTGGGGCTGGGGCTGGGGCTGGGGCTGGGGCTGGGGCTGGGGCTGGGGCTGGGGCTGGGGCTGGGGCTGGGGCTGGGGCTGGGGCTGGGCTGGGGCTGGGGCTGGGGCTGGGGCTGGGGCTGGGGCTGGGGCTGGGGCTGGGGCTGGGGCTGGGGCTGGGGCTGGGGCTGGGGCTGGGGCTGGGGCTGGGGCTGGGGCTGGGGCTGGGGCAGTGCCGAAGGAAGGGTGCGGAGAGGGAGACACGTCATTCGCAAGCGAGGGCGCAGGGCCACCTGACGGATGGCCGCCCCGCCCCTTCGACCGCGCCCGCGCCAGCGAGCGGTGCAACTCACGTCCCCGTCCCCGCCCCCGCCCCCGTCCTCGTCCTCACCCTCATCCCAGCCTCCGTCAAACCCTCGGCGCCGCTGTCAATTCCCCACACGTGTTTCGGCTGTCTTCTGCTCGCGACACTGAACCACACCCACAAGCAGGCCCGGGGATGGCAAAACACAAATGGCGTCTGGAAATGAAATAAAAGTGAACGAAACGCCAATTCTAGAAGTTTTTCCTTGGCCTTTGTATGAGGAAAGTGAATATATATTTTATTTCTATTACTTATTGTGATTACGTATTCTGTACTACATATTGCAATGGATGCAAGTAGTATGATGAATGCTTAGGGATCCAACCTCGTATATTAAGGTCACACGAAACGTATCTTACTTATCGATTTCTCTAATCTGAAGAGAAAGAGAAAAAAACGACATTTATCAAATATGTTATCAACATGTATTTCATATGCCATTAAATATGGCGAAGCAGTGGTAATAAATTTCTAGATGCCTTGGAATTACAGTTGTCAAAGTTCAAGGAACTGAGTTTCCACTGCATTGCAGAGAGCTACTTCATTCGTCTTCTGTGATTATAAAACACTTTAAAAGTAGAACACGCACTACAGCATTCAACAGATGCAGCTCAAAATCCGTTTAACGTGCAAAGTCAACGCCTTTAGTGAAAGTACTTCTTGGGGGGACAGCGATCTGAAAGCAAACGCAATTAAAATCCAGCGCCCCTACTGGCTGTTACGAAGATAAATCCCGGCCGTTTCCCAAACAGCGGCGCCGCGCGCTTCGCCTCCGCCGCACACCTGCGCTCTCGGCGAAAGCCCTCGACGGCGGCAATCGATTCTCGCACTCGACTCGCCCTGCGACGGCAGCAGCCGCGCCGCCCGCCCTCCAGCCTCTTCGCCAATGGAACAGCCCTCGCCCTCATCATCTCCTTCCACATCACGCGCCGTACATTTCTGAAGTTACGCAGCTTTGTAACCCATTGATTGGTTGATTGCTATTGATTCCAGGCGCGTCAACTGCTAAACTCGTTTGTCCCGTAAGTGTAGTTCATGATTTTTGCTCGTGAGGTGGCGGTGATCTCGCTGGTTGGAGAGATCCGGCGCCGATCTACTGTAGGCCGGCGGGGTGTCCCCAACCAGGTATCTCCTACAAGCGGGCCACCGTTCCAACCTGGACAAGCTCTAAGCTCCTGACCGATCCCCCGGCATGTGTGGGAGTGTAGTGCATATAAGTGTGTGTGTGTAAGGGGTATGATGTGACAAGAAATGGGAAGGAAAGACAGCGCGCGATCCGTGGCCCGTTTGGTAGGGTATTGCTCGGTCATTCACCTGGTATTGATTGGAGAAACCACAGAAAACTACCGATCAGAGCAGCCGGCCGCTAGAATTCTCCTCCAGACAGCGAAAGACCTCGATCTATCCATCTGACTAGTATCGAAAATCCTGCCAACAGTCGTAACTCGAACTCCTGGACGTCCCGGTCAGAGGCACTGCAGTGAAATTAGTTAATGCCCTGAGCCACCTCTCCCAATTTTGTAACCTAGATTCCATTCAGTGATTAAATATATTTACTTTTAGACAATAATCCATTAAAAAAGGCTTTTTGTAATTTAAAATAAAAAACTCGGAAGACCACTGTCCCAATATCCATGTCCAAATCCATGTCCAATATCCATGTCCATATCATGTCCAAATGTCTAAAGTGAGATATCTACAATGTCTTAATTTTGTGTAGTACATAGATTTTATTAAAATTACAAAAATGTCAAATACATATAAGAGGCACTATCGTGATAAAAAGAATACCTAATTCCAAAAGCGGCGTTACAAAACTGCAAACCTACTTTCACAAAATGTTTCATTATTAAGTGTCTTACCAGTGTATTTCAGTAACCTCTCACTGCTTACATTTCCTTCACTTGACCACAAGCTCAAATGCACTGCTATTATTTGTCAAGATAAAATCACTCTTACAGTGGCCAATGAATATTCTTCGGATTCAATTATTAAAATACGATTGAAATCGATCGAATATTTTTACTTCATTGGAATCTCGCGCACGATAGATACGACATCAAAAGCAGAATTCTTTAGGAGCCATACATTAACAACGTCAGCCAGCTGAGTTCATTCTCCCATCACAGTCAGTCATACCACAAATTTTCCTCTCCCGAGGTCAACGCCCCGGGGCGGGATCAATTCAGCAATTTTGAGTGAGCGCCGCCAGTTGGCTTTTCGGGCGCCCGAAGACACCGCGTGTTGCTTGCGCTTCCAATTGCCGAGCCGCCGCCGGCGTCGTGTGTTCGATCGCTCCCTCTCAACCACTCAGTGGCTTTGTGACGCTTTTGGAACTCGCGTAGCTGGCGCGTTCGCGGTGCCTCTGCAAACAACGTGGCACGGCGGGCGGCGGGCGCGGGTGTGGGCAGCTGGCGGGCGTTGGGAGGACGGGCGTTGGGAGGACGGGCGTTGGGAGGACGGGCGTTGGGAGGACGGGCGTTGGGAGGACGGGCGTTGGGAGGACGGGCGTTGGGAGGACGGGCGTTGGGAGGACGGGCGTTGGGAGGACGGGCGTTGGGAGGACGGGCGTTGGGAGGACGGGCGTTGGGAGGACGGGCGTTGGGAGGACGGGCGTTGGGAGAACGGGCGTTGGGAGAACGGGCGTTGGGAGAACGGGCGTTGGAGAACGGGCGTTGGGAGAACGGGCGTTGGGAGAACGGGCGTTGGGAGAACGGGCGTTGGGAGAACGGGCGTTGGGAGAAAGGGCGTTGGGAGGACGGTCTATTCACTTTTATCGCGATTTCAATTCAACTGCCAACAAGCCTTCTTTTCAATAAAAAATAATGTATGTAATATTAGTTTCAAAAGAAGTTTTAAAACTTTGCTTAAATTCTAACAACATAGAAATTGTTTTCGCGCAAACATTCTTTGATTGGCACATTAGTAAAATAACAGGGTAGAACGTGGGTCGGTAAACTTTCGTGAAACGAACTAGGATCATTTATGCATGTTATTCAGTGACCGCATCCCCCAAATCAATATCATTTGGTTGGCATGCGTGTCAAAATAATCGCTCGAGCGAGACTAAATCGAGTATAAATATTTCATTTAAGAAGAAGAGTATTCTCACAAAAGTAGTCGTGCGAGTACTCTCACAAAAGAACTCTTTTGTATCTCACAAAAGTTCACAAAATAACCCTCCAGAAATGCACAGAGAACATGGTACTCGTGTGCGCATCTCACGAGCATTGCAAAACAAAACAAGTCGGGGCTCACTGTGATACCAGTACAGAGTGCTATAAGGAGGGATTATAATTAAATGCTCTGGAAAGAAAATTTTGAATATTTACATTCCTGGTCTATGAAAAGTGTCTGGTTGAATAATATTGCCATTTTGGAGTTGAAATAGAAGCACTAGACCAGGCTGTCTTCTAATTCAATGAGCTAGAAAATTAAGCTCCAGCACGAACTTGATCATTACTTTCAGAAACAGAGATTACTCTAATCTTTGAGATATCATTGGCACATTCAGATGTCCAGACTTATGCAAATATCAACTTTGAATACACATGTTTTTTGAGAATATACGATACCAAACTTCATTCTGACGAAGGAAACTCCCTGCATTGAATACTTCCTACAGAAGTCATTATGATTTCGTAGGGCATGAGAGAATGAAATGTAAGCTTTTACGAAATGTGTAGATAATAAGTATCACGTTGAACTTCAGTACTTTGTTGAAATTTTAGCACGGACTGAATGACAAACTATCATTTGTTCTCTACAGTTTCACATGCAGACGACAACCGACACGAAAAATAAAGAACTCATTTAGAATGTAGGAGCAGAGAGTGGAAATCCAATGCTCTCTACCATTAAACACGAACGGATGCACAATGAATGAAAACGGAGTCCACACAGAACACGTTGACCAGAAGCGTATTGTGGACGGTGACACCGAACAACCATTTCCCGCAGAAACTCGCTGAAAACACGTCAATTCGAAACGACGCAGAATCCATTCCTGACTTTTTTGGGAAACCTTTCCATCGCCGTGTGTTGGTATCCCTGACATTTGCCTAACAGTCGCGAAGCGCGCGCCGTGCCGCGTGCGGCGCGCGGAGCGAATCGCGTTTAATATGTCACCGGAACGGCGTTATGAAAGTCGGGCGGAAACATCGAATTCCGCACAATGAGCGGGACGTCCGGTATCGATATTGTCCACGGCGGGTGCATTGCTCTGGCGAACGCATCGCAACGGGCACTCTCCCCCTTCGCTGGGAAGTTCATTGCCTGCTCGAATATTCTTTTGGTTGGTTGGTTGATTAGTGATTCCGCGACAACAGCTAAGGTCATTAGTCCTGTAAGTTTAGTTCATGTTTTATCGCGGGAGGTGGCGGTGATCAGCCCCCGCCTAAGAGCGAGATCCGCCGCCGATCTATCGTCGGTTAACGGGGTATTCCCCAAACAGGTACTCCCCCCCCCCAACCGGGACAAGCTTTAAGCTCCCCACTGGTCTCCCGGCATGGGTCGTAGTGTAGTGCACGTTGGTGTAAAGTGTGTGTAAGTAAGATAGATTAAGGAACGGGAAGGAACGATCGCGCGCCGTCCGTGGCCCGTTTCTTAGGGTACTTTTTCCGGTGTTCACCTGGTATTAATCGGAAGAACCACGGTAAATTACCGATCAGAACAGCCGGCCGCTGGAATTGTCCTCCAGACAGTGATAAAACTCTACCTAACTATTTAACTTGTGTCGAAAATACTGCTCCCGTCAGGACTCGAACCTAGCACACCCCGGTCAGAGCCACTGCACTGACATCAGTTGAAGCCCTGAACCACCTCTCCCGGTCGAATATTCTTTTCAAAAAGTATCCTTGTTCGGCATATTAAGTCTTTCAAGGTGTTGCAGGCAAACATTTTTCTCCATATAATTACTTATCGAACAAACATTTTTTTGAATGTACAATCATTTACAAGAGCATATTACTTCTGTTAATTCTTTTACGACCACTAAATTAAGTAATGTAATACATTTCGTTACGCTTTGACGCCAGTTTTAATATTTTTTTACAGTTAGCTTTAAAAATAAAACCAAATCTGGAAGGGTCAATAAATACTAAGCATAACGGTTATCAACTCTGTGAAGCTAGATAAGTTTGAATACAACTGTTTTTCAAGCGAAAATATCTTAAGTTGCTAGATTTACTCGTACAGGTAAGCTAGTATAAACATGTGAAAATAATTTTTGGGGAATTATTTGTCTTTTCAAATCTTCGAACAGAGCTTGACCAAACCGTAGACACAAGGAAGGCAGAGAAATCAGTAAGCTCAAACTTATTTGCAGAGGAGCGTCAGTCGGATTGTCGTGGAATCCGGAGAGTAAAAATAAGCTTCTGGCAACTGGAGGCTAATGATGTGAACATTCACATGGAATTGAGTAAGATTGGTAAATGGAAAGAATAGAAAGGAGATGTATCCCTTGGAAATGGTTTTTCAATGTTGCATAACTGGGGGTTTATTGGAGGAGATGCTCCAACGATATTCCCTTCAGGCCCACATTTTCTTCCTACAACAATATTTTTGTCTTTCGTCGCGGCAACGTTGTACGAGTGTGTGTTTGGTGAGAGCTGGATGAATTGCCACGCCTGAAAACTCAACTAATTCACCAAAGAGTTAACAAATTTACACACAAACGACCATCCATTTTCATTCAGTATATAATAGGAATCTTTGATCATTCCCACAGTGCTTTTACATATGCAGTTTTGGGCGGCCTACCATTAACTCTAAATACTAACGTAATTCTATTCCTACTGTGCATGGTTAAGGAAGTTCATAAAACACCTTATTCTCCACCTCGGACTAGATTCCCAAACATACTGCCCCGGGAACCTGTTTTAAATTCCTGCCTAGAATGTGTGGTTTGAGCAAGGTGCGATCGTATAAATGAAGAAGTGAATGAACCAGGAAGTGATTATAAAAGTCTCAGCAATCGCAAACACTGTCGTTGAATCGGGAATCCCAAACACGTTGTTCACAGTTTGGATGGACCTCACTAATCTTACCCAGCGGGCGCTTGTGAAAAAAGCAGTAAGATGTAATGGTGTTGAACCTGAAAAATTCTTTCATTGTTTTACCTAAGTGGAAGTCGACAAAGCAACAAATTTGTAAGAAACATACAAGGTTTATTTAGGATAATTATTGGAGAGGAAAATCTCCGGTTCATGTAACTCATAAATTAATCTCATTAAACGATTTTTGTCCACCGATTCTAAATCAGTGGTTGAAATATAGAAATACGCGTACAATAATGTGTTCAAAATACAATAATAATAATAATAATAATACATATTGAGAAATATTGCAGAGTAGTTAAAACGAAAGCCTTCCTTTCCATATCGTATGCATTAAATAAAAAACCTTATAAATTCTTTATTTATAGGAGGAAAAAACTAGACACCCATATGTTGAAAGAAACACGAGAAAAATGTTTGTTATGAAATTGTTTCTTAGGCATAGCAATGTTAATAACCTACAGGTGTCCATTGACCGAGATGTTGGAGTAGTACAACACGAGAAAGGTTCACTTTCTTTTATTAGAAGCTACACTTTGTTGATAATAGCGTCTGTAGTCAATGATTGGAAGCAGATTGAAACAGTGACAATGTACTTCTTCAAATATCGCTTTCAGATAATGATCTTGTTTTTCAGACATTCACACTTCGAAAAAAAAAATGTTTGCAGGGTAGGCATTTGCAAATGCTGAGCTGTCATCCAAAACTCATCAAATCCAAACGAATGATATTTCACAGCCAAAGTTTACTTTAGTGACATTGTTTAAAATTATGCAATTTCTCAGAAATTTCAAGTGGTTTTCAGTCATAAGTAAAAAATCCCGCAATTAACATGCCTCCCATAAAATTCCACCTCAACCACAATTTCTCCCAACTCAGACCGCCTGTCGCCGTTCCGTCGTAACGTCGTCCGCTGACGGGCAGAGGGCGCTGGATGTGGGCTAATGCTTCATTGTCCCCGATCGCGGCCGCAGGGGGGCGGAGCCTCGGCGTCAATGGCGTCTAATGGAAAACGGATTGAAGGCGCGTGAGGTCGCGCGGGCGATCTCCAGCCGTAGCCTCACACGAAGTAGGCGGGTCGTGCTGGACGCCGAGGCGAGAACACGGCGCGTCGCTTTGTCTTTGGCCGGACGGCGCTGCAGCGGGCGATGCGGATCACGACGCGCCGCGGGGGGTCTTGTTCTGCGGCGGCGACGCGACGCGACGACAACGAGGATAAGGATGAGCTCCAGAGCCTCGGCACGCTTTCAAAACACTAAAAAGGGGAAGGAAAGTGGGAAGGAGCATATTGCTAAAACAACATTCATTACTGGAGACCGGAAAAATATGTAGCGTAAAACGTCAAAATATGTACATAATGAAAATAGTAAGAATATGTAATAAATATGTAAAATCGGACATAATATGTAATATTAAAATTCTCTAATTAAAAATCATTTACATAGCAAGAAATTACATTTAGAAAAACTGCTCACTTTACATCATACAACTTTCTCGTCAGTAGTAAAAGCTCCATCTATTGTAATCTAGGACCATAGTTTAACCTCCAGACTAATCGCAATAGAAGCCATCGCACAAACTGACGAGATCTACGACCAGCAAACATACACCGTAGCATCTTCATCGATGTGTTACACGTCCGTGATCGCAAATTTTTCTCCGAAATTAAGGTTACAGATCACAAAACGCGGTGGCCATGATGATTTGGACACCCAGATTTCTCCAATAAAGTAGGGAAAATGCTGATATTTAAAAAAAATGCATCTTCTCATCAAAAATATGGAATTAAATACAAGAAAATTGATAAAATAAGAAAATGTATTGTGAAAAGAGCAAAATATGTAAAATATGTAATATATTACTAAATATATAAAAATATGTGACAAAAAAATTCGATATTGTGTTACGAGGGCTATGATTCGCCAAGATTATAAGTTTGAGAACGATATGTAGAAAGACAAAAAATATGTAATTACATTAAAATCCAGTCTCTATTCATTACACAGGAACACAAAAAGTTGTGAGACCCAAAGACGTGACAGATGCCTCTCTGTGTATGTTGACGTGCTGAATCCTAATCTGAAATAAAAATTGCGCCACCATCCTCCAGTGCTTTTTCGCGATTTAAAAGAACTGGAGGGTGGTGGCGTAATTATTGCTTCAGATTCGGCGCGTCGCAATACATAAAGAAACCTGTCACGTTTTGGATTTGACAACTTTTTTTGTGTGCTATTTATGCGAGTGTCAATGATTCATTGAGAAATATTAGTATAGTTTCTAATTTTAATCACAGTCATTTTGTACTCTGTTGATTATGACAGTTCATAAAATAAGAGACTATATTAATATAGCTCAATAAAAATACTAACATTCAGAATGTGTCTATCGAAAAACGGGCTGTCTGCTGAAAAACTAAGTTCGTACTTTCTAAGTTCCGAGGAAATTAACACGAACAGAAATGTAAGGAAATCAATGAGTACTTTTGAGATGTATTGCACTAATTCAACATGCGACCTAGTGGTCTCTTTGTTTAATGGTCAACTCACGTTTGACAGCGAGAGCTTGTTTCGGCTCTGAGCATGCACGTGCCTACCGAAAAAGTGCAAGCTTCTGAGAAATGTAGCTCGTTCGAAGGAATGAAGGACGAACATGGACGTAAGGAACTGGGAATTAATTAGATGACGTCATAACAGATGTCACTCTAACAAACTGCGGGCGATTCGGATCACGGCACTCGGCAGATGGCCTCCGTTCTCCTGTCACCGAACAACGCGCCAGTGAATGTGAGATTAGCGCTGCTTCCTCGGGATGATCGGGCGTACCTAAAAATACAACTCCAAAACGGGTCAGTCTCTCCAGAAAGTTAGCACTCATTTCGGTGTTTGGAGAAGAGAAGGACAAAGGACAAGGAATACAAAGGTAATTTCGCAAGTTCCATTTTGATTCTACAGATACTGCGTTTCAGTTGTCAAGCAACTTTAATAGAAAGTATAATTCTGACAGACTTGCTCCATTTGGCATCAGGTGAGCTACCGTTTCAACGACTGAATTCAAAAAATTAACTCGACCATTGACACCTTTGCGGTTCTCTCGTTTCTGGCACTCTACGTGTAGCTAAATGATAAAAGAATCATTTGTTTTCAGTTGGTGTCTGAAACAAGACAAATATCCATTCATTATGTTTGATGAGTATCGCAATGAGTAGCTATACATCTCTGTACACGCTGTCTCGTCTGTAGGTGAGAAGAGAACAAAGATGTCATCGAGCTGATCAATAGAAGAAAAAAACACTTTCAAAATAACAAATTTCAATGATGATGATGATATGATAATAATAATAATAATAATAATAATAATAATAATAAATTAATGTTAGGGAATATCAGAATGGATGTAGTTGTCGTGCTAAGTAATATGGTTTCTCCAAACAAAAATGGAGGTTCAAATTTAAAGTATCGAGATACCCACCGAATGCAATGGAAGTTGTCACATTATATGAACAGTAAAAAAATTTAGAGAAAGTAATACAGCTCGATGAATCAGTAAATTCAAGCTACCAATGCAGCAGTCTCGTAGAATCAGATACACCAGGAATGCAGGTGCACATTTAAAATATAAGAACTCTAAAATATCGAGCATAGCCACGCAAGTTGCCATATTCTGCACGAAATAAAACAATTCAGAGAAACGAATACAGTTCGAAAAATAAAAAAAATCCAAACTACGGATGAAATACTATATTCCGAGTTGACAAGCACACTGCACGTATTCATTCATTACCCTCGCGTAGTCCCATTGCCCTTAAGACGCTCCCAAAGAGCATTCTTTCCAGCGCCAAAAGGGCTCTGCGGCACGGCGCTTACATTTCTTCGAATACCGCTGGGCCGCCGCGACAGGGCGTCGCACCAAGACGCGAAGCGTCGCGGTCCGCGACCGGAGACCACTTCTAAAAACTCGCTAAACGAATACGATTCGAGGAATAAAAAATCCAAACAATGGAGAAAACCCTGTATTCCGCGATCACAAGCACACTACACGTGCGCATTCATTACCCTCGCAGAGCCCCATTGCAGGTCCCAAAAGCGCTCACAAAGAGCATCTCCTTTGCACCGCCAAAAGGGGTCTCCTGCGCTGCGCGTACATTCCTTGGAAAACCGCTGCGCCGCCGGGGCGGAGCGTCGCGCCGCATCGCGCCGCGTCGTGGTCCGCGCCCAGAGAGCACTTCTGAAAAGTCGCCAAACGAATACAATTCGAGGAATCAAAAATCCAAACTGCCGAAATCGCCAAGGCAGCATTGCTGTAGTGATCTCGGACCGAAGGGTGGCGGGTTCGAGTCCCGCCTCGGGCATGGTTGTATGTGTTCGTCCTTGCACTCCCTATCTCCACTATATGGTTTCATTCTCATACCGTAACGTCACATCCAATAGTGGTGGCTAATGACTTAGTAGTTGATGCGACCTTACATAACAAACAAACAAAAATCCAAACTATGGATGAAACAGTATATACCGCACTACACATGCGCATTCATTACCCTCGCACAGCCCCATTTCAGGTCCCCAAGGCGCTCCCAAAGAGCATCCCCTTTCCACCGCCAAAAGGGGTCTCCGGCGCGGCGCTTACATTTCTTGGAAAACCACTGGGCGTCGCATCACATCGCGCCGCGTCGCGTCCGGAGAGCACTTCTGAAAAGTCGCTAAACGAATACGATTCGAGGAATAAAAAATCCTTTCACCCCCTGTCATCTCCATATCATTACATAACGTTAAACCCAATTGTGGTCGCTAATGACCTTGATGTTAATGCGACCTAAAATAACGAAAAATAACGGGGAAAAAATTCAAACTATGGATGAAACCCTGTATTCCGCGATCACAAGCACACTACACGCGCGCATTCATTACCCTCGCAGAGCCCCATTGCCGGTCCCAAAGAGCATCCCCTTTCCACCGCCAAAAGGGCTCTCCTGCGCGGCGCGTACATTCCTTGGAAAACCGCTTCGCCGCCGGGGCGGGGCGTCGCGCCGCATCGCGGTCCGCGCCCGGAGAGCACTTGTGAAAAGTCGCTAAGTGGCGCTCGCAGGCGCCTCTCAATGGGCCCCGCGCGCCGCCAGATGGCGCCACGTGAGCTTTCGGCGAGTCCATCTGGCGCGCGCGCGCCCCCTGCGCCAGACGACGCGGCCCCGGCGCGTGTCGGGAGAGCAAATGTCTCCGCGCCGCTCGCCACGGCCACGAAAACCGCCCGCCACGCGCGACACCACCATCTCCTTTATTCGCTCGCTGGAAGTATCGCAATAATAAACACTATTAACTACACCAACTTGCTCACTACACTAATAACCATTCGCAATAAAACGTGCACTGAATGAAATGCACACACACACAAAAGGAAAAAAAAAGAAAATACATTACATAATTCCTTACGTATGTCTTGCCTTCTCATATTATTTTTCCTGCGGTTCGCAATATCTAGCCTTTTCGGCCATAGTTTTAATTGAAAGATCATATTGATATGATTTGAATGATGAAGCAATGGGAGAATGGGAGTCAGGAGAACCGAAGAACCCGGAAAATTGTGCTGTTTTGTAACAAGTTACATTTGTCTTCATTTTTATTTTTTGCTTTGTTTCCCTTTCAGGAAATATCAACAAATTACATTGTTTATTACATACGTTTGATTACTTTTCGTTATTTTATGACATGTCATTTCGTAACTCTTATGAAAGTGAACTCACCAAAATCGCTTGATTTTGGTTGAAGCATGTTTCCTGTAACCAGTACTACAGTTTTGAGCGAGATACAATGGCACTGTTAAAAAAAATACCATTTAAAGTCAGTGTAAGTGAAAACTAAATCTGAAGAATATTATATTCTTCATAAATTTTGAGACTTACAAAACTCTAGTAGACAGACAAAAGGGCGCAGTGACCGTGTACGCACAAGGAGTTGCACGCTGAGTAGATAGTAGCTCACGGCAATTCTAGGAACGGAAAGCATCCTCATTAGAACACATCGCAACAGAGCTATATGAGCGCAATCTGGAAAATGTGGAGGGTCCCGCGTGAGGCGACGAGCCGGCTCTCCACACGCGAAGTGTGCATAAGCTGCGAGAGACAGAGACGGCCTGAATGGAAGGTCGTGCTGGCTGCTTCAATATCATCTCTTGGGCTGGCTCGTTCACGGGAGGAATTACGTAAATGTGTTTTCGTACCGCATTCACAACTTCAGAACTACTTTTTCTACGCTCTCAATGAATATGTGCGAGGTCATGAGTTTTCTGTCTGTATAATGTTTTTTCAAGTCTGCTGAGTTTGTTTTGCCATTAGTTCTAATCAACATCTTGCGATTTATTTGATTGAAAAAAACGTTAATCTTTCTTGTTTTGTGTTCACATTATTTTGTCTTTATGGGGCTGAAAGAATTTATGGGATAATTTGTATTACTACTACTACACATGTTTACAATACAAAGACGTGGTAAAAGATCTGAACATGATATTTCTCTGCAACTTTTTTTCACTGAGATTCAGGAATATAGAGGCCTAGGTCTTGGGGGAATTTAAGTCTTATACCTTTTTTATTGTCTTAGACGTTGGCAATATTAAACAAATGATACTCCTTTTGAACGTTTGAAATTTTCCATTGAGACAATTAGAAGTAATTACTGTCATTAGAATTCGTAACTAAATACTACGTCATTCTAAAACATTTGTTTCCGCAAACATCCTTACATTAAATGATCATCCCCATTATGTAGTAGGCATCGTTCAAGATTGAGGGATTGAAGATCCTAGATTTCGGCAAAACGTGCGGTGTAGCATATCTATACATCGTTACAAAATTTGATATTGAATTCAAATATCTTCTTTTTTGAAATGCTTTCAAGGACATTCGTGCATACATAAGATACCTACGATGTCTGTTGACTGTGAATGAGGTTACGGTATGTGGCATGAATTTGCTAATGAACAATTTAAACATCTAATGCATTCTAATGTGTTCTGCTGGGTCTCATCATCACTGAAATTTTCTTCTCAAGCAGAGAAGTGTCAGGCAATTTTTTAACAGCGCTATTCCGTTCACCATTTTCGATTCTGGTTTCCTTTCCAGGCGTTTGGCGACATAAATGAACGCTATGGTACCAATTAGTACAATCAGCGGTGGCTCATCAGCAATAATGAAAGCGAAAACCCATTTCGTGAAATCAGATATCGATTTTATTTCGTACCGCGCTTTCAATTCTACATTTGAAAGTAATTTCCTCCGATTTTTTTCAAAGTGGTATTGAAGTTGGTTGAGACTATTTTCAGTCAATGAAGAGTCACCCTCGGGAAATCAGAAAGAGTTGTTTCATCTCGTTCTCAGAATCGTATTTGAAAAAAGCTCTTACGAATACATATAAGGGACAAAAAAAGCATTAAAAAAAGCATTTAGTCGATGCCTGCGGAATTAAATAGCTCAAAAAATTTACAGCTTTAATTTAAATTGAACTTGCTTGCAACCTGAAAGACATAAAATCCATAACGTAGCAGATAAACTTACATTAAAAAGTGTCCAAAAACCTGTATTTTACGGTCTTTGTAGAAAGTAAGTTTTCTAGTCATGAACTACTATATGCCACTAATTCATATTTAGACGATGCGAATGCCTACTTTTGAGATTGCTCTCTAAAATACCGAATTAACTTCTCATACTGACATCACTCATATGCGAGCAGAATATCAAAATAACATTAATTTTTAAGTAGGTCCTACGGACTGACAAGAAATTCAACATTAACAATTATTACAAAAATAATTATTTTCAATAAATCAGCATGAACGAATTAATTAATTGCGAACGAATACGTTTCCTGGGATTAAGGCAATTTCTCTCAGAGAGAAAGAAGAGAATTCTATCCAGAAGACTCCAGAAAAGAAAAACGGCAAAACGTTTATTACAGACTATAGCCTTTGGCATACTTGTCTTTAGCAGTGGATCTGATCAGGTCAGTTTATCTGTGGATTGATTATCATGTTCGTCTCGATCTCCAGTTTATTTAGAGTGTTTCAGGACGGTAGGTATCACACCTGTTAGAGGACGATCGGTACAATCTCCACGTCCAGTATATGCCACTGCTCCTTTACAACTCGTGTTAGTTCTGTATTTTTGAATTTCCTTTTTGGGTGTAGTATGGAGGTTCTGGTATCTACAACTACTAAGTATGTCTATCAGTCACACTTCTATTTTAGCTGTATCCCAGAGTATGACATTCGGCCTGTTATGATGGACTGTTGTGTTGGTTAGTATGGTTCGGTCCCAGTATAGCTTGTATATCGTGTTCTCGATGACATTTCGTGAATGGTACTTGTAGCAGAGTGTATCAAATTCACCAGTAATTCCACATTTACCCGCCAGTTTGGCGTGGATGATTCGTGTTACCATACCGTGCCTCTGTTATAATCCGTTGTAATAATAATAATAATAATAATAATAATAATAATAATAATTATTATTATTATTATCACTTGTAGAAGGGAAGGTGGCAGTGAATTCCAAGAGCACCCTCGCCCGTCGCCCAAGCCCTCGCTCTAGCTGCCACAAGCGCTATTCCGCCGAGGGGGAGGCGGCGGCGGCGGTTGTGAATTAATGCCCGCGGGGCCTTCGGCGCTCCACTTCGCCCTCGGCGCGCCCTCCGCGGCGCGACAATTTGTTAATGCAAATAAAAAGCCTCCTTTCACTCGGCCCCCGCAGGCCGGGCCCACTCCCACCCCCACCCCCACGCCCACCCCGGCGCCCGCGCAGTGCGCGGGTCCACGGATCCCAATGGTCACGTATGGTACAAATGCTCCACTTCCATTTTAAACTGTGTAGAGGAAATTTTATTGTATTTAATTTTACTGTTTTCGTATTGTATTTTCTATACAATTATTTATTTATACATGAGAACATGATATCTATTCCTACATATTTACTAGTTATATTAATTTGTCAAGTTGAGTAATCCATTACATATGGATATTTGTGATTCAGTCCGATGGAGAGTTGGACATATCATTATTAATTTTAAGATTTTCCAAAATTGAAGGATTACTTGTTGCCGGATTATTCTGTATGATTATCAAATTAACATACGTTAACACAAGAAATAATTGACATAATCTACGTGCATATTTTACATCTAATATTCCTGCTCCTATATCTAATACTCCTGTTTCAGTGAGTTTCAGCGGCTAAAATTTAATGTGTGTTTCAGAACCTCAATCTCCTTTACTTCTACCAAGACATTGCAGTACAATTTATCATAAGCTGACAAAATAGTATAATTTTTTTCTTCTTCTTCTTCTTCTTCTTCTTCTTCTTCTTCTTCACCTTTAAGTAATCCCGTCTATGAACCGCGCGTAAATGTACTGACTGTCTTTACACTCTACTGACTCAATGTCAGCTACATCTTACTTCAATACATCTCTACAACATCGAAGCTTAAGCATGTAATTTATTCGCAACCCTCATATTTATTACACCGTCATTTCGTAGTTTGATGACGCGGACCACTGTGCATTTCGGCGTCGTCGCGGCCTTGCGGTAGCCAAACACTGCACGCCCGCCGCCTTCGCCGCCGCGACGCCTAATGAATTCTCATCGCCTCCATGCGCAACGCGCCCCTCTCTCCTTTCGCCTCTAATGCAGGGCCTCGCCGCCGCCGCCTCCTCCCATTGTCCGCTAATGAAGCATTGTATTGAAAGTGTTTCCGATCGGCTTCTCGGGGCGTTCCGGCGCGGAATGCGTCGCCCGGAATTGCCCGTTTCCGCGTGGCCTTCCGGTCACGTCACTCGCGAGGGCACAGCCCTTGCGAGAGCCCTCGAAGAGCGGCCTGAGGCAACGGCACACACGCGGCACATCCACTTCGCCCTCGCCCTTCCCCGGCTTACATCCGATTGATTGATTGTTAGTGATTCCGGGCGCGCCAACGGGTAAGGGCATTGGTCCTGTAAGTGTAGTGCATGCGTTTTCCTCGAGAGATGGCGGTGATCTTCCACCGCTGGATGGCGAGAACCAGAACCGACCTACCGTCGACGAACGGGGGTTTCCCTCAACTAAGTATCTCCCATCAGTTGGGCATCGCCCCAGCCGGGAGAAGCTCTATGCTCCCGACCGGTCTCCCGGCAAGTGTGTAGTGTCCAAAGCGTGTTAAAACAAATGCCAACATCTCCCAACGCAACGTTTTTACCCAACCTTTCATAATGTCCATCTGAATTATTTTTTTTATCGGTGGGCTACTTTGAAAAGGCATGTTCATGAGAATTAGAGTCAAGGGTTCCTTTTTATTTTGTTACACTCCACGTACACTACATAATAGAAAATATAAAGTCTTCAGCTTTTGTCGTATGGGTTGGTCTTACGACGCTGTCGGTCATCCACCCCAATCAATTAAGGATCAAGAGACAAACCGTCCATTTCATTTACACATGAAACGAAGAAGGGCCATTGCTTCCGCTCTTCGTGCATACGCCTTGTGTTATCAGTAAATGCGGTTTTTCCCAAAATCCCAAGCAAGCGTGCAGCAACGGTCGTCTGGCTTCTCCCCTCTTCCCGCACAACTCGTTTCGCGCGAAGCACGTTGCCCCATGAGGAAGCGGCGAGCTTTCATTGAGAGAGGTATTTATAGGGACGAGGAGCTTCTTGCGATGCCACGCTGCACTAGTGCTGGCTGGCAAGTGGCGGCGGTGACAGCGGTGGGGGCGGTGGGGGCGGTGAGGGACGAGGCGGTGGGGCAGGAATCGGAGGCAGAGGCGGCGACGAAAGCGGTGGACGTGGACACGGCGGTGGAGGCGAGGCGGCGGCCAGGAGGCAAAGGCAAAAGCAGAGACGGAGATAGAGGTACAGGCAGAGGCAGAAGTGGAGACGGAGGCGTTGGCTGAGGCGTAGCTGGAGATGAAGATGAAGATGAAGATGGAAGTGGAGGCGGACGTAGAGACGGAGGTGGAGGCACAAGCAGAAGAGGCTGAAGTAGAGGTAGAAACGGAGTCAGAGGCAAAAGTGGAGTCGGAATCGGAGGCAAAGGAAGAGGCATAGGCGCAGAAGGAGATGGAGGCGAAAGCGAAGGTGGAGATGAAGGTGACGGCGGGGGTGGAGGAGGAAGTGGAGGTGGAAGAGGAGGAGGAGGTGGAGGCAGAGGCGGAGGTGGAGGCGGAGGTGGAGGCGGAGGTGGAGGCGGAGGCAGAGGCGGAGGCGGTGGTGGTGGCGGTGGCGGTGGCGGTGGAGACGGAGGCGGAGGCGGAGGCGGAGGTGGAGGCGGAGGCGGAGGCGGAGGCGGAGGCGGAGGCGGAGGCGGAGGCGGAGGCAGAGGTGGAGGCAGAGTCGAAGGCAATGGAGGCGATGGAGGAAGGAGCACAGTGGTGGAGGCCATTTGAGAGGCGTCAGGGGTTGGAGATGGAGGCAGAGACGGAGGCGGCGTTGATGGCGGCGAAAGTGGCGGTGGTGGCGGTGGAGGTCGCGGAGGACACGTCGGCGCCGGCGGCGGCGGTGATGGAAGCGGCAGAAGCACCGGCGACCGGCAACCCGCGTGGCGCGGCGCGGCGCGGCGCGGCGCGGCGCGGCCCGGCCTTCTAGCGGTACGCGCAGATCCTCCGGGTTCGAGTCCCTCTAACGGGAGTCGAGAAGCGAGAGTCTCCGCAACCGGATACGTCATCCTACGCCTCTCTCTTCTCTTTGGCATAGCTGCGAGTCATCGTGTTTGTCACGCGATCCTTGTAATGCGAAACCTTGTCCTTTTACAAGCTCGTTTATATTTGCATTTTTGTTTCCATTTTGAGCAGCGAGACTACGAGTTTCCATCGTGCTGGCCTGACCGAAAACGTGTTTTAATACATCGTAGCAGTACATTTGAATTTTTAAAACATACAAAAATCCTCCTAATATGTAATGGAGGTACTGTTTCCGTGCATAGAAACCTACCAAAGGAAAGTCCACCCAAGTTCATGAATAGGAGATATATGTAAGCGCGCACACCATGTGTCCACATATGTTCGTTTACCTACGCTACCAAGTACCTAAATAATATTCACCCTTGAGCTAGCGGAGACCTCTGGGTTTAGGTAAGCCTTATAATTGAAACTGACTAGTACGTTTTAGGCTAATAGGGCAAGGAGTAAACGTTTATTCCTGGCCTAACTCATACTATGATTTTAATTCATCACTTTTCATTAGCATTATTGATAAAGATAATAAAAGAAGATACAATAACTAGTATAGAAGTCCGTAAAATGAGGGCATGGTCGAGGTCACAGATAGAGAAGAGGAGATGATTGAAAAGTGAGGGAAGAATTATAAAAGAAAGTCCCGGTTGCTCTATTGTCAATCGTCGGTGATTTCCGCGAATGAAGTAATCAAATGCATTCACTAGATACACGACGTATTTTATTAGAAGGTAGCAACACAGGCACAATCCTCCTTTGTTTCGTCACCCAGTGCAATACCCAGTAAAACTCTCCGGTAGCGTCAAATACAGAAATAATACTTGATTCTCCCGGACGAAATGATGAATGATGAAATAAGCTCATACGAACCTAGTAAATTACTTTTCTATTCTACACAATAATTACGTGAAAATTACCAAAAGTTACATGGGGCTCAGCTTGATACCTCTACCACAGATAGAACAGTTCACAGTTGGACTTCCGACAAAAAACCAAGGAAATGCACAAAATTGGAAAAAGGAAAGGTTGTAACAAAACCTTACTGTTGCAAATGAATACTGTATATTAAGAACTGTTTTAAAAAATAGTTCGTGGTGATTTTCTTTACGGTTGTCTTTTAACATGAAATTGGGCGAGATTAAAAAGGATGCTACAAGTAGTTTTTCCTTCATTAATTTTTCTGAATATATCTACTGAAATTTGTAGTTTCGTACTTGTTTCAAAATTACTTTTCAAAATTAAATAAGTATTAATCTTTTGTAGATCTTAACATATTCATCAAATAACTGTTATTCATCAGCAACAATACATACGCTTATACAGACCGCCAGAAAATCTTCCCGCACCGAGCCCAATCAAGGTCTCCTATTAAAAATTGCATTTATGTTGGTAGCAACCAGGTCACTGAGAAACAAGTGAAGGGAACAACACTTCCAGCGCTTATTATGGCTGCGGTGGGAACGCAATTTACGTTTTGAAGCTGCAACTTGTGCTATCAACATAAATTCTGCTGCAAGCACTGTCACCAGCAAGGTGCCACTACGGCATAACTTTTCTGACGGAAAGTATTAAATACATTATAGAATTTCTTATCCCTTAATTCAGTGGTGTCAAGGTCTTCTAATGGTGGCAGTGGCACGCATCTTGGCACCGCAGCATGCCACAAGTTTCTCTGCGCAACTAGCGTGGAAAGGAACTATTGGTTACCCTGCCGTTTAAAAATGGGGATGGCGTTGTCTCTGGTAGCGGGGTGATGAACTGCGTGGAAGGGCGCTTTTGTCGTGGCACTCGTGTCACGGACTCCCGCTCGTGGCATCGACCTTGACAACAATGCCTTAATTTTTACTTGGCATGCACCTCAGTACCGAGGCAACGCGATAGCTGGCAAGCAGAACGCAAAAAGCGAGCCGTCGGGGCGAGAGCTAATTTCCCGGCGACACCCGAGCGTCTTGTGTCGCGTCTCGACCTCGCCGCGGTCGCTCTCTCCGGCGCGGCGCGGCGCGGCCGGGCGCGAACCGCGGACCGCAGGCCCCGCGACGCCCAGGCGCAGCGGCGCGCGGATCGGGTGTCGGCGCGCGCATGCGCAAGGTCGTTCCGCGTCGCGTCACGGCGCACGCGCCCGCTGGCGCGCGACCTCTGAGGGCGCGGCACTGGCGGTTCTATACTGCGATTTTCTCAATTGTCCCCTGACAGAAATAAGCTGTTTCGCAGCCATCCAATCGCAAACTTGTATGTCGCCACAGTGACGTCACTATGGTGACGTTTAAGTTCCCGATTGGATGAAACCGTCAACAGCTGATTCCTGTCAGGGGCAAAGTTAAGAAAATCGCCGTATAAGAGTTGGTGACGCCCGACGCTACGTTGGAGAGCTGGCTCAGGGCATCAACTGAGTGACTACATTGCCTGTGACTGGGAGACCCTAGGTTCGAGTTCCGTCGGTGGCAACATTTTCGACATTAGCTTGTCAGTTAGGTCGAATTCAGTCGCTGTCCGGAGGAGAATTCTGGTGGTCGGGTACTCTGATCGTTGATTTTCCGTGCTTTCTCCGATCACATCCGGTGACAATGGATTCATTCATTTTCAACATTGATTCTGGCTACGCCACGTGTTAAAGTTTTTTTTTTCATTCTAAATTTAGCAATTGAATTTATCGTTACCTATAATATGAGTTTTATGCCAAAAATTCGCCGTTTTTTCGCGCAACATTACATAACTTTCTCTCTACTGCATAAGCGAAAGCTCTCTCTACTGCGAGCGGATTCGATGGTGTAACGGTTAGCGTACCGGACTGTCATACCCAAGTTTGCGGTTGCGATCGAAGCCGTGGATTTTTTAAGGGCGAAAAATCCTTCGTACGCCTTCCTTCGGAGGGGAAGTAAAGCCGGCTGTCCCATGTTAGTAAATTTACTTGCATGTAAAAGATCCTCAAGCCTAAACGACGCCTCTGATCTAAATTCAAATCGCCTGTTTCGTCGCCCTAGATAATACCTTCTTTCTCCGCTAGGTTGTGAAAGGAGCGTAGTAGAAATTTGCGTGGTCAGGCGGAAGAGCGGGCCTGATGAGTCTCGCCACGTAAAATAAGGCATTAACTAATTAACTAACAAACTAACTAAGAAAGTAACAAGACGGACTCGCCGACGGATTTCTCGGGGGCCCTAATCCTATTCTCTGGATTTCTTGCCCTATCCCTGTATTTTTCTCCTCTATAAAGTCGTTTTCCGTCGTGTCACTATTGGCACAATCGATTTCCAAGACATCGTCTTTTTCGCTCCTCAATCACTCCCGACATCGAATGTGCATAATTGTCATTTTCGCACTCGTTATTCACGTCTCCGTTGCTGTGTTCGCAACTCACTCGTTCTCGCTGTCGTCTTCATATTCGGACTGCGTCTACATCACTTGCGCGATCGTCGTTTTCATCAACATTCCCTCCACTGCTGCTAATATCATCGTCATTAACTCCATCATTGTCCGTTCATTACACTGTCATTGACCATGCACTGTGTTAACTCAGATCGGGATTCATTACAAATCAATAAGCTGGGGTCAATAAATCCGGATGCTGCATTCAGTTATGAACTATAATGACACAACAGATAATTCTCAATTTAAAATGGTTCTGTTTTATTTCACTTTTGGATTGTTATTTTAAGTCAATTTTTCTAGCTTTTTTAAAAAAGATTTTTACATACATAGGGGTTCCTCGGAACAAGCCCAGTTACAATATGTCAGGAAGCGGAAATACTCAGATTAGCTTTAAAATCAACAATAGAACTTAAAATACAACGTCTCCCAATATCATTTCTATTTGATAAAATTTATTTCATAGAGAAAATATGTATATTATTTCGATATTGCATTTCATACACTTCGTACACTCTTATACTTTCAAACACATTTTGTTGACACAAAATATTTGTATTGTACAGTGCTATGGTTTTTATTATATAAAGATCATCGTGTCACACTGGGTCCAAAAAATAATTTGTCTTTGTATTTATCTCTCTTCTCGTCGCATGTTTGGTATTATTCTCTTCGATCACTTCCCACATTTCACATACTACTTTTCCCAGCTTCTAATTATCCTCGCCATCCCTCTCCCCCTGTCGTAACCAGTGCGGCGCGTCTGTCTCCGGCACCCCTCGGGCCCGCGGTCGCACATCGTCGGGCGGCGCGCCCCACGTGTGGCCAGCGGCAGGTGAGGCGGGGCCCGGGCGTGGCCCGGGCGGGGCCCGGGGCGGGCAGGAAGGCGTGCCCGTGGGCGGGGCGGGTCACTTGTCGCGCGTGGGCGTCACGTCGCGCGCAGCTGCGTCCACCCCTGGACCGCTTCCGCCCGCCGCCCCTCTCTCCCTCGCAGCTCCCCGGCCGCCGCGCCGGCGTGGGTGCATTGTGGGCGGTCGTGCACCGTCAGCTGCCGCTATTAGAGCTGTCCCTGCCTCCCGCCGGTAGTTATTGTAAACTCATTACGGCCCCCCGCGAGGCGGCGGCGGCGGCCACGCCGGCAGCTGCGGAGATGAGGATGAGGGCGGCGACGGGAAGCGGAAGCGGGGCTGGGACGAGCTGCTGAGAGGAACAGGAGGGAGCGGGAAGCGAGCAAGTGTACAGAAATGACGAAATCTTGGAGGACACTGTGGAATACTGTTGCCTCGAGAAAAGACGATCGGGTACTTCGCACTAGAAATGGCAGTGACAAAGTGGAAAATGAGAGGCACGAGTTCGTATGTATTGCCCAAATATAATGAACAGAAAAGCGAAACAAAACTCTTCATGTACAACCCATCAAGAGTTTCTTTAAATACTTTAACATTAGTTCTTATGGATAAAAAATGTAGTAAGCCAAGTTATTATTTTAAATTTCAATACATTCTCAAACATATTTTATTCAACATTTTAACATTATGATATATTACAGTTAAGATAATAATCGTGATAATGTGTTTGTTGCTTAGAATAGTAAATAATCAAAAATATAAAAATTTTGATATGCTAGTGAGAAGATGTTTACACAGGAATGACAATGCTTGTAATCGTCTTTGGAATAAAAGTAAGAATATTGGTAAAGAAGACATCTTAAATTGTAATTACTATAACATCAACTCTTTGCGTGAGTTATTAATCTAAAATTACAGTAGTAAGTCACAGGGATTACCGAATAACACATGTTATCCACAAGTTGGCTTTCATTCTAGCTTTTTTCTCTGCTGAAAGCAAACATCTCTTCCGTTGCGCATTGCCATCTTCACGCTTAAGGTTAAAAAAATCAATAATTTAAATCTTTCATGAATTTAACAAGTGATTTCATCACATACTAACTAAACACACAACATGTTTTAGTGTTTTAAGCTCACCGCGAAAATTGTATTTTTTGAATTGAATTGCCTTATTTTACGTGGCGAGACTCAGGCCATGAGGCCTGCTCTTCCGCCTGACCACGCAAATTTCACTACGTTCCTTTCACTAACTAGCGGAGAAAGAAGGTATTATCTCGGGCGACGAAAAAGGCGATTTGAATTCAGCTCAGAGGCGTCATTTAGGCTTGAGGATCTTTTACATGCAGTAAATCTACTAACATGGGACAGCCGGCTTTACTTCCCCTCCGAAGGAAGACGTACGAAGGATTTTTTCGCCCTTAAAAATCCACGGCTTCGATCGGGTTTGAACCCGCGAACTTGGGTACAACAGTCGGACACACTATACGTTACATCATCGCCGCCACAGTTTTGAAAATTTTACTTAACATTTAAACTAAATACCTTTACTTAAAATTATTATTTAAAGCGTATTTCGGGAATTTTTGTCTCGCTTAAACGTTGTAATCTTTGTTTTTTGTTGAAATGAATAAAATAACTCACTTCCTTGATACGTTTAACTTTCACATTTTTACTTGTTTTCGGCGGGGGGGAGGCTACGGTTGAGCACTGCCCAGGGCCCAAACGTGTCCGTAGCTGCGGCCCTGTGCGCGGGCCCGCCCCCGCGTGGCGCGCACGGCGCGGCGGGCGGCCGCCCATCGCTCGCCGTGGGTGGCGCTCCCAGCGGCCGGACGCAATCACCGGCGCTCGTTGCCCCGCTCGGTTTAACGAGTGCGCTATCTCACGCGATAAGGCGGCTGCGTTTCACGCTCTACGACCGGATTTAGAATGTTTATTGTGATGGCCGACTTCCAATTAACGTCCATCAACAAGGGATCTTTACTGCAGCTTTGATACTGGAACGTGTGGCCGCGCGCGCTTTGTTCAACCTAAGCCCCGTGCGCCGTGTTCATTACAAGGTTTCGCGTTAACGGTGATTGTTGTTTTCCAATGTGGTTAAGAGAGGTTTGTTCCAGAACATCTGAATAAACCCGTGATATTAACAATACGGACGTGGGAAATGAACCATGGGGTTGATCAGGCCTCTGAAAACTTTTATGCTGTTTCAACATGCTGAAGAAACGATGTCGAATTTACATTAACGGCTAGAACATCATGAATAATAATAATAATAATAATAATAATAATACAAATATTGTTTTATCTCACGAACGTGCTATAAGTATAGTCCGAGAAACGTTAAAGAGGATTTCCCGAAGATGATAAAAGGCTGAAACGAAAGTCACAAGCAATGAAATACTACCTACAAGCAATCACTACTGTATGTCCGCGGATCAGCTCTTATAGTTCAGTTTCGTTGTGCTAAACCCATGCAAAACTGACGTCCATGTCCATGAAAATACACGTTGAATCGTATTTGGAAAGGATTGCAGAAAGTTAATAAGGATTACGATCTAACCTGATGCTTGCATTAAGTAGTGATTACTAGTTGACAATAAAACACAATTTTGCATCGAAGCCGCCAAATAAGTCATGTGGAATCGTGTGGGCTGTACACGCCTTTTCCCCTTGACCTTTCGTCTCGCATTGAAACTCGCAACTCATTCTACGCGCGCCAGTGAGCATAGTTGGCTAATCTAAGGTCGTTGGAACCGTTAGGCGGATTACGAAGTGGGTGAGAAAGGTAAGCCTTTGAGTTAGGCTTAAGTTCGTTCTTAACGCCCGATGGAGTACATGTCATATATGAACGAAGTGTGATGAGTAGACTCATTTATAAAAGTGTTCAAGATTACTTTGTCAATCGTGGACGAAGTATTGATTTAAGAAGAGAATAGAAGAAGTCTGATGCTGATTTACGGACTAGAGTTCCTGAATTTCTAGATACGAATACCAAATAATTGAATATTTGTGTGTACAATTTTTCACCACTAGGGTTGAAAATATATTTTGCTGGTGTAACCATGTGAGAACAGTCGCATGAGAAGACTCGCTGCCCGCCACACAACCTTCCACATCTGAATGAAGAAAAATCATTTACGCGAAAAGTGTTTTATTGGAGTTTAAGATACTGAATACCTCCAGACTGAGCTGCAGAACATATTTATGCCACAGATGTAGTATAAATTAGTAACTTCCTTCTTGTTAGCTAACTACGACAGTATAGAGGGACGAGCAGTCTTCTAGTTTGCTGCTTGTGTATTGTAAATGTATCTTACGCAAAGTACACCAGTGAATTGATATATCCTAAAAGAGAATCACCATGAAGATTCAACACGAAAATTCCGTTTCGAACCGAAAATAATAACTGAATGTCCTGCGAGAATACACATGTTCTATTTTCATGGCACGTCGTTCACGACAGAATCAATTTCACCGTGACGTAAGGTATGATTGATGTTTTCCAGAGGCTCTATTTCCCTTCACTAATGATACACGTGGGAATGGATGTGGGAGAATGTGACGTGGCTCCTACGCTGAGATAAGAGGCGAAATACAAAAGAGGTAGCAGCAACGACAGAAGTAAATGGATTTACGAGTGAAGTTGTAACAAAGTTCACAATACCTATAGTGGAAATGCGTCCTAGCGAACGTGCTTATTAATGTAAAGAAGAAGTATAGAACTTCAGCTGAAGTAACGTGGACTTTGTCAGCATAAGCAATAAGCGTATTGATGCCACATTTAATAAGAGATGACAGCGGTAATTGCAGTGTCAGAGGTAGCCAATAGCAGGTATCAACACTGAAATGTTCACATTCAAGTCACAGTCACTCGACATCTTCAATAATAGCATGAACAAGGTCACTTCCTTCATATCCTCAGCTCTGTTAAGGCAGTCTGAAAAAATATCCTATGTGGCAGAGTTTGTGGAACATTGGCAGTCGCAGTCTCTTAAATCCTGCAGACACCACGTAAAGGATTCAGCGCATATACTGCGCCCTATTTGGCATAAACCATATTTTTGTTGGCAGTTCTTTTCCTGGAGGAGGTCCATTCGACTGAAGGAATTGTCACCATTTGGAAGCGGCAGCAGTCTCCGATTTCTTGTCTACGAAGCTTTTTTTGTAGAAATAATTACCAAAAAGTACGGACATAATTAGTTCTCCAAATAACCAACATCCAGTGCCTCATTTTCCCTGAGACTTGGGTCCACGGATCTCCGTCGGAGCGTGGGGCGTCGGAGGCGGAACGGAGGAGCCTCGTCGGAGCCGGAGGGCGGGGCGGGGTGGGGTGGGCGGGGGTGGGGCTGGGTGGAGCGGGAAGGGAGTAGGAGCGACGAGGGGCGTGGCGGGGTGAGGGAGGGAGCGGGGGCGGGGCGGGGAGGAGTGGGAGAGGTGGGGGCATGGCGGGGCGGGAGGCGAAAGGGAGGGGCGGGAGGGAAGCGGGGGGACGGGGACAGGGAGAGGCGGGGAGGCGAAGGGCGGGGGGCGGGGAGGAGGGAACGTGGTGGCGGGAGGGGCGGGATGGGGCGGGAGGGGCGGGACGGGGCGGGCGGGGCGGGACGGGGCGGGACGGGGCGGGACGGGGCGGGACGGGGCGGGACGGGCGGGACGGGGCGGGACGGGGCGGGACGGGGCGGGACGGGGCGGGGAGGGACGGGGCGGGGTGGCGGGACGGGGCGGGACGGGGCGGGACGGGGCGGGACGGGGCGGGACGGGGCGGGACGGGGCGGGACGGGGCGGGCGGGGCGGGGCGGGGCGGGACGGGGCGGGACGGGGCGGGACGGGCGGGACGGGGCGGGACGGGGCGGGACGGGGCGGGACGGGGCGGGAGTGGGCGGGACGGCGCGGCGGGGCGGGACGCAACGGGACGGGGCGGGACGGGGCGGGGCGGACGGGGCGGGACGGGCGGGACGGGGAGGGACGGGGCGGGACGGGGCGGACGGGCGGAGGGGCGGGCGGGGCGGGCGGGGCGGGGCGGACGGGCGATGACGGACGGAGGCGGGCGGGGCTAGGCGGGCGGGCGGGGCGGGGCGGGGCCGGGGGGGGGCAGCGGCGCGGCGGCGGTGGCCCGCTAACACACCATCAGCTGCTCTTTCCGCGAAGCAACGGCGTCGGCGGGCAGGCGCTACGCACGACCTCCACGCTTCTCGATAGCGCAGGCGGCGCTGCGGGAGCGATCAGCCTGCAAAACGAGAACGTTGGCGTGCGTGGGGACGCGCTGAGGAGTCGTGCAGTTTGCGTAGCAAGAACATGTTGATGTTGAGCTTGAGAACCGACTCTCGATCGGCTCTTCTGCTGTTTGCGGTTGGTAGTATTCGTCTTGAGAATTCGTGTAGTTCATGTTTAAGATAAGTTGGTGAACTCATGTTGGATGGCACGTGTGTGTTCTGGGGAGGGGGGGGCATCAATGGGACTGGAGCTGAGTTACGTGTGTGAAGAAACTCTACAAAATGCGTAAAAACTCTACAAAACTTATTTTATTTTTTACACAATAAACAATGAAAGCATACTTTTGAATTAACATAAGAATAGAGTATCACATTTATAAAATGTAAACAAGTCATTAGTTTACAAGAATTCACATTGCCGTCCGCAACCAAAGCTCTTTGATCAACTCGTAGCAGATGATCACTGTTTGGTTCGCAGACACCTCGTTCCAGGTAGCAAACTTTCGGCAAACTTCTTTGAGATAGCCTGCGGACAAAACATCTTATGTTCAGGTGGATGCCTGCAAGAAGCCGAGAATGTTCTAATCAGGAGGAAGCGATTGACGAAGTGGGCGGAAGAAAAGTGAAGATGTGTGCCGTAACATCAAAAAGAATAAAATGTTCCATCCTCCTCATCCCTAATACCCAGA